>JBBIGA010000106.1:5924252-5958128 GCA_037576975.1 Alestes dentex | reverse complement strand
CTGTGTGTCTGTTTGTGTGTGTGTGTGTTTGTGTGTGTGTGTCTGTGTGTGTGTGTGTGTGTGTGTGTGTGTGTGTGTGTGTGTGCCCTTTAAAAGTTTGTGAAAACCTTGCATTCTTTTGAAGTTGGAATATTCTCATAGTTAGTTTTCAGTTAATGAATGTAAAATAGTTTGTGGTATTTAGTACATAAAACAGCTTTATTAGAGATGCGCTGATAATCAGTATCTTTGCCTGCTTCAGATTTCTTTATAGCCACTTAGAACATAAACACATTATTAGCCTGTTTTGCAACACAAATAACATTAAATGCTCTTTAATGGTCCAAATTGGCATTTTATTCCCGATTCAAATGGCATAAATCCAGTAAAACCCTATATTGAAACTGAAAGGCAGTTCTGTATCATGGTAATCATCCAAAATTATGCTATGACAACTTTTTTGGTATAAATGTAGAAGCAGCATTCAAATACATCAAAAGTGTGAGTTATTTACGCCTCAGAATTACAAAGCAGATGGCCAAAATCAAAATAATAAAATACTGAATGGATTAATTGCTTTGAGGCAAAAAATGGTTGATTGTAATATTGGATCATTCTGTTTAAGTGCCACTAACTATTATTAAATTCTCCACTTTATGTGGGAGCCCAAATATTTTTGCCTAAATAATGATTTGCTAGTTTTCCAAACCTTACATATTGTAAATCCTTTAGAGCAAACGTGGTTTAACATCTGAAAAATTAGAGTTTTGCTGAGTGCTAAAATGTATGTAAAAGTAATGGAGTAAATGTGTTATACACCAACAAAGAAAACCTTTTTTTTCTCCCATTTTTATTAACACTCATTTGAAAAGCTTACTGTCATGACAATTTTGCCAGGCATCATGTTTATGTGTTTCTATTTCTGTGAAACGTTTGTATATTGTACATTGTCCAGTAAAATGTTTTCCTTACTACATATGAATGTCCACATGTTGTATCTGAAACTGCTGAATAGTATTAAGTCATTAATCTGTACAAAAATGTAATTGCACTCAACAAAAAATGATTTGAAATAAGGCCAGATATTTATTTCTTGGCCAGACATTCATATCTTAAACCTAATGTTTTTTTTCCCAAGGGTCATTACACACACACGCACACTCAGGCACACACACTCACACACACAGACACACAAACACAAGTACGCACACACACATCGCCTACACACAGTTTAGCGCTCTGGAGTTGGAAGACATCGTGTCCAAAACAGTTGTTTTTGTTCTCTTATGCAGACTCAGACTGACTCAGACAATTTAGTCTAGACTGTAGCCCCAAGTGGAAGTTCTCTCTCTCTCTATCTGTCTTGCTCACTTTGTCTCCCCTCACCCCATCTGTCTCTTCCTGGATTTCCTCCCCTCCTCTGTCTGTCTGAATGAAATGATCTGTTCCCTTTCTCTCTGTACCCCCACATGCTCCTCTCTCAGTCTGTGGGCCCTGTTGTATCCAGAGAGGAAGGAGGGGGGTGCCAGTTTGTGTGTGTCGTGAAAAGCAGATGTAGTTTGTTCCCAGTGTTGGGCTTCGAGAGCACATGTCCTTTTTGGTTTGGGATTTTATTTTTACACTTTTGATGTATTTGAGAAACTAACAGCATGCAGCCACATCCAGGCACAAGTGAACACAACTGCAAACAGCCATGCACTGGTAAGACCTTACAATGACACATTTCTCCATGGAAAAATGCTGGTAAGAACGTGCCTGTTGTGTTGTTTTCTTGTTTTGATGGTACTTTAGTAGTGAAAATGTGATGTAAATGTATCTAATATTTTTCACTATGAGAATGGTGTTGTAGTATTATAAAATGATTTCAGGTATTTCAGATTTTTAATTGTTCAAGGAAATTGTTTCAGGAAATATACAAACACAGTAAAATAATCTGTTTTGATGATACCTTGGTGAGTGAAAACATATTGTAAGCGTAGTAAAGGTGTCGTAATATTTTTCACTACGAGATTGGTGCAGTAATATTAGAACATTATTTCAAGTATTTCAGATTTTTTTTTTTTGCTTGTTTAAGGATATATACAAAGACAGTAAAATCACCTGCCAGTTAAATATTAGAATTCCATTAGATATATTTAAAGAAAAATTCTAGTAATAATAATATATCAGCAATGAGAAATAGTACACATTGAATGGGTTCAAGATTTACCATTATCTATTTTTTGAGCAGAGGCTGCGCTGTGACAATGCATTGATTATTTGATTGAAATGTTCTTTCCCTGTTTTTCCTTTTCCCTTAGTTCTGTCTTCTTATTTCGTGCTGTCGGCTTTTGTGCAGATACTGCATTTATTTTGATGGAGACTTCTCCATATGTTGTAGGAAACTTAAGTGTGGTCTTACTGTTCAAACACATTAAAAAAGTGGTTACTTTCTTAAACTTTTCCACGCAATAAAAAGAGAGTTGGTTGACAGATACTGGGATTTTAACCAAAAAAAACCAATCTGGTTTGTATATAGATCGAAGCAATATTGGCATTGAGTCGTGATGTTTTGTGGTGTGATGTTTTGGTAAACATCCTTTCCACTGCGTTTGAGTTGTGGTGAAAGAGTTTAGCCTCTAAGTGGTGAATTGCTTCTTTATTCATGCTCTTCCAAGGGACTTGGGATCTTTGTTGCAATGTCCAGTCTAAGTTTTGTTAATTATCCACATTTGTATTGTCTGTCAGAAAAATAACTTGGCTCAGGCCTAGTTGTGTATTGTTTAATGAAACTATGTAGGCCATTGGCAATTTGAATATAGACAAAGTGAAGTGTGTATTTGTGTTGGGTATTGGGGGATGGTTCACACGAGCAGAATGACCTGCCCCCCTTTTCAGTCAACAAAGGACTGTGTGTGTGTGTGTGTGTGTGTGTGTGTGTGTGTGTCTGACCAGTGACCTTATACGTCACAACACAGCTGCTAAAACTGCAGAGGATAAAATTAGAAAATGCAGGAGATAGTATTTCGTGTATGAATAGAAGATTACTCATTTTTAAATTCAAAGCAGCCATTTGTAGTTTAAGCCGTCCTCTGAATTTTACTAAAACTCTTATGCACAACTGTGTGTAATTTACATTTGGAAACCAATATACAGTATAAAACTGCACTCATACTCAAACTGTATTTCCTCAGATATCAGCTAAACTTTACAGAAAAGAAGACAATGGCATACATGTCTCTTCATCACTCAGTTCTTCAGTATCTCACAATTCCTTCTAATTTATGTGTCATTGGACAAAATTTCACTCAACAGGATAAAGGTTCCAAGCTTTCTTCAAGATTGTCTCAAAATGACCTTCAGTCCAAAGTAAAGGACAAATGTTTGAGAAGTGTGTCTTGGCCTTCTGAGTCTCCAAATCTCTCTCCCTTTGAGTTGGCATAGGATGAGCTGGACTAATATATTTTTATATATATATATATGTGTACATATGTGTGTATACAGCCAAGTTTCTGATGGTGACCACAAGTATCACTGGCTCCACAAGGAACACATTTATATACTATACATAAAATAAACTATTTACTGTATAGTATGATTTATATGTATTCTTTTTTAGTTTTATTTAGTATATTTAGTAATATTAATGTGAAAAATGAACACTCTCAGCTCTAATTCTAAACAGTTTTTAAATATTATTTTTGCAGGTGCCTAAGATTTTGCACAGTACTGTGTTTATGTATGTTTGTATGCGTGTATGTACCAAATGTGTGTATTTATATGTGAATATATATCAAATAAGTTATTTTCCACATTTGAACTGATCAGCAGGAAGAATCCTGTACTGTGTCTCATTGAGATGCATTTTGTTGCTGTACCATGTATCTCCTTTTTTTTTTTTTTTTTTTTTCAACAACCTTCGAACACAGCAACTACTCTTTACGTTGTGTAACTTTCATGATAAACAGGCGAATATAAATATTTTAAAATTACTTTTACTGTCTTTTGAATATTTTCATATCAATAGAATTGACATTGTTCACTTATATGATTTGCTTGAATTGACTCAGCCCCCTCAATTAAGTAACTTTTAGCCCAGTTGCATAGAATCACTTGACATAACAAGTAAATCCAATGTTTCATCCTTTTTTGAGTGTGACATGACCACAAGGCAACCCATACCTTATTCACTAATGTTGTCTCTCTCCATTTCTCTCCTTTCAGCCCAATTGGAGTTTGTACAGATCTTGGTAATTGTGGTGGTGATGATGATGATGGTGGTTGTGATCACATGCCTACTGAACCACTACAGGCTCTCAGCTCAATCCCTCCTTTCACGACATGGACAGACTCGCCGACACCACCTTCCACTTACTTCGGTGAGTGCAAAACAAACACAGTGGCACAATCAGTGGCACGTAGATTCATACTTACCAGTGTAGCATACGAGCTATGTGGTAGGCGTCTGAAAACTGACACCCAGTAGTTGGGTTTGAATTTCCAAAATAAAAAGTTTGGATAGTTTAAGTAATAGGTTAAACAATGTAAGCCAACCGAAGTTATGCCCTGGCTCACATCTATTTAGGTCCAGCCCAAATAAAGTTTTAAGAAAAGACCAAATAAATAATGTCTTTGCTATTGTCTAAAAAACTGACAAAAAACATCCCAAAATATGAAGACAATTTAGCCATCAAGAGATGCGTGAGAAATGCGTCCAACCCTGCTGAAAATGACTCTCTCTCTCTCTCGCCTAACCATCCCCCCCCTTACAGAATGGGAGTTTGTGGTCATCAGATGGGCCGGTGTCGTCCAGTGGAATTAGTGAGGTACATTAGATGATGCAATCTTGCAGTAATCAAAATGTATTAATTTTTCTTTTTTTTAAGTTAATTTAATCTTTGACTGTTCCTCAGCAGGCATGTACACCTCGGCCTCCAGATCGAGTCCTTCCTTATATGCAGCGGGAGCGTTTGGCCCGATTCCAGCCCACCTACCCTTACCTGTCTCACACCATCATCGACCTGCCTCCAAACATTCCCCTCTCAGACGGGGAGGAGCCCCCTCCGTACCAGGGCCTCTGCACCCTCCAACTCCGAGACCCAGAGCAGCAGCTGGAGCTAAACAGAGAGTCTGTTCGGGCCCCTCCAAACCGCACTATTTTTGACAGTCCCCTCATCAACACTACACTCTGCCCTCCGAGTGTAAATGCTGGCATCAGCACTACCAGCTTGGAGAGCGCTCCTCCAGCCTACAGTGAGGTTATTGGGCACTATTTTCACCCTTCATCAATGCCTCACCACCCACAGACTCCACCTGGATCAGGCGTGGGCCCCCCTCTTCCATTGATCCAAGGTGGTCTGCAGCCAGTGTTACCCCAAATCAGCAGTAAAGAGAGCCAAAACAAGGAGAAACACAAAGCACAGCAGGTCTGACCACTGACTTTGGTTAGAATTAGTATGTCTTTATCTGCACAGCCTACATAAACCTCTGGTTGTGCTGACCTGGATGAATGCTAGGGTAGGCTAGCATCATTGCTGGTCAGTGTGATGAATTAAGTGGCCTTTGCTTCCTTCCTTTTGAACCATCAGGGTAAGTGCAGGAAGGGGGATGGGGGATGCACAATATCCCTGAAAAATTCTGAAATAGTCCCTTCTTCTTCCCTTTCGAGCTCTAGTTCTCTGTTTTCCTCTGTTGCCTGAAATGATTATAAGAGAAAGCAAGCAGTTAAAAACTGTTCATGTATAAATATTTACTTGATATATGTATTGCAGACATCTTATGACTCTCTATATAGAAACTCTAAAACATATAAACATGCGACAAGAAAATATATTGTTTCTATTTTTTGTGACCACAATGCTGCGTAGCTAATTTGCCTTCTGATAGATTTTTACTAAGGATTCATATTCTGGAAAATTGAAAGGCTACAGAGTGACCAGGTCTTCCTAATAGAGTTTATAGTGTTTTTAATCTTTCCTTTTCTGTTATGATCTGTTTAATCAACAGCTTGTTTCTCATATCGTATCCACAAGTCATTTCCTCTTGTTTCCCATCCATTTGCTTTTGGTCAGTAATTATAGATTCTTTTGCTCTTTTTATTTTGAACCAGAAAAAACAACCTTGATGCATTTCCATCCAGTATTGTGCACCAAAACTGCTATTTATGAGGCACAATTTTTCATAGTTTTGTTGAGAGACTAGAATATCTACAGTACATTTGGAAAGAAGTAAGTGAAGGTATTTTTTCTAATAGAACTGGTATAGACCTTTTTTCCTTTTTATTTTGACTAAAGTAGAAGAAAATAGTTACCAGTTGGAGTGCCAACACTCGGTGTGTTCAACATTGTGCTATGCATATACCACATGTTTGAGTATATGTTTTCAGTGTGTGTATATACAGCAGATGTATATGGAAAAACTGAAAAACAAACAAACAGCATTTTAGTTATTTATATTAAGGTCTACAAATTGCACTATTTTTTAAAAAAATAACTAAATGAGTATCGTATGAGGAAAAACTGAATTGATTGGAGTTTGTACATGTACAGCGGGATGAGAAAATAATCACCCCCCCTGTTGTTTTGCAGCCTGAAATGAATATACACACAAAAACAACCAACAAAATTTCCAGTTGTATTTGCTTAAGGCAATTTATTACATCCAAGTGAAAGATATGATAGCAACAGTTCAGAAAATAATAAATAAATATTAAACATAATCACTGACATAAAGGATCAATAGGGTTGAAGTCTAAGCTCTGACTAGGCTATGCAAGGACATTCACCGTTTTATCCTTCAGCCACTATGAGGTCAGTTATACTGTTTGCATGGGGTCATTGTCATGTTGGAAGGTGAACCTTCTTCCCTCTGGCAACTTTCTAGCAGGGGGCAGCATGTTTTTGTCAAGAATTTGATGGTATTTTAACCTATTCATTTTTCCTTCTATCCTGTTAAGTGCCACAGTCCCTGTTGTAGAGAAAAACCCCTGCCAGAAACAGGACACTGCCACCACCGTGCTTTACTGTCGTTGTGCAGTTTTTTGGATGGTGAACCAAATGCAGCGTTTGGTGGTGAGGCCAATTTTGGTCTCATCTGGCCATAACACCTCTTGGCCTCAGAGGTTTCAAGGTGCATTTTGGCAAAGCACAACTGGGACTTAATGTGGCCTTTCTTGAGGAGTGGCTTTTTCAGCCTTCCCATATAAGCCACATTTATGGAGCACTTGTGGCATTATTGTCACATGAACACAATGACCACTCTTTGCCATAAATTCCTATAACTGCTTCAAAGTTGCCATAGGGCTCTTGGTAGCCTCTTTGTAGCAGTTTCCTCCTCACTCTTCCGTTCAGTTTAGAGGGACGTGGCCTGTCCGTGGAGGGTCCCAGTCAAACCAAACACTTTCCACTTCTTAATTATAGACTGTACTGTGCTCCTAGGGACTGATAAAGTCTTTGATCTCCTGACTTGTTTCTGTCCACAACTTTATCACTGAGATCTTTTGACAGTGCCATGCCACCCAGTTGATTGTTTGCTTTGAGTTACTCTACCAAGTACTGTAAAGCTCCAGCAATAGCTGTTTTTTATGCTAAAGTAATCAGTATGGTTACAGGTGGAAGCCAATTAACTTTGTGCACAGTGGAGAAAGTGATTAGATACACTTGATTGACTTTATCCATTTTAAGTATTTATCCATTTCAGTGATTGGTTTTTTTATTGTTATTTTTTCTGAACTTTTGCTATCATATCTTTCACTTAGATTTCATAAATTGCACAGTAAATGCAGCTGGACAAATTGTGTAGCATGTGTGTCTATTTTAGGCTACAAAGCAACAAAATGTGTATATTTTGAAGGAGGTGATTCTTTTCTATAACCACTGTATGTAATTGAGAAAACCCTTTAACCCTTAACTCCAAAGTCTTTCTTTACTAGAAAGAGAGAAGGAGAGCATGATCATACACATGCACCTCACAGTCTTACTGAACAAAACTAGAGCTGAGTTAATTCAATTCAAATTCAATTGCTTTATTTCAACTCCTAAGACCGTTTCTTCAGTTTTGCTGTTGAGAACAGGCTTCCATTCTCACTCTTTGAATTATATAAATGGGCATCTCTAATGGCACTTTATAGATAAGGGGAGAGATGCAATCTAACCCATCAGCATTGATACATTTTATGCAACTGCTCCTTTGTCTGTCTGAAATTGCAGAAGGACCTTCATAAACACACCAGAATCACAGTGAAGGGAAAGGAGAAATATGTTGACATGAATAGGGATGTTACATTACACTATACTATATTTGCTTGTTATACCATTGATTTACAAAATATTTTCTTATGCCAAGTCATTCAATTTTTAGTTTACTTTCATTTGGGTCAGAATTTACACAATCCATCAGTGCATTACATCTTTATAGAGAGTAGTTTTTTTTGTTCCTGAAGAGAGAATAAGAGACATTACCTCTGAAATGTTTTTGTTCTGGCAGTAGTTTAACATCATGACGTCCCTAAACATGCAGACCATTTCTATAGCCCATAATCCATCCAAAGAGGTCCTACTTTCTGCATATAATCAGATTATCAGAAGTCACTCAATCAGTAGAGATTGGGCACTGTCTTATTCAAAAGCTACCAAATAGTGACTTACAGAATGACTCTAAATACAAGCTTTTTGTTTAGACTGGCATTTATTAGTCAAATCTTATGATTCATAAAATGTGTTTTCCTTTTCCTCTGACCAATGAGGGCATCAAGGGTAGTTTTTCCTGTTTTTTGGGGTTTTGTCCAGTCTTGCTTCAGGGAAACCAGAACTTACTGTAGTGTTCAATTGCCAGACGAAGAGAGAAAACTGAAGCAAAATCTTAGAGAGCGGAAGAATGTACCATCACTCATAAAATTAATTCAAATAAAAGTTGTTTTTTCTCGGACAAAAAAAAAAAAAAATCATTTTTAAATAATTTCCTTTATCAGCACATTTTGACTTTAGTGTCTGTGTTGCTGAATTATTGTAAGTTTGTGGAAATATTTTTGCTTGACTTTTTGAAATGCACTATATGGACAAAGTACTGGGACGCCTGACCATTATCAACAGGGACTTGAATGACATTTCATTCAAATACATAGACTTTAATATGGAGTTGGTCCCCCTTTGAACTATAATATCTTCCACTATTCTTGGAAGGCTTTCCACAAGATTTTGGAGTTTCTGTGGGAATTTGTGCCCATTTATTCCGTAGAGCACTTATGAGGTCAGACACTGATGTTGGACGAGAAGGCCTGGCTCACAATTTCCATTCCAGTTCATCCCAAAGGTGTTGGATGGGGTTGAGGTCAGGGCTCTGTGTGGCCATGAAGCACGATTGTCTTTCACTGGAAGTAATGGAGCCTGGCTCAAACCCTGAAAAAAAAAAAAAAAAAGGATTGTCCCAATACTTTTGTCCATATTGTGTATCTTTGTACCAAAATAAGAAAGGTTTAGAGATCAGTATTTTCACAAACTTGCAGTGGGAAATAATTATATTACTTATTTCCAGTTAAGTACCAGGTATTCCAAATTGAGTGCTGGTAATTGTACCCATTCTCTACTATTGTTTCTTCTTCCTAGCAAGATATTCCCCTGTTCTAGAGATGCCCATTTAATGCTTTCTAAAAATGCCACTGTGGCCTAAACCTACTGCCACTGACCTGGGCAAACAATCTGCCAATCAGAAGGCCAGTGATAGAGATAATATATGGAGGAGGAAGATGAAGATGGTGAGAAAAATGGTGATGTAGTCGAGGAGTTGTGGAGAGTGTTGCAATATACTTACTATTTGCCTTCTGTTGATGTAATTTCTTTTTGACCTTAGGTAAAAAAGTACTATGGTTGTTTTATCATTATTATTATTATTATTATTATTATTGTTGTTGTTGTTGTTGTTGTTGTCGTTGTTGTTGTTGCTTTGTTAAAATATTTTTTATTTGCTTATATTGAAACACATGAGTTTGTTATGCATAAGTCACAGACACATAACATCAGTTGATTTTTGCTTTTCAGTTATTTACTTCACTTTTACCTGCAGACACAGTGTCAAATTTCAGTTAAGGACACCACCCCCCCCTCTTTTTTTTTTTTTTTTTAAAGAAAGTTATCATCAGTGGATACAATGTTGTTAATTGTAGTTATTTCTAGGCCTAATTTAAGTTTTGGCTTGAGTTTAGAGTATTAGTTATTGTTGGTATAATTTTACGCTGATCAGAAATCAAGGACGACTGAATCATTCTTTCATATCCGACTTGATTTGTGATGTGTGCCTTGGAGTAGTCTGTGTGATTGCTCTCCATTCTGTTTGTCGCCTTCTCACATGAAGAGTTACTCCCGTTTCTTATTTGGATCCCGTACTAAAAGTAAAGAATGAATATTGGTCATTAGTAAAGAACGTCACATGCATGCAAATTTGAATCACTTTGAAAAAGATTAAACCAAATAATGGGATTACTTGGGTTACCAATGTAAAGGAAATGTGAAATACAGTCAAGTTCCAGACTGGACTGTGATCGTTTTCCAGTGTTTTACTGCTTTGAGCATGCTTTCCAATCTTTATATCCTGCAATCAATAACATCACTAAGATTTCTGGATCACTTTAGTATGGCTATAAAGTAGTGTCTTTTAGAGATAGCTGTAAAGATTCTCCTGGAAATGAATCAATTAATCTGAAATTTTTAAATGTGTGAACAGGTATTTCCAAAGAATCTGTTAAAACTTTCAGATCTAGGCAAGGATCAGAATCAGATCTATTTACCTGTTTTATTTCTTGTATGCATTGGTTGATTTCTTGAATGTTTTTTCCCCTAAAATCATGTACGTGGAAATAGACAGTAAAGAGTACTTAAAAACGTTCTGTTTATTTTTCTGTTTATAAAGAATTTTAGAAGTGTGTAGCCATTAGTGAAGAGTAAGAACAGAGTTTATCTTGTTTAATTGTCACTGTTGAGCAATCAGCATGGCTCAGTCTCGTATACTGCAGTAGAGACCCCTGTGTCGCTTGAAAATGAGATAAATTGTAACTTTTTAAATTATATAAGATCTTTAACACTGATGTGTATTTCTTATTTGACAAATGAGCAGGGGATGGTGTCCTTAATATGTGCTGTAAAATCTGACACATTTCAGTTACTCATGAAATAAACATTGCATTTTGTATAGCGCTGCTTTGGTTTCAGGTTGCGTTTATTCTACATGACAAAACTTAGGCTTTGTGTCCACTCATTTTTTATATATATCGATATATATTTCCATGTTTTATCATGTAAACATTAAAGGGGAAATCCACCAACTTCCACCAAACCCACAAAATTTCAGCATAATTAAAACTTGGTCTTCCATGGTATGAAGTTTAGGTTTTTGTCTAAATAATCACTTAGATCATTTTCTGATTGTTCAAATTCAAATACATGGACTTTAATAGGGAGTTGGTCCCCCTTTGCAGCTATAACAGCTTTCACTCTTCTTGGAAGGCTTTCCACAAGATTTTGGAGTTTCTTTTGGAATTTGAGCCCATTCATTCTGTAGAGCGTTTATAAGGTCAGGCACTGATGTTGGACGAGAAGGCCTGACTCACAATCTCCGTTCCAGTTCATCCCAAAGGTGTTGGATGGGGTTGAGGTCAGGGCTCTGTGTAGACCAGTCAAGTTCTTCCACAGCGAACTCATCCAGCCATGTTTTTATGGCGCTCGCTTTGTGCTGGAAGAGAAAAGGTTCTTCCCCAAACTGTGTCCGCACAGTTGGAAGCATGGTGTTGTCCAAAATGTCTTGGTGTGCTGAAGCATTAAGATCGCCCTTCACTGGGAGTAAGTAGCCTAGTCCAAACCTTGAGAAACAGGTGTGTCCCAGTACTTTTGTCCATGCTGGTTACATGGTTGACATTTTCAGGTCTTCTGAGTGAGTGCTCTGGAGCACAGTGATGTTTACATCAGAGCGGAGCCGGATGTACACTTATGAACATGTGTCAAGTCCCTCTGCAAATAAAACGATCCACATCTAACAGTTATAAACTCCAGTTCTTCAGCTGGTTGGCAACATCCAGGAAACTGACATATTTCTGTAACCCAAAAATACACTTTCTCATGCGAACACAAACTCATGCTGGGACAAAAAAGGCAAAATAATACCCCAGGAAAACCACACTGCAATATCTGTCAGCACCATTGTACAGAAATCAGATTCATTACATTTCGCTACATCAGAAAGCTCAGAGTGACTTTAGGTGGCGAACTGTGCAGACAACAGGTTTCCCCTCTAGCGTTATAAGAACCTATAGGTTTTTATCCAAAATTTATTTTAGCAAGTTTGAGTTTCGCCACTAGGTGGAGCTACAATACAACTGAAGGGACAGTATATTTAAGGTGAGCCTTGGTAGATCATTTCAGGTTCTGGAGGATCTCACAGCAGTTCTTCTGTACCCTCTTATATAGAGAATACTTGAAGATGTCATAAATGACCATGAAAAACAAACACTGCAAAAACTGTAAGTTATACAACCATAAACACAACATTCTAATTTTATAGGCCATAGATTTTCTCAGACTAATCCTGTTTCCTTCAGACTTATTTCCTGAATGGTTTGATCACTTTGAATGTAAGGTATTTGACTAGGAAGCACAATAAAAAAAAAAGTCAACCTACATATAGAAAAATAATGTATTTCCAAAATAAAGTATGTTCCAGAATTGCTCTGCTGCCTCGGCTGCTTAAAACGTATTAAGAAAACCTATTTTTAAATAGAACATTTAAAACATTAAATAAAGAGGAACACTACATTCAGTGACTAATAGGGCAAACACAAAAAAAAAAAAATCATAACTTTAAAATGATTTTGAATGACCTTTTATTATTTTATTATTTGTATCCATCCTTGGATGCTAGTCAGTTATTACTGAAAAGTAATTGAATAAAAACAGAATTCTCTCAAGTACTAGCATCCTCACAAAATGTCTTGATCTGTACAGTGATAAAGAGGAAGTTTTTATGTATTTTGCATTGATGAAAAATATACTGCTTTTGCTCACCTGTCTCTTTATTTAAATAATTTATTTGATCTGAGCAAATCTGAGTTGTGTTAAGCATTTAGTTGGCTCATCTGACAGAAGTGCCCAGTGTTTGGCTCAGTTTTCATAAATGTTGATGCAGGAAAACCCAAAGTGAGCTTTGAAAGATGTAAATAAAATGTAAATAAAATAATGCACAAATTGGCTTCATATTCAGAAATGAGATGGTAGTTTCTTTCTCTTAAAAAGAAAGGGAAAACAGGAAATACATAAAGCTAAATAAATCTGTCTCAGTGAGTACTGAAAAACATAAAGTAATTCATTACGAAATATTGTTTTGTCTATCACTGCAAATATGTTTTGAGGCACTTTAACAGCTGGAAATGCTGAAAATGTAAAATGAAATTTAACAAGAGTGAAGAGTACCTGTGCTTGGATATTGAAGTGTACTGAAGCCCAATTATTGGCACACCTTGAAATTCATATGAACAAAACTGAACCAACGCACATTCCCATTTATGTTTAATTTGAATTCTTAGGTAATTCTTCACTAAGGTATAAACATGACATGTGACGGTAGTTTTAGCTACGTGCTTAAAAAGAAGTAAAAAATGTTAATTTTCCTCCCATGCACAATGAGGGTGGTCAGAATGTTAGAGATTTCAGACCAACAAACCATATGAAGGCATATCAGAATAAAGGCTTTTCTTTCATCGTATACAAACACAGGGCTAGCAGCTCTCACACACTGAGACTCATACAACTCTAATCTAATGGTTTAATTGAGTGGGTTTTTTTGTATTTCTTCCATCAACGAGTCCTTTAGTCCAAAGGTATGAGCATGTTACGTTGATTTCGTAATGACTTGCAGTTTATTTTACCCATTTTAATCTGCCAGCATGGTCTGCAACACTTTACAAATGAGATATTCGCTCATCAGACATACTGAACATCACATTTTGACTGACATTCTATAAGGACAAAAGTATAGGGACCCCCGACCATTTACACCAACAGGGACTTTCAAATGACATTGCTTTCAAATGCATAGACTTTAATATGGAGCTTGTTCGCTCTTTACAGCAATAACAGCTGCCGCTGTTCTTGGACGGCTTTCCACAAGATTTTGGAGGGCTCTGTGTGGGCCGGTCAAGTTCTTCCACACTGAACTCATCCAGCCGTGTCTTTATGGAGCTCACTTTGTGCACTGGTGTACAGTCACGCTGGAATAGAAAAGGTTCTTCCACAAACTGGGTCCACAAATTTGGAAGCATGGCGTTGTCCAAGATGTCTTGGTTTGCCGAAGTATTAACATTATCCTTCTCTGGAAATAAGGGACTTAGCCCAAACCCTGAAAAACAGGTGTGTCCCAATACTCTTGTCCATATACTGTATAAACATGTATGTTGATTTCCTAATTATTTGCATTTTTTACCCATTTTAATCTGCATAATCTGTTCTACACTGAATCCTTTTAAACACTTTACACATTTCATACACTCATACTGTACACGTTTTGGCTGACGTATTGAGCTCTGGGAAACCTTCCTGCTGGCACAGAGTGTGTGTGTGTGTGTGTGTGTGTGTGTGTGTGTGTGTGAGTGTGTCAGTTGGCACAAGACTGGTGTGTTTCGTCACTGGTTTGATCCAGCAACAAGCGCTGACGTTACAAAAAGGCCATCGGCCAACCGGCTCCGTCTGGCTCTACTCGATTTAGTCGGTGTGTCCCAGCTGATAAGAGCACGTGTTCGCCTTTAAGTGACATCCAAGTACAGTGTGTCTCTGACTGCCACTTATTTCTCTCTCCTAGAACATACTGTTGGACTCTTTCATGAGATCGAGTGACTCGACGTGTGCTCCAGCACTGGTTACGTTAATTAATTTGATTTCCTTTCTTTTTTGCACTGAAGGATGACATCTGAGGTTATTAAAGCATGTAATTCTACCTCACCTGGTTGACACTGGTTCAGTTATGCATTTGCATGTCAAGGCTGTGTACTCAGATAAGCTTTCCCTGCGGTCTGTTACTGACATTCAACATTTTTGTCAAAGTTTTATGACAGTTCAGATTCCACTTTGCCTGAAATGCAAATACTGATAAAAAAAAAACTTTCCACCGGTGGAAGAGTGGTGATAATCCTTTGCTGGTTTATGCAAGTGATTCTGGATCTTCTCTTTCAACATAGGCTCCAGTGATCCAGAAAATTTGCTGCCTCAGTTTAAATACATTTTGATGCTTGTTTTATTTGAATGGTAATTTGTCAACTTTAACAAATTTTGATTTTTTTTTTTTTTTTATAACTCGATCATAGTGTTCAGCTGGGGTTAATTTGGGATTTGTCATGTTGAGGGCTGGGTTGCTCAGGTTTTTGAGTTTGTCATTTGTAAAGTATAAACTGGGATTTGTTTGTGTCAGTTCCTCCCTGGGTAGTGACCTAGAAGAACATACTGTAGCTGAGCCGTGGACAGACCTGACCAAACCGTGGTTTTTAACTTAAAGTAACCCCTAAACTAACTACATAAAGCTTGATTATGTATTGCATTATAACATAATCAGTACTGATACTATCAGGGCTTTGAGTGCAGCAACTAAAGGGACCAGGCATTGTACGGCCGAGCATTTTGAAACTAGGATTGTCTGTAATATTCTTAGCTCACTGATTTATCAGTGCTGAATTGCTTGAGCCATACTACACTGTTATGCAACCATCATAAATTTATACAGCCTGCTTCCACCAAGGACTGTTTTACAGTCTAAAGCTCAACTTGTCTTTTTGTAATAATCTGCCACACTTTTGAAGAAAAATATTGAGAATTGAGAAAAATAGTATTCAGTTTGGAATAGGTTTTTCTTTTAATTGCATAAACACTCAACATGTGGCAATATTTTAGAACTACACACAGTAACATTATAAAATAGGAATTTTGAGCATGCAGCAGAAAATAAATGGAATGCAAATAATAATGCAACTAAAGAAGAAAAAAGTACGTATATAAGAAATACTGTTAAGTTATAAAGTGTTAAGCTATTCATATGTCTGAGCCATTTGAGTTCACGGTAGAGGAGTGTGCTAGAAGTACATAGTCCAGAGTTTGGAAATGAAATAGTACTTCAGTTCATGGTTCATGTGTGAAAGAGTGTGTAGCGGACGCAGTAGCTTGACGTCAGTAATGGTCCAGGCCGGATGCCCTCTAATGCAATAGCTTTAGATAACGCACACAGCATTCCCTGGCTATTGAAGAACTGGCACTCGCTTCTAATAAATTCCTGCATTGCAGGGCAGCTGCTTGTGCTGGCTCAACCACCCATATTTGTTAGGAAAGGTAGAAAACTGTGACAAAGGTGTTAAAATGAACAATAAGAGGAAATCGTTGTGATAGAAATCAACAAAAAGTAGAAAAGTTCACCGTTGCATTGCTTCACATTTAATTTGGTATCAGCCATAAACGAGCTGTTGCTGTCCCTCAGTTTTGTAGAGCTTTACTGAACCTTCCATACACTTAAAGACCAGACACCATACACCTACCATACATTTTGCGCAGAATTTCTGACAATGAGATCAGTTCATAAATTCAGTTGTAATATTCAGTTAACTTGCAAGGTTAATTACTGATAGAATAATGTATTTATCTGTGTTCAAACTAAATATACTATTTTATCAACCACACCCACAATTAGGTCGTTACATTAATTGGGTCATTATATGAATCTTCTAAACATCAGTAAAGCCATATGAATAAATAAGATCTTGAAATAAATTCATTTCATTGATCTGTTTGGAGCTGAACTGCCCAATTAATAAATGCACTGAAGAGATTGATGTTGCAAAACGTTCTGCTTCTTTGCCTTAAAAAAAGTCTTCAGTTGCTTTCACAGTATGCTTGAGTCAATGTCAATTTGTATTGTGAAGCGTAGTCAGATTTGAGCTTGAATTTGAGCAGACAAACACTTCAGAACAGATCCTGTTGCTTTTGTCAGCATAGAAAATTGTGACATATAAGCTAAACAGAGGTGTTAAAATGAACAGTATGAGATACACTATATGGACAAAAGTAATGGGACACACCTGTTTTTCAGGGTTAGACTGGGCCCCCAAATTCCCACAGAAACACTCCAAAATCTCATGGCAAGCCTCCCGAGAAGAGTAGAAGCTGTTATAGCTGCAAAGGGTGGACCAACTCCATAATGGACTCTGTATTTGAATGCAGTGTCATTGGAGTCACCGTTGGTGTAATGGTCAGGCGTCCTAATACTTTTGTCCATTTAGTGTACCAGTACCACTGGCAGCCACACATGAACAAGCCATTATAATGCATCCATTATGCTTAACAGTGGTGTTGTGCTTTGGATCATGAGCAGGTCCTTCCCTTCTCCATACTCTTCTCTTCCCATCACTCTGGTACAAGTGGATTTTTGTCTCGTTGTCTACAGTATGTGGTACACTGGAGGGTGTTTTGGCCCACTATTGTAAAAGGTTTTTCTTCTCCAGAGAAAAAAAAAAATCTTCTTTCATCTCTATGGTCTTCCAGGCCTTTTGGTTTAAGTGAGCTCACCAATAAATTATTTCAATTTAATACTTATTTTCTCAGCTTGGTATGGGAATTGATCACAAGATTCTACAGAGAATTGTAAAGACTGCTGAGAAAATCACCAGGGTCTCTCTTCCCTCTGTCATGGATATGTACATAACACCCCAGCCATGTGGTTAAGTCCAGACATCCCTCACACACACCCTCTTCTCCTTCCTTTTGTCTGGCAAAAGGTTCGGGAGCATACCCCTTCACAGTTATTTTTATTGTACATGACTGTTTCACATTTTTGCACATGTAACTCTCTGCCGCTAGAAAACAGTATCTGTGATAATACGATATTCCTTCAGACGTGTACTGTAGCTATTGTCAGCTGCACTAATTGCTGTCTTGTCTGGTTGTTTTGTTGCTCGTGTGTTTTCTTGCACTCTGTTTTGTCCTGTCTGCGTTTGTGGTCTTGTTATGTTCTGTTTCTGTTCTTGTGTTGCACTCTGGATCTGGAGGAACATTTATTCATTTCATTATGTACTGTGTGTACACGGTTCAACTGACAAACTCAACGTGACTAATACTGTACTGTCTGATTTGGCCACAGCTAATGTCTACATGTGATAAGTGATTATAATTAAAATGGTTGTAATTCCTACTCAGCTCACCCAAGATGGATGTGAGTACTCCCAACTAAAACTGACATCAAAAAATATTGGTGGACCTGGCTGTAAGACAACAGTGTTAAAGAGTCTTGCACTGAGATCTTTTATTGAGTGTATTTTAATGTAGTTTAATGTGTAGTTTAATCTATTCCTAGAAGCTACAGTTTAATGTTTAGGCAGTAGTGCCTTTGTGATCAAGATTCTTTCAGGATTTAATAGACATCCTGCTTTTTCTCTAAAAATACATGCCATTTCCAGTATTTCAGAGCATTTACTTCTAGAAAGTCATTTAAACCTCACATCACTAATAATATAAACTTGATTGATATTGAGAAGCAACACTGTATCTTTGTATTTCTCACTCAGACAAAAAAATACAGTTTAATGCATTGTTCTATAAATTAACGTACATCGTAATTTAGGAAATATATGGCTTATGTAAACTATTAAGTCTAAGATATTTATTTAGCATTTAAGAGTGAAGACATGCTTTTGTCTAAACAAAATTATTGGTAGGGAATTGATCAAACTGATAATCAGTTCTTTATTCTGTCCTCAGGGATCAGGTAAAGTATGTCAAGCTGAATATTTGTGTATAGTTTTATATTTACTCATGCCAAACCGTACGTGTACAATTCATAAATGTTTTGTGCCTAATTAACTTAAACACACAGTATCAATCACATTAGACATGTGCTGTCACTTTTAAATAATATTTATTAATATATATTTTAACGGGTTTTTACAAACAACATTTACAAACACCAAACATCAAAGAAATACAAAAATAATTAAAGACATCTTGAAAACTCAGACGTAACTGAAAATAACATACAGATCAAATGGTAGAACATGCTAGAAATGGTAGAACATGCTTTGATACAATACAGTTTCCATGTAACTAAGAACCAGGAGATATGAATATTTCCGAATTACATTAATAACTTAGTATGTTAAATAAGACATTTTTTCATACACATCACATTGTAAAAATTATGCCCCAATAGTGGACAGTTCACATTAACCACAAATAGAGAGCAACAAGTTATAAAAAAATGATTTAATTAACCTATATATTCAGATATATTCTATATCTGTCTCTAATCCTACCTGTCTGATGGAATATTGAAATACTAACTTCTGCAATAGCTACCTTTTTGATTATTTGACACTCGATAAATAATGGCATGGACTAGGTTTCTCATCCTATACCTCACTTATAGTCATTTCTTCAAACCATATATCAGTCAATTTAATCTCACAACTGTCTTAATCTCTGTGTCAGCATTTCAAGCTGTCTTTCCATCTCTATTGGCAAATCACTGTTTATCTCATTATCAAAGTACAACCTAATCTCCTCGACTTCCTTCTCCCAGAAATCTCTGGAGATATCAAAGAGCTCGTCTAGACTGACGTCTTCTTTGAGACCACTCAAGTTCAGGGAGCCTTTACTAGGGAGCAATCCCAGAGCAGACGGCATGGCCCCAGCTTCACCATTTAACCTGCGGAATATCCACTCTAGAACGCGGATGTTCTCCCCATAGCCAGGCCAGAGGAATCCCCCAGATGGACTTTTGCGGAACCAGTTGACGTGAAAGATCTTGGGAAGTTTAGCATTGGGGCACTGCTCCATGCTCAGCCAGTGGGTCAAGTAATGACCGAAGTTGTAGCCAAAGAAAGGGCGCATGGCGAAGGGATCATGCATGATGACCTTACCTAAGCAAGAAACATAGAGGAAACAACAAAATAAGAAAAATATAATGTCACCTACAATATATTTTATAATGTTATTAATGTTATACAATTATAATAATATCTGCACGTACTTTTGTGTTCAGCTGCAGCTGTTGCCTCAGATCTCATAGCAGCACCCACAAAGACTCCATGTGCCCAGCTGAAGCTTTCATAGACCAGGGGCACCCCTTCTGGCCTGCGTCCCCCAAAGATAATGGCTTCAATGGGCACACCTTCAGGAGATTCCCACTGTGGATCAATGATAGGGCACTGACGAGCAGGAGTGCAGAATCGGGAGTTGGGATGGGCACTAGGTTCTCCTGCAGACAAAAAGGAAACATTTTTAGGTTTGCCTGCAAAAAAAAAGGAAACACTGAAAAAACCCACTAAGACATAAATATAAGTAGAGGACACTTGCCATCTTCTGGCGTCCATGCTTTGTTCTTCCATGAGGTGATGGTCACTCCTGCTGGAAGCTTCTGGTCCATGCCCTCCCAGTAAACTCCCCCATCACTGGTCTCTGCCACATTAGTGAATAATGTGTTCCTACAGATGGTTTTCATTGCATTGGGGTTGCTTTTGGCGGACGTTCCTGGAGCGACACCAAAGAAGCCGTTCTCTGGGTTGATCGCTCTGAGATTACCTACGCCGAATCAAACAGAGAATGTTACTTCATACACAACATAAACTGCTTTACAAAGTGTTTTTCTGTATTTCAAATGCTGATTTTGTAGATGCCTCTGACAAAGACAATGAGAATTATTACCACTTATAATTATGAAGCACCGATTTTGTGAACATGGAAACAGTCACTTTGTTCTTTACCTTCTTGGTCAAACTTCATCCAGGCAATGTCGTCTCCCACACATTCAACCTTCCATCCAGGCAGTGTGGGACTCAGCATAGCCAGGTTTGTCTTCCCACAAGCACTTGGGAAGGCTGCTGCAATGTACTTCTTCTGGCCAGCAGGGTTAGTCACACCTAGGATCTGTAGGAAGTGCATTAAATAAGATGGATATGAGAAACACAAAGATTTAAAATGTGTATTTGGTTAATTCAATGAATTCTCTAAATGTATTTTAGTTTAATTGAAAAGGATTGTTATTACTCATAAAATACTGCTTAACCACCCAAATATGACAGAACCATGACAGTTACACTTTATGTGTCACATCTATATTTGTTATAAAGATATTTGTATATTTGTTATATGTCATAATGATACAATTAAAGAAATTCTAAAAAGTGTTAGTTACATTCTAAAAGTGACATCTGTTTTGTATTGTGAGCTCTTACAAGCATGTGTTCAGCCAGCCAGCCCTCTTCTTTAGCAATGCAGGAGGCAATACGGAGTGCGAAACACTTCTTTCCAAGCAGCGAGTTTCCACCATACCCACTGCCAAAGGACACAATCTTCCTCTGGTCAGGCATATGAGCGATCAGAGTGAGCTCAGGATTACATGGCCAGTTGTTCACAAGTGGTTCTATTCATAAAAAAAAGAGAAATTGTGTGAGAAATCGATATGTGTACATTCCCTGGTACAGGACCTTAGAAATATGTTTTTTCTTCCGATGTCATCATATTAATTGTGTTTTAATTGCAAAGATTATAAATCATTTAAGAGCGATTACTCTTCACATACTCTTGAGAGGAAGGGGACAGCCGACAGAGTGCAGGCAGCGGACGAAATCTCCATTCCCAAGTGCATTCAGTACAGCTTTTCCCATTCGGGTCATCACTCTCATACTAGCTACCACATACGGAGAGTCTGTCAGTTCCACTCCGATTTTGGACAGAGGAGAGCCCACCGGACCCATGCTATACGGAATCACGTACATGGTGCGACCTGTGAAACAGTACAGTAAAATATGACATTAACCAATATTCTAAAATTCTGATATTTCATTATAAATGATCTTATTTAGTTTCTCTTTCCAGATATGAAAAACTTCATGAGATTCCAACACCAAAGATATCACTTATTTGGCATCTCAAACACAAGTTGTCCTCAGACACCATTAAACATTTCACTACAGTCTCATAAGAATAAAACAACTAAATTTACTTCAAGATTTATTCCCTCATAGTGCAAGTTCCTTTATAGTTCAACACTATCTTGAATGTTGCATACCCTTCATGCAGCCAGGGAATCTCTCATTCATGGCTTTGTCCCACTCTTCCTGAGACATCCATCGGCCCAGTTGGCTGGTGCCCCCTCCACGGGGTGAGGGAACAGTGCTGCGCCGCTCCTGAGTCACGATCACAGTCCTGCTCTCTACTCGAGCCACATCACGAGGATCAGTACGCGCCAGCCAGCTGTGGATAACAAGTTTCAGTTATTGCGCATTCCCATTCTGCAGCTTTTAGACGGGTGGTATTATTTCCTAGCCTAAAAACTACTGAATCATTGTTTCTCTCTTCACAGTTTTTATGGTTGCTCAATTTCAAAAACATCACCAAGAACAGAATGTCATACCATTAATATACTCTGTAGTAAATCTGAACAGGTTAAAGGCTTTGATCTAAAGTGTTCATACCAGTTCTCGTATTTAGTCAGTTTCTTGATCATGCCCTGTTCTTGCAAATGAGCCAAAATGGCCTTGTTCTCCTCCTCTGAGCCATCACAAATGTGGAGGGCATCTGGCTGGCACAGAGTCATGCTGCTCTCAATAAACTCTCTGAGAGCTGGACTCAGAGAGTTCAAATCCCCCTGGAGGACACGAGGGCATGACTGGTTCTGGGACTGCAGCTGTGGGGGCATGATGCTACTGGCAACCTAGAGAGAGAGAGAGAGAGAGAGAGAGAGAGATAGAGACAGAGAGAGAGAGACAGAGAGAGAAATATATATAGAGAGAACAATTGAATGCCATGTTAATAATCAGCAATCATAGAAATATAAAAAATTGCAGTTCTTTACTTGTTAGGCTAGCTTACCTTTTCCCTTTGGCGATGCTAGTCAGCAAGGTTTCATTCGCTTGTTTTTGAGCCTGAAGTGGTTTTTGATGCTTTCCATCTTGCACTGGTCCCCTTTTATCTTGTTAAAGAAAATGGGAGGAGGGGACAAAACACTAGCTATGTGCCAGAAAACACCCACAACATGTAAAAAACATGTAGAATGTAAATGATTAACCCAACATAGATGGTTCAGTTAATTATTTCACAGGCCACCCTGTTCTTTCAGAAGGGAAAATACTTGATAGTACATCAACTCGGGATGACTCTACCAACCAAGAGTTAAACTTTGACCTACATTAAAATATGATGAAACACCTTTCTTAGAGCGTCACTAAATGACGTGCTGTCTATTTGATTGTCTGCTACGATTGGTCCGTGTATTGGAGGCTTGTCCCAACAGTGCAAAGCTGAAGGTTGCTTTTTTTCTGCTGACGATTGTTAAACATTATAATCCTGTGCTCTTGCACCAGTTCTGCAGTTGTGACATGGGATTTAATTGGAATTTCAAGATAACCAGGGAACAATCATTGTAAGGTCACACCTCATTTCAGAAAACTTTACATAAACTCTAAGAAAGACATTCTGACCGAAGACCTTGCACTGCAAGAAATGTTTGTTGCTCTGTTTAAAAAATGTACTTAATGTGGTGCCAAATAATATGATGTCATTTTCCAAATTTCCTTCCTAATTAAGTCATGTTCAATTTCAATGGCTAGCTAGGACTCATTTACACAATAATACCAATGCTGTCAATTCTGCTATATCAGCTAATAGATGCCCATGCTTGCTAGCATCACACTGAGTCACTGGGGGACCATCCTACTGACCCAGGGACAGCAAGGTCAGTTGTGCTGTCCTGGTCCAGCCAAAAATGGCCATGGCCAAAAAACTCAGGATGACAGGGCTAATGTGTAGGTGGCTGCACCACTCAGGAACTCCTTTAGTGTGACTGGTTTTATTCAAATACATTTTTGGTGGAAATGAAGCAAAGCAGGATAACAGTTAACCTTCTTAAAAGAAACACGCATCAGTCCACAAACACGAAAACATTTAATCAACTTCTACCTTTTAACAATATTTTGCAGACTATTCAGCAAGGAGCTTAGCTCTTCAGACATACACCAATCAGCCATAATATTAAAACCATCTACCTAATCCTGGATAGTATCCCTTCATGCTGGCAAAACAGATCTGATACTTTGAGGCATGAACTCCACAAGGCCCATGAAGGTCAGCTGTGGTATCTGGCAACAAAACGTTAGCAGCAGACCCAGTGAGTTGTGAGCTGAGGCCTCCATGGAGGTTTGTTCAGCACTTCCCACAAATGCTTGATCAGATAGACGGTAAAAGTAACATCCACATAAATGCCAGGAGCCATGGTTTCCCACCAGAACATTGCCCAGGGCATCCCACAGCCCAGTGTTTGCATTCTTCCCACAGGGGATTCTGGTGCAATCTCTGTCCCAGGTAAGAACCCGGCTGTTCTGATGCTCAAGTGCTTTTGAGAGTGAGCAGGGGTGAGCATGGCCACTCTAACCAGTCTATGCAACTTCATACGTTACAAACTGCAAGGCACTATGTGTTGTGACACCTCTCTGTCATAACCCTTAACTTTGTTCAGCATTTGGGATCAGACTTTGTTCTCTGTGCGCATCACTGCTTGTTTTTCCTTAAACCACTTTTGACAGATACTAATCGCTGCGCTGTAACATCCTACAAGACCTGCCATTTTTGAGATGCTCTTACTCAATTTTTGAGTCATCACAATCTAGCCCTTGTCAGATCCTTATGCTTTCCCATTGTTCCTGCTTCCAAAACCTTGGCCGTTTCTCAATACTTGGGGGCAGCTGGGGGCCTAGCCTGTAATCAGAGGGTTGTGGGTTCAAATCCCAACTGCTAGTGTCATTACTGAGGTACTATCACCACACACCGCTTCCCGGGCGCCCCTCATTGGTGGCAGCCCATTGCTTCACTTGGTGAATGAGTTAAATGCAAAGAAAGAATTTCACATTATTCACACTATGTGCTGTGGGGCCACTTTACTTTTACTTTTTAACCTGTCAAGTATGGACTTCTATTGTTGGGAATTCGAAACTAGCAATTTCAATGGGAGGATGCAGTACACTCAAACTGCATTTGCAACAGCAGTGTTCTTGCTGACATCTCACCTAAGCTTGAGTCTTGACTCATCTAAGTGATATTTACAATATAATAACATATTACATAAATCGTTTGCTCCCTTTTTTTAAATAAAATGACCAATTGTGGGGAAAAAAAGTCGCCAGTCGGTAATTATAGTGGAAGCAGTTTAGAATGTAGAATGGATTGGCTTGTGGTTGAATAAAACACAGTTATGGATTAGTTCCTCTGGTGCCATTGTTTTACTTTTGGGAATGACTATTCCAGACATTTCTACTTTGATAGATGCAAACATTGAACTGGAACCATACATGGGCCATGACTGGTGGCACTTAACAAGAGAATGAATTGCAAATATAGAGAAGAGTGCCCGTAACCAGTGCTCGTCCACATTGTGAACTGTTTAAAACACTTGTGTTTAAAACATGGTGCCCTTCATAAATGCATAAATTCACTCCACCTGTCCATGGTTTTAATATTGTGGTTGATCAGTGTAGACTTTGCAAACTGTATCCATATCTAGTGAACTACAGACATTACAGCCATTTTCAAAGCACTGTATGTAACTGGGCAATTGCTCACTTCTTGGTCTGCTGTGTCATCACATTATTATTTCATGCACATGGTATTTGCATCTGGAGCCTTATGCTGTTGTCTCTCAATATGAGGGCCTGTCACATCCTGTCTTGTGTTTTCACCTGTCTGCTTTTGTTTTGTTTTACATTTACGTTACGTTTACGGCATTTATCAGACACTCTTATCCTGAGCTAAGTACATCAGTCCTTAAGTAGTCTACGTCTGTTATACTAAACTAACGTCTGTTAAGCTATACTAAAATCAACACCTGCTTTTTACCAAGTTACTGCCAGCTAAGTTACACACCTTAACAAACCCTGTCAAAAGAAAAAAGTCAGAGGTTAATACACAAGAAAGGACAAACAGTTAAGAGGGTAAGGGCCTGAGGTTTTTAAAATATAAATAAAATGATGTATACGAGATAAACGAGAGGACTGGTAAGTCACCAAGGTGCTCCTTGAAGAGGTGGGTCTTCAGATGACGCTTGAAGAGAGCGAAGGACTCCGCAGATCTGATTGCAAGAAGGAGTTCATTCCACCACTGGGGGGCCAAGACTGAAAAGAGTCTTGATGCATGTCTTCCTCTTCTTTTGAGCAACGGAGGTTCAAGACGAGCCGTGCTTGAAGCTCTGAGGGGACGAGAAGTGACGCTGCTTGATCAGTGCTGATAAGTAAGGAGGTGCAAGTCTGTTCTTGGCCTTGAAGCAAGTGTTAAGGTTTTGAACTTAATGCGAGCGGCCACAGGGAGCCAGTGAAGTTTCCGTAGTGGAGGTGTAGTGTGTGAGAATTTAGGAACATTGAAGACTAACCTTGCAGCTGCATTCTGAATCAGCTGAAGTGGTCTCGTTACCTTCCAGCCAGTAGAGATTTGCAGTAGTCCAGTTTACAGATGACCAGAGACTAGACAAAAAACTGCGTAGCTTTAGTGGTGAGAAAGGGTCGGATTCTTCTGATGTTATAAAGAAGGTATCTGCATGTCCTGAAGAGGTGGTCAGCATGCAACAAGAATGACAGTTCTTCATCTAGCATGACACCAAGATTTCTTACCTTCTTTGACGGGACAATAACAGAGTTCTCAAAAGAAAGGGTGAGGTTATGGCTTGGTGATGGACACCCTTTGATGTAAAGCAGCTCAGTCTTGCTGGGGTTTAGCTTGAGGTGGTGGGCCGCCATCCAATAGGAGATGTCGGCCAGACAGTCTGAGATGCGGGTAGAGACCTGATCATCACTGGAGAGGAAAGAGAGAATAAGTTAAGTGTCATCTGAATAAAAGTGGTAGGAAAAACCATGTGAGGCTATTACACCCCCAATAGACCCATTATATAGAGAAAAGAGAAGTGGTCTAAGGACCGAGCTCTGCGGAACACCAGTGGACAATCTTTGCTGGGTAGACAGGGAGCCATGCCATGCTACCTGGTACCTCCGCTCATCAATGTAGGAAGCAAACCATTGCCAGGCTGTATGCCAAGGCTGGACAGAGTAGTCAGGAGGATCTGATGGTTAACCGTGTCAAAGGCTGCAGAAAGGTCAAGAAGAATCAGAGCAGAAGACAGGTTGGCTGATCTAGATACATGAAGTTCTTCTGAAATGGCTAGTAGTGCAGTTTCGGTTTCTTGTTTTGATATCCGCCCTTGTCCTGCTGCTCTGTTTAGTGGTTCCATCTGTTCCATCTGTCCCACTTTCCTTCCCCCCAGTGTATCAATTTGACTGCCATAAGTTCACTACATGGACAAAAGTATTGGGATGCCTGAATACTATCTCTAAGAACAAAAATTTAAAGAGCAAAATTGTTTGTCCAAATATTTACATACTGGTCTTATTCCATAAAAACCTGTTGATAAAAACGTACTAGTTACAGATACAGCATGTAAAGAGAACAGGAGATAAAAACACCAGATTAGTTCACTGATAGCATAGCTCAGTGGTTTTATGACCAAGGAAAACGTTGTTATGTGTGTGCATTCTTAATGCATCTTCATTTAAAATTCAAGTATATTAATTGCTGAATAAATTACACTGAGTAAGTTAATATTCTTTCCTCTTTGGCTCTTTGCTCTTTTTGGTTCCTGTGATGGCCAAAAAGGAAAAGGCAAAAGAATGAGGAGGCAAGAGAGCCCTCTGCTGAGAGCAGCGTAGAAATGTTTTAACATGTTTCAGCAGAAATTTTGTTCAGATGCTAGCATTCACCTTAGCCCTAAAAACCTTTACCACATATTACAAAGGTTTATTGCTCCAAAATGGTCATTAGAAAAGAGTATTTGTCCAATGTTTATTCATTAAGCTCTAGAAAGTCAACAAAACTGACATATCATTACCTTATTAATTGCTTGTCATGTCAATGTTTTAACCGCCAGGACTCAAAACAGGTGATTACAGATTACCAGAATATACATTGCCAAAAAGCTTGGCCAGAAACTGGAAGTAAACATGGGACAAAAACTGCACATTTTTTGCATTATCCATCGAATAACCGAAATAGACACTAAACTGACACAAGCAAATATGTCATGCCTGTATGTGTCGAATGTGTTGTCTGTGTTTCTACCTTGCTATGGATTGCCAGTCTGTGCAAGGTGTTTCTCTGTTTTTTGTGCTTTGAATGCTAGAACAGGCTAAACCCAAACCCCCCACCTGTGCACCCATGGTTATATGATGAGCAGCTGATAAAATGAATGAAAATAACTGAATGAACTGTCAAGCATTTGCTCAAAATCCCTGCACAAACATGCACGAAGAGACATGTTCATTCTCCGTATTCTCATTGAAAAGTTGTTTGTCTTATTTTTACTGACTGAATGTTCTGTACGCAAGACACTACTTTAGTCAAGAAGGAAGATAACCCCATTCATAGCTTTGTAGTCACGGGTGACAAGCACTTTAAACATTGACTGTATCACACTTGATAACCTCTTTCACAGACTTGTTATTGTCACGTAGAGCCTCACTCATTGAGTCTCTAGGGGTTGTTTATCTATGTAGGGGTCATTTGTGTAAGAGAACTTTGAAAGCTCCTTTGAAACAAACAGATCCTGTGGGAGGAACAAATGGCCAAACTACAAATTACATCATAAACTCATTGGTTTAAAGAATTACTGAGCTTTACAATATCCACTGAGCAATCTTCTTTGTGCAAGGCACCAAGACTACGTATAATACACTGTATGTTCTTCCTCAGTGTTCCACTTTCTGCAAACATCATATGCGGTCAGTGTATGCTCTTGTTCCTACCAAAGAGTGAAGTACCAAAGTGTAACCATAACTATTTAGCATTAAAATGTGGTTGGAAGCCAAATGTTTGGTGAGATTAAAACCATTGATGCATGCCATTCTCATGTAAAAAAGTTAGAGATCACCATGCTAAATGATCTAGGAACGTCAACAAATGATCTAGGAAATTAAAATGAAAACTTTGTGAAAGATATGCACCTGTCATAGCACTCTAACCATGCTACAACATTTTAAACCTGCATTGAGTCTCAGCCTTAGGTCAATGAATAAAGAAGGGGAACATTAAGAAACTCTGCACTTCTTAATTCATCCAGCTGTCCAAATCAGAACAAAATACAAGAATGAACAAAGCATGTTTAATGGGTTTAACCCTAATCCTAAACCTCATATCAACAATATTATACATCATACGGACATGAGTGACAGCCAATTTTCCACAGATATATGTGACAGATATGAAACAAATGAGGTAAAAAAAAATATATGAGGTAAACATTTTTTTTTTCTATTTTTGACTGATTATTCATATCAATCTTTTCCTGTGGACACTGAAGGGTCTGAGAAGCAGATTTTTAATATGAGTTGAAAATTGTCTACAGGAGGGTTACACATTTTGATGGTGCATGTTTAAATCTGCACAAAAATGTTTGTTAGCTTAAGGTCACATTTAAATTATGAGAGAACGCTAACTTTTAGTGAGATAAATTTCTATAAAATCAGGAATAAATCTTGCAAAGTCCATTTCCAAAAAAAGCTGGGACACTTTCCAATAATGCAATAAAAACTAAAATCTGTAATACTGAACCTTTAATAGGCAAAAGGACAAAGACAAGATGTAGAGTGTATTCACTGACAAATTTAATTTTATTTGGTAAACATAAACAAATGTAGAAATTGATGCCTACAACATACTACGCTTCTTAACCGTTTGGGTACTGAAGGAACTAATTGTTGCAGCTTTGAATATGGAAAATACATTTCTGATATGTTTGATTTATATATATATATATAAACTGAATGAGCTTTGTGTATGATAATGTGCTATATTAATGAACTTGACTTGACTAAATACTGGTGATGTATTCACTGTTACAGATGTATTATAGTAGCACAGCTAATGTAATTACACATATTTATTAACAGTTTTTACTCATGTGTTTACACAAGTGTATCCTAAAGTAGTTACATGAGTAAAAACTGAAGCTGGTAAACGTGTATTTACACAAGCTGTAATCCAGCTGAATACCAGAAGGTTGACTGCTGTTGCACACATTCTTAAAACATTACTACAAAGTTAATAGAGTCATTTAATATAAAGTGGGCTCAGCTCACCTCTTCAGGAACTGCTAAGTGGTTCTCTAGGTGAGGAAACATGGAGACCAAACACAGTTTTCAATCAACAAGGTAAAGATCGTGGAACAAATGAGATTGCTGACCTTCACAAATCAGGCAATATGTAAACATACACACACACACACACCTGACATGCGGTGTGAGGAGATCCCATCAGACTCTCACACTCCTTCCCCGAGCAACAAACTGTCGCTACTTTGTTATGCAATTTCTTACCGGGTTTAAATAACTATTATTATGTGTATCACTAAGTGCATTTGCTACAATCGTGCAATGTTCTTATCAGGTGCTAAAACATTAACTACAATATCTTATTACGCTTTCTAACCATGTGCAGTATCAAGTGAAATTTCCTTAATTAGTGCTAAATCATTTCACAATGCGCAATTTCTTATTATGTCCAATAGTCTTACCATGTGAATATCACAACCTGTCAATATTACTTATATACAACTGATTTCAACTGCGTGCAATAACATACTCCTTATTGCTGTCTGTGTCATTAGTGATTCACTTAACTGAAAGTTATGTATCTATAGTATTTATATCTATAGTATTTATAGTATTTATATAATAGTGTGCGCCTCGTCCCCAACACACACACACACACACACACACACACACACACACATACACACACTTGACATGCATGGATGAGAAAAAAAAAAATCTAAGCCTGGCGTGTTGGCCAACGACACATCCTTCACCCAGTCTTCACTTATCAGCTGTTGATGGACTTTCTCGTTAGAATTTCTTGTTAATCAACACTAACATTCTGTTAACTGATTTTCACAGGTGAAAGCTTTACCGAAATTCACATAACAGCTTCCATCACGTGCTGCAATAAGGACTCCCCCTGCAACACACGTGTCTCCACTCTGAAAAAGTGTACTGATCTGTGCATTTGTCCAACTTTGTGGACACACTTTGGTGTGACTGTGTTCCAGTGCACAAAGCAATGTCCATAAAGACACGGTGAGGAAGAACTCAACTGACCCGCACAAAGCCCTGACCTCAACCCCATCCAACACCTTTGGGGTGAACTAGAACGGAGATTGTGAGCCAGACCTTCGCATTCAACATCAGTGGCTGACCTCATAAATGCTCTACAGAATGAATGGGCACAAATTCCCAGAGAGTTTGAGTGCAATGTCACTAAAGTCTGTGGTGGTGTAATGGTTAGGCGTCCCAGTACTTTTGCCAGATTGTGTGTATTAATCAGTCACATCCAGATCCCAGAACAGTCATAACGAAACAAGCGCGTGCCGCCGTCCTAACACTCCGACAGAAACGAACTGAATCTGCATTGGTTCCACCGCCAGTCCTCGTGTTTGTGTTTGTGTCAGAGTTGTCATGAGTGCTGATAACTCTTTGACAGATGTTTTAGTTCCTTTACGAAATCTGGCAAATGCAATCAAATGTGTCAGAGACCGGGTAAAAGGTAAGATGGAGCTGATTTACTCTGTGTCGTTACTGAATGCTGTCACCTAGGTGGGAGTTCTAGTATGCTTATGTAGCCACGGCTAACGGTTAACCTCTCAGTAAATTAATGTTAAATTAGGTCATTTAATCGTGTTCATTTTAGCTACGAGTTGTTCACAGTGTTATAAAATACTACTAACAGGCAAAAAGTTATCTCAAGTAAGTAAAATGACATTGACAGAGTCTGACAGACCAGCCTGCTTCTGTAAATAGCAATGCTACATCGTGTAGCATGTTAAAGGAGCAGAGGATCCAGCACCTTCTGTCCTTTGTCATTAGTTCACATTCAGCACTTGGGCACATCAACGAGGAAAGTAAAAACTAGTGCATTCTGGTTGTTCTTCTTTCCTCCTTAAATTGTACAGCAGACTGGCTCTGTTTACATTCCGGTGCCTTTTCCTGCATTAAGTCAAGTCAAACAGGGTTATTGTCATTTCAAACATATACACAGTATACAGTGACACAAAACAACGTTCTTCCAGGTCCGTGGTGCAACACAAGAACAAAAACAACACCACAAGACCAGACAGGACAAAAAAAGTGTGCAAGAAAAACACAAGAGCAGCAAAACAACCAGACAAGACAACATTTAATGCAGTCACTAATTGCTATAGTACAAGTGTGAATTAATACCGTGTTATGACAAATTCAGATAAGTATTCAAGGTCACTTTCCTTGTATATTCCTTGTACAGAGTCACTTTTCCTGTATGGTAGGTAGTGCTTCTGTTTATAAATGTAGGTTCTTTCAAGAATAATGGCAACAATCTTTTACTGTTGTTAGAATTTTTACATATAAGAGGGTATTGTTCCTAAATAACATTAATGCTTAAAGTTGGTTGATTGTCGAACATCTTAATATTTTATATCACGTAATTGTAAGCTTATTATGTTCTCAGGCCCGTCATCATATCATTCATTGCATTTGAATTTTGAATGTTAAATAGTACAAGAAATTTCTTAGTCCAAAATAGTACAAACTGTAGGTTATCGTTATGTTGCAAAATTCAGATACCGAGCACTCCTAGGGCCTGGTAATTTTTTTTGTCAAACTATAACCCTAATAATCTGCCTAGTCACTACACTTTCAGCATCTGTGTGATGAGATGTGTAAAGTGTCCATTTGAAAACAGCACAGCACAGTGTGCACAGCACGAGATTGTTCTCTGCCCCATTCACCCAAGTGAAGCAGCGGGCAGCCAGGAACACAGCGTCGGAGGAGCAGCCTCTTGGGACTGTACTTTGCTCAAGGGTACCTCAGTGGTGCCTCTAGCAGTCTAGGCATTTGAACCCATGACTTTCTGATTGCAGTGGCTGCTCCCTAACCAGCAGGCCACCAGCTGCCCCACCTATATAAAGCTCCTTTTTTATGTCACTAGGTAAAGTGTAACATGTCCTGAGATCATCTGTCTTTAGTGCATACTGTGATAGAATTAAAAAAAAAAAAAAGATTTGAATCATCTCTACTGTAGGGTCATGACTGTACATGCAGATCCATCAATGATGTACATGGATCTAGTTAATGTATCTCTTGTATTTTTTTTTCCAGATGGAGAATCAAACACAGCTAATGGGGCCTTTAACTTGCCAAACTTTTGGGAAATGATGAGTATGTGCATGCAATATTCACTTTTTCTAGAACTATATTTATACTCATGCTTGTGTCTTGTGTATTGACTGGTTCCATAGAAATGAGGAGTTTTTGTCCTTCTCCACAGTTCAGGCAGTGAAGGCCACCTCACAAGAAGCAACCAAACTCAGTCTAGCTTTCTCCAAATCACCGCTTCCTTCAGAGGAGGTGAGTCCCATTGCTGGGCATATGCCATACGATCTGCTTCCTGTTTAACAAATGCATTTTCATAGTCATGCAGAACATGATGCCTGTTTAAACAGTTCTTTTAAATGTTCATTACTCTCTGTGCTACATTCAAGGATTGTTCCAAACTAGCTGAGTCCATGCAGAAGAATGTACTAGCGCTGTCTACAGTTTATTACTGGTTGCCAAAGAGTGAAGGTGAGCTGCTTTTACCTGTGTTGGCTTCGTAGATTATTTAGATAGATCCAGTGTTCATACATATATCCATTATGTACATATACTACTGGTCAAATGTTTTAGAACACCCCAAGCAGTTCAATGTCTCATTGTTCATTCTCCAGAAAGTTCTTTCCAACTATGTTGCAGAAGTTCCCATAAGTGTGCGGCACTTATAGGTTGCTTTGCTTTCACTCTTCTGTCCAGTTCAT
>JBBIGA010000106.1:5898535-5924152 GCA_037576975.1 Alestes dentex | reverse complement strand
TACTGGATGCTGTAGTTGGGGGTGAGGAGCCGAGAGCAGGGTGTGTGGAGTAGGTGTGAAGTGTCTGAGGTGTCAGATGAGGAACAGCAGCAGTGTGGGTGGGGGTGTCTGCAGCCGATGTCAAAGACTGCACCCTGGATGAATCAAACCTGTTAAAGAAGTGATTCAGTTCATTTGCCCACCTCACACCCGGCAGAGAGCTCTGTTCTTTGTGGCCTGAGATGGTTCTACGGCCTGTCCAGACTTCGCTGACATTGTTCTGCTGAAGCTGGTTTTCCATCTTCTGCCTGTAGCTGTCTTTTCCGTACCTGATCAGTCCTTTCAGCTCTCTTTGCATCCTTTTCAGCTCCTCTTTGTCTCCTGATTTAAAGGCCCTCCTCTTCTGCTTGAGGACGGCTTTAATTTCTGGCGTAATCCAACGTTTGTTGTTGGAGAAGCACCGCACAGTCCTGGTGGGTACAGTGTTCTCCACACAGAAGTTAATGTAGTCCGTAACACAGGTGACAAGGCTGTCTATGTCCTCCCCATGGTCATCACAGAGTACCTCCCACACAGTAGACTCAAAACAGTCTTTTAGAGCCTCCTCGCTCTCCTCTGACCATCTCTGTACTGTACGAGTGACTGGCAGCTCCCTGCGCACTAGGGGCTCATACTCAGGAACAAGGTGCACCAGGTTGTTCTTGGAGCAATGTCCACTACTTAAACACCTTCCACAATCCTGCAATCCTCATCTCCAGTAGAGTGCCTGTTTTCCTTTGCTGGATTGGTCAATTGACCCCATCGAGGATGTTTTTTAAAAAGTGTGTTGTTCTTAAAGCATTAGAAGCTGAAGGGATCTTTATAGGAGCCATAAATACTCATGCACACACAAAGGTGGTGTTTAGATTTTCAAGACATTTCAATCAGAATCAGTCATCAGTTGAGCACTGTGTTGAGATGAGATCCTTGCAAGCTCCACTGAGGTCCATTTATGTTTGTTTTTCTAAACCAAAGGTGCTGCAAAGAACTTTAAGCTGTTCAATGAATGGGGCAGCTGGTGGCCTAGTGGTTCAGGCATTGCCTCTGCAATCAGAAGGTTGTAGGTTTGAATCCCAACTGCGAGCCTCCGGTGGCTGTTTTCTCAATTAAATTACAGTGAAACAAAGCTTTCTGATTGTGTGTTGCTTTGTTTTGTTAGTTTGTTAAATTTGCCCCATAAGTATTTAGGATATTTCTTAAACTGTGTAGAATATTTGATCTTTTGTCTGGTTTCACATTTGTAACCTGCCTCATTAAGCTATGAAAAGCTTTCATGAGAAGGTATGGATCAAACGAGCTGATGTAGAAATGAAAGTTTGTAAAATGTATTTTGTCTTTTTAATACAGCAGACTGATAAACAGACTTCAAGACACTCAAGCTATACAAAAAATGATGCATGTCACCGTTTGTTGCGGTTTTAATAATTTAAAATAACCCCTGAATGTGGTTACGCGTTCCAATGTCCTCACCTATAAATGGCTTTTGGTAAGAACTGGCAAATTAAAGCCTCCTCAGTGGTTCAGTGGTAGAACGCTGAACACTCAGTGAGGAGAGACAAAAGCGCTGTCGGCTCTGAGCAGACTTTTACTTTTTTCGGCCATAAAAACCAATGTTTCGTGTCTCCAAACAGGTTTTATAGCAACCATGCAGTCACACTTTGCATTTTCTTGCAGACATGCATCTAGTTAGTGTGATTGCAGAAGCTCATAAGGAAGATATAAGCTTTGTGAGTACAACCTAATGGGTCAAGCCACTTGTTCTTTCATTGTTGCATAAAATGACAAAAAGCCTATTAAATTCTTATCATGACAGACCTACTTTGTCAGTTATGCTTTCCAAAAGACTACACCCAAAAGATTAAATTTTTACTGGTTGACAAACACGTTTTGATGACACAGGCACCCAGTTTTGCCTTGCTCTACACCTGCGGGAGTGGCAGTGAGGCGGCCATGGGGAGTGTCCTTTGTGCACGCCATGAATCTTCCCCACCAAGGTGCAGTCCCCCTGTCACAGCAGAGGCCGGGGTGAATCACATCTGTTAAGAAAACTGTTCACTGTAAATCAATGTGCTTGTTAATGCACCTTGTTAATGTAATAGAAGAATTGTGACAGAGACAAATCATGAGTAGGTTTTATATATTTATACATCAATCAAGCCAACCCTGTTGAATTAGTCTTGCATGCAAGAATTAAAAAAAGCAAATTCCCTTACTGCACTCTATAACACATCACATGTTATAACGACAACTGTCTCTTATTTTCTCTCATTTCATGGGTTCATTTTGTACACTTCATCCAAACCATTTTTTAACTGAAAATGTTGCTCTTTTTAAGTCAGCACTGTTTCTGGAAAACTTCCTAGATTCACATAGCACATAAAACATAAAACAATGTTCTTGTCCGTTTCTTTTGCAGATGGTAACAATACATTCCATGTACATTTTAATATAGTTGAGTCAAGTCAAGTTTATTTACATAGCACATTATCATACACGAAAGGTCATTCAATGTACTTTACAGAAAAAGAATAAATAATAAAATAAAATTTAAAAAAGTAAAAATTAAATGAAATGATTTACTGGTCCATCTACGTCCCCATCCTCACCTATGGTCACGAGCTTTGGGTAGTGACTGAAAGAACGAGATCGTGGCCGAAATGAGTTTTCTCTGTAGGGTGGCCGGGCTCTCCCTAGGAGATAAGGTGAGAAGTGCAGACATTCTGGTGAGACTCAGAGTAGAGCCGTTGCTCCTCCACGTCAAAAGGAGCCAGTTGAGGTGGTTCGGGCACCTTGTGAGTATGCCCCCAGGCTGCCACCCAGATGCCCCACCGGGAGGAGGCCCCTGGGCATGCCCAGGACACGCTGGAGGGACTATATTTCTTGGCTGACCTGGAAACGCCTTGGTGTTCCACTAGAAGAGCTGGTGAAGGTAGCTGGGGAGAGGGAGGTCTGGGGATGTCTGCTGAGGTTGCTAAGAGAAATGAAGTATGCAACTAATTTTTGTCCAGTGAGCTTATATATACAAGAGCAATAATCATAATATCCATATGAAATAAATAAATAGTTTAACCATATTTAGACACCTTTGCAGCTTTGGGACAAATCTAAAGGTATTCCAATTTAGGTTCACTTGCCTTTGTTTCACAACTTTTAGCTCAGTGTGTCTCAGGAGAGTGCTCTGAAAGACCAAAAAGTAAAGACATACAGTAAGCTAATACATTTCATTAATGATACATACATTAATGAAATTGCATTCAAATGTGTTGTTCCCCCTTTTGCAGCTACAACAGCTTCCACAGTGCCTCAGCAGGCATTTGTGTCCATTCATTCTGCAGAGCATTTATGAACTCAGTTACTGATGTTGATGAGAAGGCCTGGCTCACAATCTCCATTCAAGTTCATCCCAAAGGTGTTGGATGGGGTTGAGGTCAGGGCTCTGTGTGGCCAGTCAAGTTCTTCTACAAAAACTCATCCAACCATGTCTTTATGGATCTTGCTTTGTGCACTGGGGCACAGTCATGCTGGAATAAAAAAGGTTCTTCCCCAAACTGTGCCCACAAAGTTGTTGTCCAAAATGTCTTGGTATACTGAAGCATTAAGATGGTCCTTATCTGGAAATTAGGGACCAATCTCAAACCTTGAAAAACAGGTGTGTCCCAATACATTTGTCCATATAATGTATCTTCCTGAGTCAGTGTTGAGATGCTTCCACCAGTCGATTCTTTAAGTCGCTCCCCAGTGCACGAGCCGCTGAAAAAAAAATCTTTTATGAACAGTTAAAGGTTAGTATTCAAGTGTGTCATGCTGAATTGAGTTTTGCACTATTTAAAGTTGAATAGGCTGGTCACACTTGACTGTGACAGATTTGGTTTGTGCAATTTAAACATTGTTGATTATACGGTGGTACTCTTCAAACTGCACCTGTTGGAACCAAATGTCTGAGATAAGAGTCTTTTCATTACCATTCTTGTAACTGGACAATAGATAGTTTGTGAAAGATCACATTCAGGTATTGGCAAAGTTTTTGTTTCTTTTTCCAAAATTCTTAAAGAAAGCACTGCGGAATGGAAACTGGCTTCACAAATTCTTCTGCTAGTAGTACAGGGTGAGCCTGTATAACCTTAAACATAAACATACAGGCTCAAATCAACAATAACAACTGAAGAATTTACCACAAATTAAATGCATGTAAATTATTATTACTAGGTGAAATATCAATATTCTGTAGAATTGTGTGGTGTTTACATTCTCATTAAGCCACATTCATGATTAAAAGAGTGTCGAGGTCAAGAGTATAGAGGGTAATCCTTTCAACATTAAAACCCTTACATGGTGTTGGCAACACTTAGTGTTGTGTTGGGACAGGGAATAAGGCAGATCTTCCTGCTCTGCAAGTTGTTCATAGAGATAATGTTTTTGTGTCTTGGCTGTAGTCACATGAATGACAGACACAGATTAAACTATTAAGTAAATTCAGGTAGGTTGATTGTCAACTATATATACACAGTACACAGTGAAACGAAATGTGCCTCCAGGACCATGGTGTAATACAAGAACAGAAATAGAACACCACAAGACCACGAGTTGCAGGTACCTGGCGCCTGTCCCCGGGCCGATGGGCGTGAGGCAGGAACTCACCCTGGGCGGGGCTCCAGCCCACCACAGCATTCTGGACTAGTTTATTTATGATGTTCTTGTTCGAGCAGTCTGACATAATGTAGGGATTGTGTGTTTCTTAGCAATATTTCATAGATGAAGAAAAGCTATTTGAGTTACAGTACCTATATGTGCACTTGAGACTGGAGAAGCTGAAGAACCAGCAAGATCAAGCACTAGACCTTTGTTTCTGCTACCTTTGGACATAGAGGAAGGACCTCTGTTCTCTCCTGCCTTGAGCAAGACGAAGTTAAGTGACATCCAGTCTTACATACAAGTACACATCAGCATCATTTTACATATGATGGTATGAGCCAAGCCTTTCTGACAAATTCATGTGTGGTTACCAATTCAGGGTTCAGTTCTGATTCAGACTAACAGGTCAACAGGGGGCTGAGTCAAGGACCTAAGGAGAAGGTGTGTCTCAACAGGGAAATCAGCTAGGACAGGACACAAATCAGGGCAAACATATCCACAACAAGTGACAGAGACAAAGAAAAACGAGACTGAGATGATTAGGTCTTGCAAGGTAACGCATATAAAAACAGACAGAAGACAGTACTGGACTTATAGGGGCGTGATGCTACATTACAATGACTAAGACGGAAGATGACAAATGACAGGACTGGGAGCGTAGAAGGTGCCGGAAGCAGAAAAGGGAACTGGGTGTTATGAGATTTGGTTCTAAACTGGGAAGGCAACACAGGGGTCTGGACACAGGGTAAAATATGGAAAAGAACAGGAAATACACCAGATTGCATCATGACAAATGTCGCATTATGTTGCATAATGGCAAACAGAAGCGTTGTAAGAACTTTCCAGAACAACTTTTCTCTCCCTGTCACAAGTGGTGGCTGGCACACAGAAGCAGAGATGCACTTGCAGGAGTAAGAGTTTTATTGTATGTGCCAAGGAGAACAGTAAGAAGGTCAGACTTCACACTGGCCTCTCCTCACTGGTTCAAAACAAAGTTCACAAACAAAACAGAAGAGTGTCTGAGCTTGTGTGCGTGTTGCTTCTAGCTCCAGCTTTCCATGCACGGCCAGATACTTTTCCTCAGTCCGTCACGTGACTCAAAATTCTAGGCTTTTTCTTTACTTTCTATATCTGTTGGAAGGGTGCTGCATAATCATAAATACCACGGTTGAAAGAACTTCCCAGAACAGTATTTGGCTCCCTGTCATGAGTGGTGGCTGGCACACAGATGTGGAGATCCACTTGCATGTTTTGTTTTTCAACTACTCCAAGTACACATCCAGCTTATTCAGCCACCCAAAAGCATTTTTAACATGTAAAGCCACACATTTAAAAAATGGCATTATGATTGATCTTAACCTCAGATTTGACCAATACAAAAAGCAATAAAAACTCTCAGAGATTAATATAACTTTCATTAAATATTTTTTTTCTTGTTCTATTTTTTATTTATTTTCACCTTTTATCACAATTTTATGTCAATTTGTTGGTATTTACCGTGTATCTCTTATGTTCTGATTTGTTTGCATAATTTTGGTGATCTGTTATTGTTTTAAAAGTATATTATGAATTATAAATAAAATGCAGCATTGTACAGGCTTGGAGCTTAATGTGTAAAAATGATTGCAATTTAAATCACAGCCACAATATTGCAAGTATAAAATATTGGTGGGATAAAATCCTGTGGATAATAACAGCTGGATCAGACTTCATATTTTTGGTTGTGCTCCCTAAAATGTTCATTTCTTACATTTCTCGAAACGTCCAGTTTTTGTGACCTCCCAGTCTGTTACATTTTACTTTGCAGACACCACTTCCAGCTCTAAGAGGGGTAAATGAGAGATCCAGCCTAAAACTAGAATGAGCTACATGAGTTGTAGTAATTTGTAGCACATTACTACATACCTTAAGTGTCATCAGCTTGACAGAATTCATGGTTTTGTATGTTTTTTGTTTTTGTCCATCGGTGTGCTACGACTATGCTGCTTAGCATTCAGCATGCTAATACATCATACAACCATCATCAAGAAATTCACCGAAGCACCTCTCATGTAGAGGCTAAAAATAAATTTGTGGATCTGGATTCCTTCTTTCGGTAATATTTATAAGAGTCAAGCTCATACGCGCTATATGGACAAAAGTATTGGGACACACCTGTTGTTCAGGGTTTGGCCCTTTACTTCCAGTGAAGGACAATTGTACTGCTTCAGCAAACCAAGACATTTTGCACAGCGCCATGCTTCCACCTTTGTGGACACGGTTTGGGGAAGAACCTTCTCTATACCAGCATGACTGTGCCTCAGTGCACAAAGCAAGGTCCACAAAGACATGGCTGGATGAGTTTGGTGTGGAAGAACTTGACTGGCCACACAGAGCCCTGACCTCAACCCCATCCTTTGGGATGAACTGGAATGGAGATTATGAGCCAGGCCTTTCTTGTCCAACATCAGTGTCTGACTTCATAAATGCTTTACAGAAAGAAACAAAAAAAAAATAATTCCACAATAGTGTACGCTCACAGGGCTCAGAATCTGGACTGTAAATGGTTTCTGGCAGCGACCACTGTCCAGATCATAGAATAGGAACAAAATAAGGTCTTAACACTTTATTCACCATTAATTCAAAAACATAGGCTGAACCATAATCAACATTCTTACTAGTCAGCCCCAATGTTTTATTCATAAAACTTGTTTTATAAAAATTGTTCTTTAGAAGAATTACATGTTTTTTTTTTTTAAAGTGTTCTGGCTAAAAGAACACTTTTTTAAGAGCATGCCCTTAGTGTTCTGGACATTGCTGGTCTGTGAGGTACTGTCAGAACTTTAACACAGATTTAATCATCAGCTCCCATTCTAATCCAAATGTCAAGATACTGACAGCATACAGCATCTTGTGTTTAGGCTGCACTGCCACAACATACTGAATCTTCTGAATCCTTCATTTTTAAAAGAATCACACCACTTACTTTATCAATCCGTAGCTTATACTGAAATTTTATTTAGAATACTTAAAAATAACAATACATAAAACTTTTATTTTTTTTTTAAAAGAAACAATAGAAATTACAAAGGTAGCAACCTGAAGAGTTATATAAAATCTCTGAGAAAGACACAAAAATGAAAAGAAAACATTATATATAAACAGCTGTACCACCATTTAGAATAGTGGATGGGTACTCTTAGGAAAACCAAGTGGTTTTGACATGCCTGTGCCTCACTAATAGCTAGTATACGCACAGTGACAGTAAAATGGACCAACCTTTACAGAGAATAGATTCGACTAACCATGTGTAGCCCAATCTCAACATGGCCCACCATTAAAACAACACACACAAACACAATGATACACAAAAGTACAAAAGTGACTTAGTGACAGCTCCCATTATAAAGCCACAGCTGAAAAAAAAAAAAAACACCCACAGACTGGCCGTAACTTAACTGTACAGAACATGTCCAAACTTAAGAAAGTCACTCGGCATGATGACGGTTTATGTTCCACACTCACATGGCAAAGCACAGGTGGTGTTTGTTTGCGCAAACAGTGAGTGTAGAACCACTGGATTGAGCCTAGTTTAATACACCTTTTGAAAACTGTCATTGACCTCCCAAGGTACAGTGTTTTGAAGACTCTAAACCTTTAACGTACAGCTGAAAAAGCTAAATGATTTAAGTACAACTACGGGCAGATTTGCCTACAGGCGCAGCACAACCCTTTGTTTAAAAATCTATGTTCCTAAAAAGAAACTATGAAGACATTTCATACCAATCGTTCAGTATATAAGATTATACTTGATCACAGTTTGCTTTAATCTTCCAATGTTTAACAGTAAACACGGTGTAACACTACCTTCTGGTGGCACAGCTTTTAGTTTGCTAAACCAAAAAACAACAAAAAAAAAAAAAATAAAAAATCAGTCCAATTAATGCTTAGCTAGGAGTTGAAACTGGACTCTTGCTGGTTTTAAGCAACTCCAGGCTGTACAGAAACTGCAAACGTTTGCAAAACTATCCATGTGGAAGTGCCAACTATAGAGTTGCTTCTAGAAATCCTGTTTATCTGACCAGCTGAACACAAACTGAATGACTTTCCGTCACACACAAAACAGGAGACAAAAAGATAGTTTGAAGCATTACTAAATAACATCTGTCAATTTTACGACTTCCAATAAAAGACAAAACGAGTGGGAAAAAAAGACAGTGTTTTAAATCCTGAGTCGTACTGGTTTGAAAAATGTAGGTATGAAAAGTGTTGCCCACCGCTACATGTGCAAAACTTTGTGGAAGAAGTAAACAGGAGATCGGTAGATGCAAAAACACTACAGGAGCATCACCAAGGTTCAACTTGATGCCACTTTCTGGCAGTTCCGCTACAAAAAAAATGCCTTGAAGTCTCCCCTGAGCTAGGTAGTACTCACCCTAAAAAAGTCTGCTAGAGTTCGCAGTTTGCCTTGTAAGAAACCCATGGTAAAGAGGAAGAAAAACTATAATCAAAAATAGTTTACTTTGGAGAGACAGCTCGAAGCTCTGCACCAGTTTTTTCAGCTGAGGAAAGGATGTGGAAAAACCCAGAGTCACCATGATTTTGGGCCATGTTTTGTGCCAGTGGGACTCGATACCCTGAAAAACTTTTTTTTTTTTTTTTCTTATTTGCTGATTCGGAGGAAGGTCCACAAATTTGATATTTTGTGCCTGTGCGTTATGATTTTTGTTTGTTTTTTTTTTTTAAAGAATGGACATTTATATATAAAAATCACACTACATACACATACACGCACACACAATATATAAAAGACATATGTATAAATACATCTTTAAACAGAGTCCAAACAGAGTCAGAGCATGTTTGTAAAGTGTGTGTGTGCGCATTTGAGAGAGAGTGAGTGTGTAGGTCACTGGTGCTTATTCATGTTGGTCTGGATGTGGTCCATGCTGGTTTTTATCCTGTGTATGAAGACAACCTCTAGATCAAGGCTGCAGTGTCCAAGACATTCTGATTGGGATCCAGCGTAGCGAAAAACCGCACATCTCTGTCTTTATCCATTCTCAGCTCAGAAAGAGCCTCCTCCAGTTCATCCGAGTACGCACCGCCTGGCTCCTTGAAGTAAGCTGATAAGAGAATGGATTCAATAATTTATAAAACACAAATACATCACAGAAATATAAAACACTACCTACTAATCTACTGTGAAATGACAATGTTCAGGCAAATTATAACAGCACCAGTGTAGTATCCATTTACAAGACTTTTTACAAGCAAAAGTACTGTTCAATATTCCTCCAGAAAGCCAGTCATGCTTTTCACAAAACACACTGGAGTGCTTATGGCAAAACAGCTTTGGGTGCATTACTGCCATCTTCTGGTAGTAGCAATGTGCTACTTGAGACAACATGTATGTTTAACATGTTAAAATTCAAGGGGTAAAGGGTAAGGGGTCATTTGCCTGATGCTTTTATTCAGAGCGACTTACAATCATTAGTTGTTTAAGATTCAAGAGAACATACACAAGTATACAAGAGGGTTGAAATATCGTTCTCTGAAGCAAATAGTGCAGTGTTCACTGACCAGGGCACCAAAAGACAGAGAAAGTGCAGAGTCAAAAACTGCTGCAACATTACATTGCAGCATCAAACTACAAAAACAGGCAGGTAGTGCAAATAAGAGTGTATTCTGAGGTAGAGCAGTTTTAGGAATTTTTAGCAGCAAGTTTTCAGGCAGTTTTTAAATAGTGTTGGTGCAGTGAATTTAGGATAGCTAAAAGTGTCATGTGCATTTTATAGCAGTTTCTGTATGAGGTCAGACCCCTGATGTTAGGTGCAGGTTCTGTGATCAGAAATCTAATGGCTTAGAGAAAGAAAGCCTCTTAGAGAAAGAAGCTGTTTTGATGTCTGGTAGTGGTGGCTCGGATACAGGACAGTCCCCCCGAAGCAACTGAGGGTTAAGTGTCTTGCTCAAAGACATTGTTCCAGAAAGTGGAGGTTCAAACCTGTGACTTTGTGGTCATCAGGTTCACAGGCAAGTGTTTCACCCACTAGGCTCCTGCCACTCATGATCCTTCCCTAGCATGTATAGAACGACCTGGCTTCCATCTGGAACAAAGATACCACCTCATATCTGAATAATAGATTGGTCCCAGCTTACAGTGCTCTTCTTAAATGCACTACACTGGTCCAGAGAGTCATCAGAGTGTGGCCTAAGGGGGGGCAATCTCAGCACTTCGGGACTGTTTCAAGTGCACAGACTGGTTAGTGTTCAGAGAGGCTGCTACTCATGAAGGCTGCATCGACATGCAGGAGTACACAGCAGCTGTGACTGGCTACATCAGCAAATGCACTGAGGATATTACTGTCTCCAAGAGAGTCACCACAAGAGCCAACCAGAAACCCTGGATGTCTGGAGAGGTCTGGAGGAAGTAGAAAGCCCGAGATGCCGCCTTCAGATCTGGAGACAATGGCTGTCTTTAGAACTTCACAAGCTAACCTGTCTGAGGCAATCAAGAAGGCCAAGTAACCATATGCCCAAAAAGTCCAGGGGCACTTTCAGAACACCAGAGACACTCGGAGCATGTTTAGGAGCATTCAGGCCGTCACAGACTACAAACCATCACCCTCTATCTGTATCAGTGATGGCGCCTCCCAGACAAGCTGAATGCCTTCTACATGCGGGTCGACACTGAACAGCGAGCCCACAAGCAAATCCAGCCCTCTCCCAGATGACCAGGCAATCTGTCTGACCACAGCCACAATGAGAGTCTCTGACCAGAGTAAACCCATGAAAAACTTCTGGTAAAACTTCTCTGAATCAAGCTGCTGCTCCAGCATATTCTACCACAATCATCCCCAGTTCCAAAGAAATCAAGCCTGTATGACTACTGTCCTGTAGCACTCAGCATGAAGTTTAAGAGACGAGTCATGAATCACATCAAAGCCACACTTTCCCACCTCACTGGACACTCTTCAGTTTGCTTACCCCCACAATCGATCTACAGACAACAATATATCCAATGCACTACACGAGTGTCAAATACAGCAGTAATTTATTTGTCTGTGCTGTTGTTAGGAATGTCAACATGGATTTTAAAATCCCTGCTATGATAAGAGCTTAAATCAGGAAATCATTTCAGAAAATCATCAATAAAATTAGGACAGTACTTCGGTGGCCTGTAGATAATTACAAGCACAATTCTCAGTGAGCAAATTTATGATAATACAGAGATACTCAAAAGTACTAATTAATTTCACCCAATGACAACTGCTTGCACTGAAATGTATCTTTATATATCCCTGGCATACATCAGACTGAAATATAAATACTGTCTTGGTTCACAGCTAGGATTTGACTAAAATTATGTCTTAAATGCTGATACGACTCTTATCTGAGCAGGCAAAACAGAGCAGAGACTTTTTTGACCATTAGTGGAGGTGAAATCAAATATATCCCCATATTCATTTTAAACCACAGCTTGACACATGATCCTCCCATATTCTGTATAAATGAACAGACAACTGCAAGCATCACTATTAATTTTCAAGGTGTTAGGACTAACCAGATGCCACCAAAGCCACAGCCATTTGAGTTTTTATGTTGTCCAAAGGAATCAAACTCATGTGCCAGTGATAGGGCACAATTTAACAAAATATTATATGAGTATGAGAACGCAAAGTTGACATCTCTAAGCTGTGTGTGTGTGTGTGTGTGTGTGTGTGTGTGTGTGTGTGTGTGTGTGTGAGATAATACATCAACGTCTTACGTTTATTCAGCACACTTTGACGTAAGGCCTTGGCCACCAACACGCGGACGTTGGGAACAGGGTCAGATGAGAGGCTGAGAAGACATGGAAGCAGATGCTGGGCAAACTGATCCATGGGCATACCCTCCTCCTCCTCCAAGATCGCCTATATATACAGACAGAAAAATACTTTACTCTTACTAACATCCTTAGACACTTGTGTAATTTCTGTTAATGCTGCAGACTACACTGATCATTTAATATTCATATTTATCAAATATAATCTCTTATGTAAGGAAGTAAAAATGACAACAGATGTGTTGGGGTCTACAACAAATCATAATGTAACGTCCTGCTGAACTAAATTCTAATAATGTTTAAGAGAGCTGAGAATAAAGTGGATTAACCTGCAGGTTCCATTGAATTAGAATTATTCTGACTTCAGTTTAATTTTAGCTGACTTGTAGACATTTTGTGAGAGAATTCGCCAATATAACTTCAGTACAAATAAAACAGAGTCAATACAGGCTAAAAGCCAAGCCAAGCTGTCCCGCCAGTGTTATCACACATTGCGCATTGTGTGGTATTTACATTAATTTGTTTTAGACTAAAAAGACGGATTTTTTTTATTTTCAGCTGGGTTGTGTGAGTAAAGTGAGCCAACAGGTTTTGTGCTGAACTGAGACTCTGTTATTCCCTGAGCTGTTTGTTTCCACACACTCTTGTGTAACGTCTCCACATGTTTCCACATGCCCCCCCATTCACTATGCGAATAAAAATGTGTTTATTTTGAGCTCCAATGCTCTGTGTTAGTTTGCGAGTGAGAGCCGATTTTGATGGATGCCGACTTTTTCTCCGCACTGTTTTAATCTCTCTCGGCACACATAATGAAATGTTTTGGTGTAAACAGAGGGGGTTTGATGTGAGAGACTCCATTCTGTAGAGCCTCAGCAAGTCAGAATTGTCAGCAAACCAGACATCCACCTCTAAAGTTCCTTCACAGAAAGTTATAAAGTTGGGAGCATAAGAGAGTAGCTCCTACACCATTAGTAAGCACCTAGCAACACCATCCCAACCTTTAATAACCACCTAGGAACAGCAACTGCGCAATTACACTTCACATTTTCTTGTGGAAATGCATTTTAGTTACATTTTACAGAAGTGATCTGTGTTTGAAGAGCGCAGGTGTGAGCAAAAAAAGATTTTGCAGGCACAGGCAGATATGATGTGGTTGAAACAGGCAGGTGTCTGTATGAAAAATCAGTCCCATATCGGCAATGTGAAAATAGTGCTCCGATTTTCTTCATTACTACTGAAGTTAGACATTTGTTTACAAAAACTAGGACTGGTCATGACACAGTAACACAGCAGCTTCCTGCAGTACTGTGTTTAGAAGAGACAACTGCGTTTAAGTACAGTGTATCAATACTTGGGGGAAAAACAGGCACTGAAGACATACACCACAGATAGAACTACTATCCCTGGCTTATCTGACCTGACATATAAAGGCGAATGCCTGTCGTCCAACCCATTTAGGACAGTGGCAGAATCGCACTACAAGCTCATTAATGAAGTTCAGGCTGAGGTCTTGAGCTCCACAGGAGTACAGCTTCTGCAAGATTTCCACCACCTACACAAATACATTCACAAACAAATACACTTATTACACATTAATTACATTATTATGTGCAGTTAATCATTAACAGCATAACTTAACAGCTCAAACAAACCCCAAAGAGAGACAGTTTCAGCTATCTAAAAAAAAAAAAAAAGTACAAATATTGAGTGCTACTAGTAAGGAAAACAACATAAATAGGGAAGGTGCTTAATGGATGAGTTTCAAAAGCTTAAGACAACGACGGATCTCCAAGTTATTGTTCGCTTTTATTGTAGCCTGCATAAATAGTTACTGAAATCCCACAACAAAATATTCTGAGAGACATTTTAGCCCTGCTACAATAAAATGACTGGACAAAATAGGCTTTCTTAAAAAGAATGTATTAATTTCAATAAGTCACTAACAATTTTTTATCATGAATGTTTCATCGCTGACATGAGCATCATAGTGCATACTCTAACCAAAGTTTATATACAGTATAACGTAGTTTTGAAATCAGCTGTAGCTTTCCAGTTTCTAATTTCTATTGTTGGTATGCTGCTTGGTATTTATCTACAGTTCTCCAGCAAGCACTGTCTACAGTCTGCTGAAGGCATCCACTAGAGCTAATGTTAGTGATATTACTGGTATTGTTGTGGTGATGGTATTTTCCTTGTTTTTTCATTGTGATAAATCAATTCACAATGGCACTAGCAGGATATAACTTTTGTTTTAGCAAGGGAGCTATTAAAGGAACTTTCCATTTAAAAGCTCTATTACAATAAAGGGTTAAAGCCACCAACATGAGCAGCCAGGCTATACATGGTTCAGAAGGTCAAAGGAAAATGTAATAAGGGTGTTACATTTACTGAAGACAACTATTCGGAACTCTGGTGCCACTAATTTATAACATGTAAATGATAAGTACCTACATGCAATTTTGAATAAGTGGAAAATCCATTTTGCAGACCAGCATGGCCTTGTGTTTTGAAGAAGACAGATACTCTCATTAAAATATAATTAGAAAGAGGCTCTCCTCTGCATTGCAGAGGCAGCACCTTGGCTGGATGAGCCACTTGAGCCTATGGGTAGCCTGTGTTCAAACAAAGTACTCAAAGAGAGATCACTCACCAATTTGTAGGAAATCCATCGCACTTCTGAGACTTTGTCAGAACAAAGGGTGAGTGCTATTTGTCTGAGGTAGTCATATACATCGTAGTGGCTGTACAGTTCAATGATCAGGATCAACTGCCTATACAGAGAGAATATATATAAGATTACTTTGCACAGAATAACAGCACCTAACAGAGCAATATGAGTGGATTTTCACAGAGAAAACAAGTAAAAGGGAAGGAATTAATCAGCAATGAGTGAATGAATGAATTCATACTCGGCTAACTCATAGCGGAACCTCCAGTTTCGGCTGTTGTCGGTCACCATGAACTCCTGCAGCTGATAAAGATATTCTCTACGCTTTTCAGCATGGAGTAGCTGGGAGAGAGACAAGAGACAAAATCAGATTCACAGCAGAAAGATGTGTAATCATAGAAAAGTGTGTTTTCCTTTGCACTCAAGGGACAAGTTTATAGAATAACATAATATTTATTAATATTTTTCTATTAATATTTTGCTCAATTAACTCCATGATGTCTACTGCTCCTGGTTTACTGGGCAAAAATGTTATATATCACAGCAAGGAGTTGAATAACTGAATAAACTAGTAAGTGCCAAAAATCACATAATGGTCTTATTATTATTGTCGCTGTAAACATACTCAGTAAAGCAATGCAGAGAAGAGTTAAATAGGATGATTGCAACTTCTCACCTTGAGGAAATCATACAGGTGCTTGAGAACGCCAATGCGCACCTCATCCAAGTCTTTGAGGAAGCCGTTAAAAATAGGCACCAAGTCAGCCGCTGTGAGCTGATCCCCCAGAATCACAGCAAGCTCATGGATGGAGAACGCCAGCGTCCGGCGCACTTTCCACTGTTAAAACCTTGGTATGTTAGAACTCCATGCAGGCAGTGTTGCATATTTGGTCTACAAATTGGTCTAAACTACTGTAGATATACTTTCTACAGTATACTTTGAGTTTCGCTGCTCTAAAGGGTTTTAAAAATACAGAGAGGGCCAGACAGCAAAACACTCACCTGTACATCAGTTGCCAGGGTCTCATAAGTATCCTTCAGACAATGCCAGTTCTGTCTGCCCAGCGTTAGGGCCACACCTGGCAGACTAAATGCACAATGCTTGGCTATTTCAGTGTCCACAGTCTGAGCTCGAGCTGGATCAGTCATGGACAAGTACTGATCCAACAACTGCTGAGGAATCACATTCTGGTGGATTGAAGAACAGAAGGAAGGAAAGGGAAAAAGAGAATGTAGGGTCAGCGATGAGTATGACAGTAACATATGTCTCATGAATAAAAAAAAGCAGGCAGAGATCAAAAAGCCTTCACTGTAGCCTGCCTAAGGACACGGAGGAGAGTTACTTAAGGCTCAGAACAAAATATTTTGAGACTTATTTTAGCCATGCTACAATAAAAAGATTTTAATTAAATGTCATTTGCATGAAAAAAAACTGAAAAAAATCAATCGTATACATGCAAATGACAGTGTGAAGACACAATGAGTCAATATACAGTGACAAGCACTTGAACTTTATGCTACAATATTGTGTGTGGGGCATTTTCATACCAAGTATCTTAAGAGTTTGGAACGTGGACTGTGGAAGTTCTATCCATTCCACAAACCCAAGGAACAAGAGTTATAGCATCTGCCAGTCTGGCTAGCTAAATAAGTCTTCTTTGCTCTTGTCATCTCATCAAATGTAATATCACAAGTAGCTGAAATGAATAGTGAAATTTAAATTTACGTGCAATATTTATTCTTTAATACTCCTCCCTTTTCCTTAATTACAGCATCAATCTTGTCAGGTGAGAACTGCACCAATCTCTTACATTCCTGTTCATTTGAACTTACTCGGTCACCAATTTTGTGCTTCTTGTCCAAGCAGAACATGACACGTTCATGACAACTTTAGTGTGCATAGGTTCAAGTCTGTATTTGTGCTTGACGTAAAGAAACTGTACTAACTAACAAAACAACCAGACCACAATTTCAATTTTCTATTCATTAACAGGGGGGTGAAATGCCAAAAGAGGCACATAGGAACTAGCTGAAGTGTACACCCAGTTCATCAGAGTGGGCTTAAACGAACAGGAGCTATATCAAGAGGTTGGTATTATCAAGACGATGCAATTATGGCAAGAAGACACAGTATTAGAAAAAAAATGCATTCAACTAATATTATTAAACAAACAGAAAAACATAAGCACTCTTAAAAGGCAATGTTTGTGCACTTTGTAAAAGCCTGCTTACTGCTGATTTTAAATTTTGCACAGTATCATAGCTTAGCAAGATCCAAAGGGGGAATGTACACTAAAAGTTATCCTTAAATTGTATATGGTCATATAGTACAGGAGCAATATTCCACTTCTTTTCATGTCTTCTACATGAAGATCTATTTGATGAGGGTTCCAACATTTTGACTTTTGCTCCAAAAAATTATAAACTTTCATTGTATAAAATATTTACCCGTGTCACTGAGAATCTCACTGCTGAAACGGCAGGCCAAGAGCTTACCAGACATTGCAAGAACATTCACAATGCTTAATGATGGGCCAACTGTCAATTTACGCTGATGAAAAAGTGCTCATATCTTAGACCTGTAACTCACCTGAACTTTAGACTTCTCCTCGTCGCAAGCTCCATTTATGTCAGTGTCCTTCACTTCCTCAATTTTCTCAATCAGTGTAGGTTCCTAAAAAAAACGACATCAGCTCAACTTCACACAGGCCAAAACTCATTATTTTATTGATAATACCTGCAGGGCATGACAAAGCTATCAGGGAAATACATTCAAGTAGATGCCTTTAATTTGGCAACAACAAAAATAGTAAAGTCTTCCCCTTACCAAACAGCCTGGTCCAGACTCCTCAACAAGTAGAGAGTTTAAGAGGTGTGCATCTGTCTCTTCTTGCTTGTCTGTGGAACTCGGATCATCAGGGTTCGGACTTTCTGAGACTGAGACATCTTGATCCACATCATCTGTGTGACTCTCCAACTGAGCAGCTTTTAGCGCAGCCGACAAGACCTGCACTTGAGCTGAGAAACAAAACACAAAGAACTAAATCACACAAACAAGGTACATTAACAAGTACATAAAAGGGGAATCATCGCTGGACACACTTATCAAATGACCACAGTAAAGTCCTAGTCCTATGTATTGGCATTTCACAAAATTTCAATTTCTCATCTGAAATTAAAATGAGAAATGAAAGATAAACTGTTCAGATTTTGTTAATCTGATACACAAATTAAAGCAGAGTAACAAATTAAATCATCGTAAGGGAAAAACACTCTGGACAGAATAAAAGATACCACTGTTTGAAAAAGAAAAGAAGCAAGGATTCAATTTTTTTTTTAATTAATGTGCCAATGCATGGTAGACTGCGTTGCATGATGTATAATAAAATAACTGCAAAACAACAGAAATGCTGCATTAAAAAGACTATATTAAAATAAGTACATCCCATGGTTACTCCATAGTGCAAGTCTCTTAGTAATCCATGTTACAACCAAGCTGTTGTTGCTCTGATGGAACACATTTGACACTATTTTTAAAAATAATCTGTTAATAATTCCAGTTTGACTGTATGCGCACATACTATATCTAACAACAGCCAAGGCTAAGGCACCAGAAGTTCTGGTCTGACAGCATTATTCCAACTTCCTTCTGACATATTTGATGGTTTACGAAGTTAAAGACTGTCCAGGATTACATCATCATTAAATTTACCAAAAGGCAAATTTAGGGTACACCCTTTATAAAAATAGTAGATCAGGGTGACTATATTAAAAGAAATGGGAAGGTATACAGCTTATTGTTAAATGGTATATGGCCAAACCCGCTATAAGCATGTGGGGAGCCAGGTCAGGCCCTATACTGACTGTCTTAAGGGTTCTGAGGACTGGTTTGAAAACCTCGCTTTAAAAGAACCTATCAAAAATGGTTCTGTTACTTTACATTACCTTGAACATTAGGATCATCCAGATGGGGCTGGAGGCAATCCAGAACTTTCTGAATCTGAGAGCTTGTTGCTGGCCCCTTAGAGTCTAACTCTACTTCTTCTTTCACTATTTCCTGTCCTTGCGCGTTGTTTTTCCCATCGTCCTGTAGTAGTTCCAAGTCCTGGCTGATGTCAGGCAGCGGAGGTCTCCAGTAGTGGAAGGAGTCATAAAGGTCCCCTGTCTGCTGGTTCAGGGTGGTGATCAAGCTGTTAGGGTGACCAAGTTCACTATGATCCGTATGGGACCGGTCTAAAGAAGGAACTGGGGAATTGTGGTGGTCCGCTATAGCTTGATATGGTGAAATAACGGAGGACTGGTTTGACTGGTATAGAGGGGCAGGACATTCAGGAGAGTTGTGAGTTGAAGCATCACTGCAGCTACCTGAGCTACAACTGCTTGCATGCTGGTCACTGCTGTGAAGACAAAATCAGAATTAGACTATTCAAAGTACAATATATAAATATATGTTTTATACAATATACAATATGTTTTTCTTGGTGCTGTTTGTCTTGAATGAAGTTATATTGTCCTTCATTGTCACTTGTTACTTCTAATGAGACAAGTCCAATGTTAAAGATCTGTTTAAATTCTTAGCTCTACTGAACAATGCTGACAAAAAAAAAATACAAAGCACATGATTACTAAGACAAACCATGTTAGCTAACAACTTTTTATATTTTTTTTTACTTGGTTTAAAGCTAGTTTATTTCCACTGTCATGGACTTTCAACCTGTGTGTGTGCAGTTTTGGGATTTCACGCAGTGTTCCATCCTCATCAAAGTGGACACCAGTGCTGGAGGGAATGGCAAATGTGGAGATAAAACGACCAAGAGACTGAAATGCAGCCTGGCGGACCTGAACAGAGAAAGTGTTTAAGAGTGATTAGGTCCAATAAAACTATGAAGATGCTTTTGTGGGTAAACAAGTATTACTGGTGTCACAATGTACAAAAGCAAGCACAAAAAAAAAGCCTGTGTACACACCCTTAACCCTTGTATTCATTTATTTAAAGCATGTCTACAGAAATATAAGATAGGATAATAATGTGTTTCTTCATGAAAAGACATAAGGTAAACTTTTATGACACTGCATAATTGTGTCAGTGTTTTGTTATCATATACAGTGTAACCTCGCAAAGTCAGCGTTTGTGGTCTCAGTTGTTTGCAGATTTTTTCTTAGAACCGAACTAATAATTGTTCGCAGAAACCCCCGTAAATTCGCAGAAACTGCTAAGATCCTCTGCATTTTTTTTTTGCTTTTATATATTTATATATATAATTTTTCATGCATTTTAGTGCTCAATTATTAAGAAAAATATAATTAACTAATTTTGAAACATAACTATTAACGTAAATTCAGCTAAATTTTCATATAAAATATAACTGTATTCATTTTAGTACTGTTGAGAGAACACAAAGCAACCGTATACAAAATCGTGTCTTGTGAAATACTCCTGTACTCAGAAGCGGGTGGTTTGAAAATACCGTTGTTCATTTCTCCTTGCTGCAGACTGGCTGCTGCCCTATGACGCATCTCTAGCAGATGCAGTCCAGCATTCCCACATCATAACAGTTTCCCATGTGTATCTATCTCGAGTTTACCTTTACTTTTTTTTACGGTAATGTATTAAGCTGAGTTTGAAATTTAATTAAAGTGTTTCGGGAGCATATTTGAGGGCATATTTAGGTTTTAGACTATAAAAAATTAGGCGTTTGTAGGCATTTTGGTTTTACCACATCACAAATTCGCGTTTTTTCAAAATTTCGGGGGTTGACTGTATTGTTATATAATAGTCAAGAAATGAATTTTATGATTTTCAAGATTTGAACCCTTACTTCTCTGATAAGGAGCCTAAAAGGTGGCCCAGTCCTCCAGCAGTGACAGGAGGCTAGCCTCCAGGGCTCCACTGCCAGACCAATCTCCATGACAACACAGTAAACTGATAGCAGATAATCGTATGGCAACATTCCCAAGTAGGGTCGCGTAACATAATCCTACCCACACTCTTTTCATTTAGGATCTAAATGAAATACAAATGTGGGGGGTGGAGTGGTCAACGGGGCAGGGGTATTGAGCGACAATGGAATTCAGTCAGTTGGACCAGGTGTCCACTTCTCGCATCCATCACAGCATCGGAAAATCTCAGCAAATGTGTATATCAGTAATATTCTTTCAGACACGTGGATATTTCCTTGTGCTTACCCAGCGGGACTGATCGCTGATGAGGTTGATGAACAGGGGAGACAGTTTAGTGCGGCGCACCTCTGGCGAGGCACAGTTTGAAACTATCATGAAGCACTCAGCACAGGCCTTACGGATGCCCCACAGGCTGTCTGAGCACAGATCAAAAAACCTTGGCATCTGGAACAAGAATCAAATGGAGAGAGAATACAGTGGATCAGATTATATTCTGAAATAAGCACGACTAATTCCTAAAGCAGTTCAAACCAGAATACACAAATTCCAAGTGTCCCAAACAATTATAAACTACACTTCTGCAAGAAATGTTCTCTAAATGATCAGCGCACAGTAAGATCCAAACAAAAGTGCCCTCCTCACCAGTAGTTTCTCTGTGGCTTCTTGGCCAACGATGGAACAGAATTCACCAAAATGAGCCGCACACACCTGTCGAGGGGAAAAAAGAAACCCTCCAGATCCGTAGTAATAGAGGACAAAAATGGGAGTGGGAAGAATGTCAGAGGGGAATATTACAGGAGAAGGACTGAAGTGGGAAAATTCAAGTATGCTAAGTCATGACGGCAGAGCTGCAGGCGCAACAGTGACTCCTACAGACCTACAAAAACAAATATGCAAACACGGTCTGTGACAGGTATTTATTATTAGAAACAATTTATGTTAATCTGTTGCAAATAGGGCTGCATGATATGGGCAACACATCAGTATTGCAATTCAACTGCAACACATTTACTACTGCCATTTAAGCTACTAACTGGTACTAAGCTACTAACTGGCTCATTTTAATATCATAGTTTTGTGATGTCGTAAAAAACATCTCCTTATTCTGGTTACAGCAGTTTTGCCCCGCCCATTCATCCACTGATTCGTCAAGACTTTTCATAGTTAAAACTTGGACTTTTGTTGGATTACATGAAGACCTCGATTCATCAAAACGGCCCGTATCTCATATGGAACTGGTTCCCCTGTCCGAAAAACTGTGCCTGGTGCGATATCAGCATCGCGGAGACCGATACTGCAATAAGGATTAGCAGAAAATATATTGTGCGGACCTTGCTGAAAAATATAGCACATCGTTACCTTTCGAACTTGAAAGAGCCTGGCATCACTGCAGAGCTCACAGAAGCGTAACAGCAGCAGGTGCTCCACTGTGTCCTTCGTCAGCATAGTTACCAACTTGCCCATGATCTGTTATTGAAAACAACAGCAATGCGACTAACTTGTGCTTGAATTTAATGGCCACAAATAAGACATAAATGACCAACAAAACACAGTTATTTTGCCCAACAGATTTATGTATTAAAAAAAAAAAAAACAAAAAAAAAAAACAGGCAATGCCATGCCCTTAGGCTAGGGGTCCTTAATCTGGGGGCTAGAATCATTTTGGGGGTTTCTGACATGTTCCTGGGGGAATGGAGGGGTTTACAAGGTCACCAAACCAGGTGAAAATCACTAGGAAAATCACTTGCATGCAAGTGATGCTGAATGGCTCCAACTAAAGGCCACAGTGAGCTTGTTACTGAGGGAAACTCTTAAAAGAGAAGCTTTTTTCAGCACAAGGCAAAGGACTTCCTTGGCAACGGTATGTGTGATTTGTGTGTCATGTGTGAAGTGTTAGCCACATAAAGTCTGAAGCCATTCAAACCACTTGCAGACCAGACGCTCAACTTTGCAATTCAATCTTGCTAAGATTTTTTTTTATATAAAAGCAACAGAAGCTAAGAGGCCAGAAGTTTAGCCACAAAAAAGGCTTCTTTTGTAATAAACTGGATTGCCAAAAAAAAAAAAAAAAAAAAAAATTCACCTCCAAAAAGTTGATCTGAGATTTTCTACATAGTGTCTTACGAGTATAACCACCAACATGTTTAATAACCAAAACAAAAATCGGGAAATGTATTTATGCTAATAATAAGGAAACACAAATAAAACAAAAATCGTTGGCAATAATTCAGCTCAATCCCAAGAACATCATACCCACAGTGCGGTACAGAGATAGGAGCATCTACAGTACTGTTACACTAGATATCTTTAAAGAAACATGAAGGGAACCATGTACATGAAGATGTTAGAGAGGAGTCTAATTGGTCAAGAACTGATTCTGCGGAGATCTTCTAGTAAGACACACACAGCCAAAGCAATGCTGTTGAAATGGCCAGTATCTAAAAGAGAAAGGGAAGATGTTTTCATATCCTAGCTAATCTAACTTCAGTGAAATCCAGTGAAATCCTATTCAATTCCATTAGAGGCAGCTTTGTAACCCTGGGGAATTAAAGATTTTTTGCCAACAGGAACTGGCCACAATTGCAGTTTTTTCTACAAACATTTGAAACCTATAACTGCAAACAATGGTGCAGCAACAACGTATAGGCATTAATCTGTGATCTACATATACATCATACATTACACTTATGAACATGTATTTATGTTGACATTCGTAAATACAAGAGACATTATGTGTGCATATTTGAAGTGGACATATTCTATATCCTAAAATTGAACAAATACTCTCTCACTTACCGCTACGGCCTCAATTTTATAGTCATCATCACTGCTTGGTTCGGTAAGCTCCAAAAGCACAGGGCAAACCTTCCCTTCCATGTCAGTTTTGCAAATAAGACCCTGTTCCAGCAGCACCAGCAGAGCTGCCTGGCTCGTCTTACGCACCTGTAGGAACATCACCAAAGATAAAAAAAAGCCTTCTTAATCACATGACATTTCTGCAGACCTGTTAACCCTTCAATTTTTTCCACATTTCTCCCATATTGCAGCAATCTTTCCCACTGGCTTACCATTTTAATATTTCCTGTGATTTTCTCACTTTCTCTAACCTTTCCTCTGACTGCCAGGTGTGACATAATGGCCATTTCCGGGTCCAAACGCTCCTTCAGACCGCAAAAGTAACATGCTGCACAGCTGCAGTGCGCTCCATAGTTTTTCTGCTCGTTTTCACATGAATGACTAAAATCACACTACATCTTTCTGTAATGTCCAGGTGTTACTCACTTTAGCCATGGAGGAAGTTTGACTTTTTCAGTACCACTCTAAATTGTGTAACTGTGACATTGTGGTGCCTATTGCAGCTTCATTTAATGTTAAATAGAAGATTTGAACATCATCTTTGTAAATCCCCTTGACCCTTGATGATTAAAGCACCACAGAAATCATAAAAATGATTCCTGAAGACAATTTTAGTTAGGGTTCAATAGCAACATATACAAGATGTTTCTCTTTAACTGTGTCTGATGTTGGCTGTCTGTTGCGTGAAGCGTGTGTGAGATTCAAGGTGATAAAAGTAGTAAGATGTAAATACAGTAATTTTAACATGTAAAGGCCTAGGCCCAGAAATGAAAGGCAGCATTTCCCAGTCAACAGCTGAACTCACCTTACTGGGAGACAACTGAAATCACCCCACCCCCACTCAAAACTATCAACACACTGGAAGGTGCTGTAAAATCTCTCTTGTTTACAAATGACGATGTGTTTTGGTAAATAAATGTCAGTCTACATAAAAAAAAAAAACCTTACACTTACCTGATTATTAGGGTCAGTGAGATACCGTACCACAATGGGTATCAAGTACCGTGAGAAAGCTGCTGGGAAATTAGGCCGATTCTCATGAAGGAACATGGCAATGTTTGGTACCTGTTCCATTAGCTCGGCTCGCACTGTGGGCTCTGAAAATGTGCAAACAAAATATTTGGATCAGGATAATGGTGCAGGTTCGCAGTTACCTACTGTTTACACATTAAGACAAACAGACCCTCATTCAAATAGTCATTTACAGGAATTTCTGGAGCAAAATTCTGTGTAGCGTGCCCAACTATGCATTCAGACTAGATTTAATCAATTATACACAGAAATGTGGTCTTCTTTGTAGGGCTGGATGCCACAGGTTTTCGCGATACCAGAATTAGAAAACTGTATTGATCCCGGAGGAAACATCTCAATCTCCAGTCCTGCTTTTAGTCGTTACAATAGCCCCTCCTTAACAGGGAATTTAACACCTGTGGTGTCAGTTTGACTCTGGACTGGGCTTTGTGATGAATGACTGACCCTCAGCAATGCAGGAAGTACAGTGGCAAATAAGTATAGTGGCAAATGGTGATCAGCCTAACGGTAAGTGTGCAAAAGTAGTGGACAGTTACCTCACAGTCAACTCTGAGGTTAAGAAAAGGGAGATGTGTTTAAAATTCCTCTCTTAAAAGCAACCTTAACAGGTTGCATTTTTTTGTCCTCTTCCTTTATATCTGGGGTACACAGTCTCAGTATCTGGACTGACATATTATTTATATATACACACACACACACACACACA
>JBBIGA010000106.1:5888068-5898435 GCA_037576975.1 Alestes dentex | reverse complement strand
AAATATTTTATTTCAAATTTTATTTTATATTGTGCATTGTTTGAATGCTAAATAAATATTTTCATAGTTTTGTACCATATATATTCTCAGTAATAATTTAATAATATTTTTTTTTCGGTTTCGGTTTTCGGCCTAGTGTTTCCTCATTTTCGGTGCATCCCTAGTGTTTATAAGTTCAGAAGTTAGGAGCTTCCTTTGTTTTCATAGTCAGTTTAGCTGTTTTACTGCATGGAAAGCCAGGTTCCTGTTCCAGGGCTAACTTAGAAGTCGAAGTTCAGGTCCAACATGACAAACTAGCCTGCTGTCTTTCTCCCTTGTTCTAAATGAAGCATCGCTGCTGCAGTGCTTTAAGGTGAACTGTAAAATGCAAATAAGAATCTGGGGAATAAGAAGCCAACTTTAGCCTCGATAACTAGAAATTGAAGTCACCTAAGCGGAGTTCTCACTGTCTTAAGAGACTGCCTCAGTGCTCTAGCCAATATCTGTATTGGACTTACCCCTTCCTAAAGTCAGAGAAAAATTATGAATATTTTTTTATATGCTGATTTTTTATTTTATTTTTTTTCTTTCTTGAAGAGCATGATCAGCAACCATCATGATCGGCTTCCACTCCTGCGCTCTTTCACAGTGATGGTGAAAGAAACCAGATGTCTGAAGTGTTGTAATGGGAATTTCTCAATATGGAGTATGTCATGTATGTCTTCCTGTTTTTGGGGAGTTTGGATCTAGCTAGTTCAGGACGCTCTGCATTTGGAACAGTAGCGTTCATGCTGACATCACAAATCAGCTCAGCTTGACTCTGCTTCAAGTTTCACCTAATTGATATTTACAACAAAACAACACATGCCTTGGCTGCACAATAGTTGTCCCAAACCCACACCTCCTGATGTTTCTTCAGTGATACAAGAACTTTGAATTATAACTATACTTTGGCCGTGGCTAGTGTCGTTTAACAAGAAAAAACAAGAGAAAAAGGAATGCATACTGAGTAATGCTCAGTGTCTCTAAAAGCTACCTCGCAGAGTAACTGCACAATATAGTTGTGAACACATTACCTTTTGGCCTAAAACGCAGGCAATACAGCAAGTGATTAGTCAGCTTTTGAAGTGGTGTGTTGGAAGCAGGAAAAATGGGCAAGCTTAAGGATCTGAGTAGCTTAAACTTAGAAGAGTCGAATCGTGATGGCAAGACAGGGCCACAGTATCTACAAAAGGCCTTTTTTTGGGGGGGTCTTCATGGTATGCAGTGGTTAGTACTGGTCAGAGAGCTTTAGGGAAGAACAACCAGTAAACTGGCGCAGAGTCAAGGGCGCCAAGGCTCATTGATGCACGGTGAAGGCTTGCCTGTCAGGTCTGATCCCACAGAAGAGCTAGTGTAGAACAAATTGCTGAAGAAGTTCATGCTGGCTATGATAAAAAGGTATGAGAACATACAGTGTAGTGCAGTTGAATGCGTGTGGGGCTGTGAAGTTGCAGACCTGTCACATGGCCCATGTTGATACCTGTCCACTGCCAGAAGTGTCTACAATAGGCATGTAGAACTGAACCATTTAGCAGTGGAAGAAGTTGATGTGGTCTGGGGAAGGGGTGGCATCAGAACTCACTTTTGGAAGAATGCAAGCCAGCAGAGACAGCACTGTTCTTTTGGAAACCTGACACATTCCACCTATCTAAACAGTGGTGCCGACCAGGGACATCTTTTCATGGCCACCATATTACCTAATGGCAGTGGCTTCTTTTAGCGGGATAATGCACCGTGCCACACTGCAGAAATTGTTCAGGAATGGATTGAGGAGCATGACAAAGTGTGTTATTCACATCACCTGTCAAGTTATGGAGGAAGTAGCCTAGTTTTTAATCAGATCATTAACTACAGTAATGGTTTCTTTGAAGACTGTCAGTCAAGTTTCCATATACATCAATAGTGTAGAAACGGACCCTTTATAAGGGTACTAAATGATGTTTGCCTGAATACAGATTCAGGTAAAATAACTTTACTGGTGCTGTTAGATCTGCCTTTGACACTGTTGACCATAACATTCTGCTAGACAGGCTATAAACTGCATAACTGCATTAAAACTTTCTCCCATTGCTCACCTACAATCTAGAGCACTTAAGATGTCTGTCCATGTAAAAAATCTTGGCATGATCATGGATGGGGTTCTTAGTTTTGATGAGCGCATTAAATGTGTAACAAAATCAGCATTTTGGGACCTTAAACACTTTGCTAAAGTTAGAGACTTTGTGTCCAAACAGCATTTAGAGAAACGGGGGGACATCCAAGCCCTTATTTCCTGCAGTGTTGAGTATTGCAACACTCTCCTCACTGGGTTTCCCAGAACGTCCAGTAGACAGTTCCAGCCAGAGTTCTAACCAGAACCCGGTTCAGTAGAGAATTCATTTCTAAACATTACTCATCATGCATGTCATTCAATGGTTTGGGCCCTAAATACATCTACTTAGTGTTTATAATCCTGGTAGGTTTTCAGGAGCAGGTCAGCTAGTGGTGAAAAGAGCTGAAACTAAACATGGTGAAGTGGTGTTTAGTCACTATGCTGCTCACTGCTGGAACAAACTGCCCGTCAATATCAGATCAGACCAACTGTAGCTTCAAATAGCTGCTAAAAATGGCACTATTCTCCTCCACCTTTTAAAAATCTGCACTTTCATATTTTATTGATGATGTATTTTTTTCCTACTATTTTAATGCTTAATATTTTTATTTTATTACTGTAAAAAATGACTTGAATATGATAATGGACTATATGAATAAACTTGACTAGATTTTCATAGGTGGGTTATACATGAATTAAACTCACAGAATTAAAATGTTTGAAATGTTGATCTGTTTTTTGTTTAGCTGTTTTGTAATTATATAATCATCAAGCGTTGTCTGCAGACTGACTGCAATTTTTGTTTGTAAATGAATAACTTTATTAACAAATTAACACTTAAAGTATACGGGCTATCTATGGGAGGTCTGCCTTCATTAATTAAATAAATCAGTCTTATTAGGATAATCATGCGTTTTACCATCTTTAATTTCTGACTGAAGAGCGTAATATTAATGATTTGAGTTTTGAAGTTTGTTTAACAAATGGGAATTCTTTTGATATAGATTTTGGCATCAACCAGTATTAAAATGAAATCAAGACCATTTGGTGAAAACAAATAAAACATTTATGAACACGGTCCATTTGAAAATTCAATTTAAGCCATAAGGCTAAGATAAGTATATTTTAAGTTACAGTTTAAGTGAAACCGATTGAGTTAGGAACAGTGAGCCAAAAATGCAGCAAGTTTCAATGGTAAAGATGGCACTTGTGGGTGTTCCACATGAGTGAAGAAAGAAGGCGTGGAATGTGATCCTTTGTTTTCTGGAGACTAAGAAGTGTGGCGTCAAACTGGTACTAATTGGGTTCAGCTTTATTAACATGAAGTTTAGTAATTCTCAGTAGGGCTGAGAAACCACTATGTGTACAAAGATAAGGATCTTTCACTGCAGACGTAAATTTGAGTTTAGATTCTTCAACCACAGTTTGAAACATGAACATGAACTTTCACAGCATTTGTGCTCTGTTATGCCCAGAAAAAAAGCTCAAACTTAAATTACATATTTTTCCCAAAATCTAAAGTTCTGTCTGTCATTCTCATAAAGTTTCTATGGAAGTTTGGAGGAAAAATTTGCAGGGTTGACTCGAGGGATTTATCTGGTCTGCTGGAGTGCCCGGATTAAGTTTTCTGCAGTTTGAAATGAAGGACATGATTGCTCTGTTTTCACAAAGGTGGGAGAAATGCCTGTTGCAAGCTTGACATTGTTCATACAGGTGGCATGGATACCTACATTAACTTAGACATAATGTAGCATAATACTAACGAATTTGCTGTTCAGCCAGTTACGTAAGGTGCCTTTGTGGTAGCGTGGGTTTAGGCCCTGTGGTTGAAGCCCCTTCACAGACTGAAGTGACATGGTGCAGGAGCAATCGACATGGATAGTAGTAACACTAATAACACTAAAAACCACCATTTTTTATAGGGTTCACAATGTTGTGTTAGCACCAAGGTAAAATAGTGCTCTTCCTTGCATCAGTTTGTTTGTTCCATTGTGAAACAAAACATTGTTTTTCAAATCAGTATTAGCAAGTGATTTCCTATAGAGCTGACGCATTATTTTGATAGTTCATTATTGATGTGTATTGATTCGGATAGTTCATTGTAGATGAATAATAGACTAATCAACCTAAATGTGGACTGTAAATGTGAAGAGCTGACAAACATTTTTTTTTTTCAATAAATATAGAACCAGAATGTTAATAATGCTGTACTGAATTTCACTTTGGATTCCAGGCGAGAAAAAGTCTTACATTGTTTTGACAAATTCAGATACTGTTCTTGGAGAGCTAAGAAAAAAGCTTGCGTCTTTCTTAAGCCTCACCACTAGTTTGAGCTACTGTAGGAGGTAAGCAATGGCTAAAAAGCTTTGGAGATTTTGGAAGTTTTGTTTAGACAGCAACAGAAAATCACTCGTAATCCAACATGGAAGAACTTTTTCACCTAAATTTGGGGGCCTTTAAGAGTGAATCATTATCCTGTATTCTGAGTTTAAGAAGGATGTAAACATTACCCAAGTAATGTTGGGTTATTTTTGAAGCTATGGATGTATTGCAGCATAGCAAGGTGGAACAGCTGTGGCTTGTTCTATATAAGAGCTTGTGCCTTACTGGGATAAAATGTGATCAGTTAACTTGACCCTCAGTTACGAATAACACTGCCAGATTTCTTTCTTCTTTTTTTTTTTAAACTTTGGCAAAATTGGGTCTACCAAAGGAAAGTATTTCACTGCCAGCTCTCAGATTCAGACTCAGTGAACTGAGAATATTATTCATCTTGTGTCTGCATTTGTGGAAAATGTTTTAGAACATCCAGTCTCTCCACAGCTGTTTCCAAGTTGTCTGTTTTATATGAGTGTATTTTTCATCAGTGTGATAAAATAAGGAAGAAAAAAAAACATTTGAATCCCAGGTTCCCAAAGCAGCAGTCGAAATTGGGTAAAGCTGCCTTGATTCTTCTTGACTGTACCTGTATGGGCTAATTCTTAGTAAAATGTAACTAATCCTCAAAGAATCTGCCACTTAAATCACTTAAACGATTGTTGATTGACTTTAGTAAGTCCCATTAGTCATTGTCACGTTGTAAATATGATGCAGATGTTGAAATACAGAGTAGGAGAAGTCACATCTGCTCATGTGGTTACGCCAAATATCTCTTGGCTGAAAGATGTATCCTCCCATAAAGACTTTAGTATTTCCAAGCTTCACTTTACTATCTGGCAGAAAAATCTATCCACTACCAAATTATATGTAAATGGTGCGATGTGGCATAGGGCTGCAGTTAAAATTAGGATCTTGATTGATTCCTCAATACATTTTGAATCTAAAATGACAATTCTGCAAACTTTAGTCGGGCTGTAAGAATCACTGCAGCGCTGCTATAGTATCACACAGACTACGTTGGACATATCACCCCCACAACCTGCCACTTTTTCCAAAAGAGCACAGCTAAATAAAGCACATTTAAGATCAAAAACAGTAACAACAGTGGCCACTGAGACTGCCAACAGCCAACTTTCAAATGACAGAAGGTTGCGCACTCAAAGCTTCCCTTTAATTGTGGCCTGTGTACTGCTAGAAGCATGCATCAAATATTCCACTGATTTTATTTAGGATTTTATATGGCTTATGAAATGTAATACTTTGTGAAGTTTGTTTAATCACTGTTATTTTTATTATTATTTTATATATATGTATACATAATGTTTTGTCAACTAAATAATGTTCACAACTTCAGACAGGAAGTGACTACATAGTTACGTCTGTCAGTCATGTCTGTCCTCTCCAAGGCTCCTGTTTTGAATAGTGGTTTTTTTTACTTCGGAGAGTGAATAGGCTGACATTTGGTTTCACTGTTTAAAGGGATCTAGGGATATCAGTATTTATATACTACTGATCTCTACTTTGTGCGGTAACATACTCCTTACTACCATCTGTGTCGTTACAAATTAACGAATCTATAGTATTTATACCCAGCATTTGCGTGTATATTATAGTGTATTTTCATATCGACTTTTATTTTTACTGGACCTATTTAGACCTATATTTCAATAAAGTTTTCTGATTTTGATTCTGATCCTGTTTCTGTTTACTCTGTCTTTGGTTTTAGGTCCATTTACGGATGTGGTGACCACAACCCTAAAGCTTGCTAACCCTACAGAGAGAAATGTGTGTTTTAAAGTGAAGACGACTGCCCCACGCCGCTATTGTGTGCGGCCAAACAGTGGAGTGATTGATGCTGGAACCTCAATTAATGTATCCGGTAAATACATCAACTTGGATTACACTCATACAACACAACAAGCACAGCTACAAAACTAGCATTGCTAGCTTTTCATGTAGTAAATTTTGTCCAGCTCGAATCGCAGTTAAGCAAAAAGAACACTGTATATGCATGGAGAGCCACAATATAGATCTAGTGTTTCTTTATCTTTATGAGAAGGTTCATCTCAAACATGTATTTGCATTCATTTAAAGACAAAAAGTGGGCTCTGCATTTACTGACTTTTGCACAAAAAAGAAGTACAGGGATATAATGGGCCATGATCAGGGGTTGACATAAGTGGTACGCAAGTACGCGGCAGTTTTCAGTCTTCACAGTCAAATGCGTACCTAATTTGTGACTTCATACTGCATTCCACGCCCCGCCCCTCAACTTCACAGCCTGCCCCGGTACGAGACCATTCATTCTGTAGAGCATTTATGAGGTCAGGGACTGATGTTGGACAAGAAGCCCTGGCTCGCAATCTCCGTCCCAGTTCATTCCAAAGGTGTTGAATGTGGATGAGGTCAGGGCTCTGTGTGGGCCAGTCAAGTTCTTCCACACTGAACTCATCCAGTCATGTCTTTATGGACCTTGCTTTGTTTGGGGCACAGTCATGCTGGAATAGAAAAGGTTCTTCCCCAAACTGTGTTCACAAAGTGGTGTTGTCCAAAATATCTTGGTATGCTGAAGCATTAAGATTGACCTTCACTGGAAGTAAGGGTTCTGGCCTAAACCCTGAAAATCAGTGTATGTTTACTTTTGAAGGAGGACAGTTGTTGAGAGCTGGACTGCTTAGTGTTATTCCAGGAAATTATCAGTATGTGACTTTTCCTAGGGAACAGTCATGATTGCTGGCTTGACATAAGCGGTTCCTGTGCAAAGTTTATCCGAGTTCCTCAGTATGGTCAAGCTTGTTAATTAGTATTCGACTGTTTCTGTCCAAAATGAACAGCAGTGTCTTGTTCTGGATTGTAGCCACCCCAATATAGCCTCTGTCTGTAAAGGAGCATCGGGCTGGCTTTTAAAATTCAAGGCACGTGAGCATTTTGAAGCTTTCACACTATAGCTATTGTGAGTTTGTGTCTAAAAGATTATCTCAATGGCTGTGCAATAAAAGGAATAGTGATTATCTTTAACCTGTATTGTGATATGCAATATCTGTCATAATATTTTTGAAATCTCCTCAAACGCATGTTTGACATTTAGTGCCAGTTTGAAATATGTTTATTGTAAGTTCTTAGTTACATAATTCTTTAGTTAGTGTTAACTTTTAGATTTAAGATTTAACTTTTAATTTAAATTTTGACATCACATTAAAAATATTTCCAACAAACCTGGAAATACCAGTACTATTCAAAAATGCAGTCCTCATGAAAACATCCACATCTGAATTGGGGAACAAGACAACAGGGCCTTGAAAAAGTATCTCTTGAACTTTTCCATATTTTGTCATGTTACATCCACAAACTTAAATGTATTTTGTCAGGATTTTATGTGATAGACCAGCACAAAGTATTGCACAGTTGTGAAGTAGAAGGAAAATGAGACATGGTGTTAAATTTTTAAAAAGAGTAAGTCTGAAAAGTGACGCGGGCACTTGTATTTAGCGCCCTCTACTCTGATGCCCCTAAATAATGTCCAGTGCAACCAATTGTCTTCAGAAGTCACCTAATTAGTAAATACTTTCTTCTAGGTTGGAAGCATGGAGTTGACTAAAGTGTCTTGGTCTGCTGAAGCATTAAGATTTCCCGTCACTGGAAGTAAGGGGCCTAGCCCAAACCCTGAAAAACCAAAGACCAAGTACACATTCACGGCATTTAGCAGACGCTTTTATCGAAAGTGACTTCCATTCCCTAACTACAGGGGACAGTCTCCCTGGAGCGGTCTCCCTGGTAAAGGGTCTTGTTCAGGAACCTAGTGGTGGTATGCTGAAGGTAGGAATCGAACTCATGACCTCTTGATCTAGAGGCAAGTATCCTACCCACTAGGCCACCGACACCCCTTCTTGGCAGCAGTACCTAATGGCAGTAGCCTCTATCTTTAGGCAGGTGGTTTCAGTGTCATGACTGATTGGTGTAAATGTTCTTTAGTTGTTATAGATGGGCCTTTTTCTCAGTTGTTTATATGCTGTGTATTTTAATGATGATTTTAGTCTATGCACATGCTGCTTCTCTGTAGTCAGCCTTAGACTGTCAAACCTGATTCAACTTAAAAATAGATGGATAATTATCTAGTGATAACTTTGTTTTAGAGAAAACATGACTACACAGCGTATGCTCCAGAACTGGAGTTGGAAAACTGATCTATGAGTCTGCAAGTAAAGTACAACTTAAAGCCTCAGATTCTAGAGCTGTGATTGTGTTGCTCTTGGATTTCCTCCCTCTTTCTGTGGGGCATGGACTTAACAGACGAGCAGAGGCAGCTGGAAGTTTGCAGTATATAATTAACGCTCTCTTGTGACTCCTGATTAATTGTAAAATGACTTTTCTCCTGTCTTTTGAACAAACTTTTTTCTTCAACAATAAATTAGAAAACTTTAATGTATCTGTTAAAGTCAAATGTATCAATGGAAGTTTTTCGTAAAAACCACTGACTTTCATCAACCAAATGTTGTTTTTCTCTGGTTTCTAGGTAATAAAAGATAATCTATAAAACATCAAATGAACATTGCTCACAGCTACCCTCTAAAAGTGTTGTAGCAGTACTCAAGTTTTTTTTTTCTTTTTTTGTTATGTTAGAACCATGACACAACAGTAGTTTTCTGCTTTCTTTTATTTACATACATTACATTTAACCAAACATGAAATACTAAAACAATGCAACTGTAGAAAAAATTGCATTTTGGTGTTGCTGTGTGATATCCAAAGAAATGTTTTGCGGATGGGATTTCAGAAAATCAAGACATGCTTAATCTGTCTATGCGGCCTGTTTTCAGTTAGAAATATTAAAGCCGATCGCTGTAATAATGCACAAAAACAGAGAGAAGTTGTAACTCCTTGGGGAACTGGCATATTCCCTCGATTAGCTCGCCTCTGGTAGCCACATCTGAGAGTTTTTCCTTGGCTTTGAAATTCAAAGATTTTTAATGAAATTTAACAGCAGTTTTTCTATACTCATGCACACAGCCAGTACCAGTGTAAAATGGACATTTCGGGTCTGAATGTGTGCCTATAAAAGTAAGCAAAAAGTAGAGGAGGAGCAAGAAAATAGGCAGGAGGGAGGAAGATTTCTGCAGACTTCACACTTTTTTGATGTAAAAAGTAATCAGTGTGAGTAAAAAAAAATAAACATTCCATCATTTAAATGACATCAGAAATAAAGCAGATGCAAAATAAAAGAGATAACCAGGAAGAACTGGCTGTCGGTAGAAGGTTGTGTTGCCATGAAAACACTGTCATGGAGCTATCAAAGATCATTAAGTATAATTCAGTATTTGTCATTAAGATTATGAGTGCTATAATTATTACAATCACTTAATTGCAATTATTTTAGGTATTCACTATTATTTAAGCTGCCTATAATTAGTTTCTGCACCTGCATTATGTATGAGTTTCTGAAATGTCATCCTTCATGTCTTATGAAAACAACAAAACAACAGAAATCCAACTGCAAACTACTTTTATAAGACCTTTCCTGGGCAGCAGTGAACAATGTTTATTTGATGTTTAATATCACTTGTAAAAGTCAGTAGTGAGTAATGGTTTTTATTATTATTATCATTATTATCATTTATTTATTTTTGAGCTCAAGCTTTGCACATTATCAGAAAAATAAACAAAAAATTGGCCACTTTAGGTTTATACTTAAAGAGCTACATACAATGAAGAAATAAAAGAGAAATTAATTCATTGTAATTATTGCCAGTTAATCATGCTCCGCTCCTTCAAGGAACATTGTCTGGCTCTTCCCTCTCTGCACACATGGCAAACCCAGTCCAGACTCTTCTCTTCTGTGGGTCCCTGCTGGTGGAGCTGAGCCGCCTAAGCCAACCAG
>JBBIGA010000106.1:5845579-5858646 GCA_037576975.1 Alestes dentex | reverse complement strand
TATATACGCTTGCTATACTATATACAAGTTGGCTTGCTGTATCCATGCCTCGGACTACACTGGAAAAAAAAGATTTTGCGACTGGAAGTATTTGCATGATTCGCATGAAATCGACTGTGCTGAATTTAAATCTGCAATCAGAATTGTCCTAGTACGTCCATATTTTAAATTGTAGGCGGCATAATGTTTTGCAATATTTTGGTATTTTGATATATGTATCGTTGCATGTCAACATAATAAGAGATGTTTCTGTCACATGTAAGTTTGCTACTGCCTCGTTTGAAATATGTTTCCTGGTTGAATTCAGTGCTTTGAGAGTTTAGGCCTGTCCATGAGCTGATGTCAGCTCAGTTTAAGACAAGACGGGTCACAGGCTCTATTTTATTGGGTTTTCTTGAATATAGGGTAAATGTTTGAGCAGATCATTAGAGAAGCAGCTGTGTCAACCGTCCTGAAAATTGTTACATTTGTGATAAAGACACGCCGTGTGATCATGACCAAGAAATTGATGTTTGGTTACAAGTACTGTCTCTGATGTAAAATTGGATACCAGGATAAAAGCTGGGCGCCTCATAACGGTGCACTTTATTGTGCCGAAAGATCACGTCTCAGGCTGCTGTATCTGTACGACAACTTCTGGATTTCTGAAGAAGAAAAAGTCAAAACCCATCTATGCTGCCTGTGAGTCTGCTCCTACACCAGTGCTGCATGATTCAGAATCCAGGGCCATTTCCTCCTGCATTCTGTGCTGTTGGAAGTGACCGTTCTGATGGGCATGTGCCTTCAGATTTGAATCCAGCATGCTGGATGTTGTATAGGACCCATGGATTAGGCAAAGTAGCAGACAGAAATAAATTTTTTGTGATCCAGTGCTATTTTCATATGTTTCGTTGTGAGCATTGTGTGCAATCTTTTTGTGTGTAACAGTACCAGGATGAATCAGATGTCTACCTTGATCAGACGGGCTGTGCGAAATCTCCCCTCTCTTGGTGTTTGCGCACCATGCGCTCATCATGTGCGATACCTGGCTTCTAAACAGGTAAAAACCCCATACACTCCATAACTGCCTTTACGCACAGTGTAAAATCTTCTTTACCCCGCAGTGACCCAGTTCATTTTGGTTTGTTTGAGTTTGTTTGTTACTCTTTGCTTGATCGTTTACCATGCTCTACTACATAAGTTTCAACACAAAAAGCCCTTAAGGATCACATGATGACTGCGGTCAGAAAGGTATATAACAAACAATAGAACAGAATATTTTTTTATTGTCATTGCAGTACACAGGAATGTACAGTGCAATGAGATAAGATTTGCAGCTCTGTTGATGCTTATCTCTTGTAACTGTTAGTATAAAATATATAAAGCAAATAACATGCTGTGATATCAAGTGGAGATCAGTGTTTAAGGAGATGAAGTGTCAAGTGTAGAACGTATCTGCTGTACCAGAACAGACCAGTGTATAAGGAGACTAAGAACTAGCAGGATGGATGTTACAAGTAATTAGATATATAACAAGAACTAATAGTATAGGTATCAAAAAATAGCAGCAGTCAGTATCAAGAATAAAACATTAAGACACAATAAACAGTATGGAAGGATATTGCACAGAGTGACATTCACATTGCTCTGTTGTTTTTTTAGGGTTTTCTGACCAGGTTTTGAGCAGCCACTGCTCTGGAGAAAACGTGTTTTTCAGTCTGGTAGAGCATGTTAGGAGAGCTCTGCGTAGTTAAGTTTTCCTCAGGAAAGTTTTATTCTCTGTTGTCCAGTTTTATTTACAATTGGCCAGTGTGGTTGCAGGTTTTCATTATATGCAGGGGCACACATTATTCCACTAACTTAATTAGTTTATCCTATGCTACTTTAAAGTGGAATTTCTGAAATAGCAATTTTTCTACCATTCCAGAAACTCATGACAGTTTAGAAAATCTCTGTGCGCACATTTAAGAAAATCAAGGCAGAAATAAAATGTCAGAATGTTCAAACACTAACGCAGGTTTGCTTGTGTAAAGAACTTACCTCTTTTGAACTCCTTCCTTAATCTGCTGTAGTATGTAGTATGTCTGTCATTGTCCTCTTTATTTTCCTCTCTGTTGTTTCTCCTTCTGCTCTCCCTGTTTCCGTTTCTGTGTTTTGGAATTGAAAGGCTAGAAATATGTAAATTATATTACATATTCCTATAGTTAAAATATGCTCACTCACCCATCTATACAGTGCATATAAGGAAACTGTTTCAGAACTTTGGTTTTATGTTTTCACAAAACCTACACATTTACACATTTACTCCTTTTTCAGCCTACAGCGGTTTAGCTCTGCCCAGTCCTGTGGAAATTCAAAGGAGCGTTTCAACCCTGTGTTGGCTGTTGAATGAACTGCATTCAATGGAACTATCGGTGTTTAAGGCTCAGTAACAAAGACAACGTATTTAAACAGAGTTTGGAAAATGGCATATAAGAATTAATTATGGTGACTTTCTTCCATTCATTTTCTGTAACCACTTATTCCTTACCAGGGTCGCGGGTACATGGGTGCGAGGCAGGGACTCACTATTTTTGGTACACAAACCCACACAAATGTCATGGAACAGAAAATAGGAGGATAATGTGGAATATTGCCTCTTTAAAAACACCTTGGCAAATCGGTATCTTAAAGATTGGTACAACATAATTTAACTGATTTTGGATTAAACAAATACCTTGATTCATTAAAACACCTAGAAGCACTTACCTGGAGGTGTGATTAATCACATTGCCAAATGAAAAAAAACACTGATTGGTTAGAGGAACATATGCAAATTACAGCTTTCTGCAATATCATTATTACAGAGACCAGTTTCGCTATAACGATTAACAGATGATATATTATGCAGCCGTAATAATAACTAATTTAATTATAGGCAGAGCTGCAGGAATGTTATACACTAATGAACTGCAACATTAAAACCACTAACAGGTAAAGTGAATTACTTTGGGTGACCGTTAGGACCTGAGAGACTTTGACAACTGGCAAATTGTATCAGAACACCTCTAGACCGGTAGGGCTGATAGCAAATCATTTACTGCATTCCTTTTACCTCTGATTTTCAGAGTTGGAAATCTGACTTCAGTGGGCTTTTCAGTTGAAATTTCCTGTTAGCACCCTAGAAATTCTGGATTCTGACCCAGTTCAGATGAAATTCATCATTAAGATAGTTTGTGTTTGCTGTGTGAGTATGCAAAAAGTTTAATAAAACCTTAAGAAAACATGTAGAACGGATCAAACAGTGTTCGCTTAAAACTTAGTTATGTGGTAGTTATATTCCATTTACAGCATCTGGCAGATGATCTTTTCCAGAGCGACTTACAATTATCAGTTACAGGGACAGTCCACCTGGAGCAACTGAGGCTTAGGTGTCTTGCTCAAGGACACAATGGTAGAAATTGGGGGTTTGAACCTGCAATTTTGTGGTCACCGGGTTTACAGGCAAGTGTTTTACCCACATGCTACTACTAGTTCCTCTTGCACCATTGCTGCTACTTTGTATGAAATGCATTCTGGAAAACTTGACGATACAAGTCACCTCCTGATTCATGGTTGAAAAATACAATCCAAATCAAGCATGCTTTTGCATATCTGTAATTGGCTAGATCTGAAAGTGGAACCATACTTCGTGACTTTCATTAGTCCCTGAGAATGCAAGTACAGAGGACGTATGAAGGGAAATGCCCAATGTTGTTACTGTTACCAATTCTAATGAAACTTGACAGGCTTATACATTGTGTGATTTTAAGATAGTCCAATTTTGGTGTCAGTTGGTCCATAGAGGGCTGCCACTGTTTGACTAATTAAGCTGAAACTTAATGTGCTGCCTTTCGAGTTACTGTATATGAGAGGTGTTAATGATGACTCAGTAATAAAAATAATCAAGCCAACTAACAGAAACTGGACATTAACCAACTGTTATGTAATTTTTATAGGACTTCATGTAGGACTTCTCTTTCTCTTATGAAAGTTCACAAAAAATTCCCACTTAGTGGCACGATTCATTTTTGATGCAAATCAGTCATACTACTGTGAATATCTTGTGGAAAGGTAGAGAGAACCTGACATTTCAAACCCCACTTTCTACCATTGTGTCCTTCAGTAAGACACTTAACCCTCAGTTGCACCAGGGGGCCTGTCTCTGTAACTAATGGTGGTAAGTCGCTCTGGATAAGGGCGTCGCCCAAATGGCACTTTACTTAAGTGGTTATGTGTATATGATCATTACTGGCCATGTAATCATTTAATAGTGCTCAGTGACCTTTTACCTAAAAGAGTGAACAATTTGCAAAATTGTTGTGGCTTCAGCTGCAAGTTTTGGTAAAGTTAGGGTGTTTGTCTCTGGAATTAGTTCTATGTCTAACAGTTCTGCATTTGAAATCTATGTTCTGCACTGAAATCTATGTTTTGGTTACATTTGACTACAAGATTTTACCAGCATTGCCAAAGTTTTGTTTGTTCTGTTGTCTAAAGACAAGATTATACAAGATGTTTATTCAAGATCATTAGTTTATTTATAAGTTTGTCAGGGCTAACTATCAAGTCTGTGACACCTAAATGAAGACCCAGATGAGCCGGTTGAAAGATGTTTTGGAGATGCATATATGGAAATTACATATGGGTAAATATTGATTTCTAGTTTGTTTGCAGCATCAGCCTCACAGCTCTAGCTCTAAACTACAGAACAAAATCTAGACATCAACTACATCTAGTATAAGTAGGAAATAGTGTGAATTTGATTTCTCATCACATTAATAAACTTGAGTTCCTTTAACTTGAATCGAGCTGCTTCCATGCTGACTGGGTGTCATTCACAAGGTAATATCCACCTTCACCTATTTTTGGCCACTGAGATTAAATATTCTTCTAATATGCCCTGCTACATCACTTGTTTGTGAACCATTTACTTGTTGTTCATGTGTAAATGTTTTTCCTGTCATGAGCAGAGACTGCTTTTACCATCCCTTAGTCTTAGAGGAATCATGAATGGTGTATCTGTCCAGGGATGATGAGTTGTTGAATTCATTGTACCAAGAGAGAGTACATGTCAGTTTATCAGAATTATTCAAAAATAACGTTTTAGTTCCTGCTAGGCAGCTGTAAAAGGGGTGAATAGTGATCACAATTATTAGATATGTCCTAGACTAAAATTGAGAATCATGGATATAACCCATATTTTAAACAGGTTGTATGATAATTTGGCTTTGTTTGTGGTCTTTTGTTGTCCAGGGAAGAGGGCATGGCAAAGGTCAGAAGACTAACCCTAAACCACAGAAAATTGAGAAGCAGGAAGTGGAGATCAGGCAGTCTATGATGGTGTCTGAACTTGCTCAAGCTATGAACAAAGACATAGGTCAGTGCTAAATATCTATTTACAATGAAAAGCTAATGCTGAATGTGCAAAAGTCTCATGCCCAAGAAAACCGAGATACATGCTTCTGATATGTGTAGGTTTTAACACTGTTACTGTGTACCTTTATAGATCATGTATATGAGGCCCTGCTCCTCACATCTGTCGACCTAGATAATCTGGAGCCAAACACTGTGTTGGGGGAGAAGTGGATAAAGGAGGTGATAAAGAAGTGTGGGATGAAATACAAATGGGCGAAAATAGTGGAAGATAAAGTCAGAGAAAACAAAGACATCCAGAGACAGTAAGAACTCAAAAAATTTCAATATTACAAATCTTTACAACGCTTACTATACAAAGTGAGATTCCCTGCTGTGAGCAATAAAACAAATAATTGTCCTTTTGGAAAACTTTATTTATTTATTTATTTATTTATGCTGGATACATTTATTAGATGAGTGTGTGTCTGTGACAAGTTTTTGGGCGTTATATATATTTTTTTTTGCCAGACCTCCTCCAGATCTTGCTTGTTTAGTAAATCGGCCTCCAGTAGTAACCATTATGGGGCATGTAGATCATGGGAAGACCACACTACTGGACAGCCTTAGGAAGAGCCAGATAACCTCACAAGAGGCTGGAGGCATCACACAACACATTGGAGCCTTTCTAGGTAGTACCATTCCTTCACTGAACATAGATGTCTTTTAAAATTGAAGATGCAAATGTACTTACAATTAGATTTCTTTTTGATTATTGTCCAGTCCAACTGCCATCTGGTGAGATTATCACATTTCTCGATACCCCTGGACATGCAGCATTTTCTGCTATGAGGTCTCGTGGAGCCCTAGTTACAGACATCATCATTCTGGTTGTTGCAGCTGATGACGGAGTAATGAAGCAAACCATTGAGTCCATACAGCATGCTAGGAAATCCAAAGGTAATCAGCACTTAACCCTAACCAACAGACATTAATATGTTGTACCTGCTGTTTTATTAGTATTATGTTTGGCTGGCCATACTAATTGGATGGTGTAATTAAACATCCGTTCACTCTGTAAATGCAAACTCAGCAAGTGCCGTCTCAGCAACCTTTATCACTACAACTAAGCAAATGTATTTTTCTCTAGTGCCAATCATTGTAGCAATAAATAAATGTGATAAGCCTCAGGCAGACCCCCAGAAGGTGAAACATGATCTGCTGGCCCATGATGTTGTATGTGAAGAGTTAGGAGGAGATGTTCAGACCATCCATATATCTGCTTTAAAGGTGTGTGTACGCTTTGTGTCTTTACTATAACTAAATAGCTTTTACTATAACTAAGTCATTACATTGTCAAGTGAATGTTCTGTATTTTTTAGGCGGAGAACCTGTTGGAGCTGGCTGAAGCCACATTAGCACTTTCTGAGGTGCTGGAGCTGAAGGCAGACCCTTCAGGTCTAGTCGAGGGCACTATCATAGAAAGTCAGATAGGCAAGGGCAAAGGGTGGGTATCCACATAAATCTCAGCAAATATGTTCTTAAATGTACTTCAGTAGTTACAATATGACAGCTATTTAGCTACTACTTTCGCTTGGTATATCACCAAGCAAAACGCTGACCGCCCCCACATCACAGCAACCACCTAAGACCCAAGCTGTTTGGGGGAATTGCTTAAGCTGTGCAATCACTCTGCATTTTATCTTGGAAATGCATTTTTCCATTTATACTAGCTAGAGGTGTGTGACCACTTGCAAGTCAGTAATATGCGAAGTAAAGGTAAAGCATGTCAAGTTAACATGCCAGTCAGCTGGAGTGTCTTCCATAATAAAGTGATGTTTTATCCTGCTAAACCTGCATATTAAATCTAACAGCATGTGGGTGCTTTTTCCAGGCCTGTAACCACGGCAATAATTCAACGGGGAACCCTAAAGAAGGGATGTATACTGGTTGCAGGGACGGCCTGGGCAAAAGTGCGCTTTTTATTTGATGCAAACAACCAAGCAGTGACCGAGGCGGGGCCAGGCACTCCAGTTGAGATTGTTGGGTGGAAAGAGCTTCCTTCTGTTGGTGAGGAGATTCTGGAAGTTGAGTCAGAGGTCAGATACTTTGTTTTGTTTGGACATTACCATTTTACCATTTGCCTACAGATAGCCAACTCATCTTAACCACTAGTAACAAAGCTAAAACAGCCACTACAAAACTTTGTTTGGAAAATTAACATTTAATGTAAAATATACATAATACCCAATGCAATAGAATTTAATTTAATTTTAATTTATTAAAAGATTCTGGAAGGCATGTAGTCCAGGGGTTGACCAATATGGATTAGTGGTAAACAGGAAGACCGATAACTAAAGAGGCCAATATTTATTTGCCATAAATGTACTGTATGAAAATTGAGCGAACGTAATGTTTATAAAAAAAATACTAATACTAAACAGTTGGAACAAAATTATTGTACAGGAAAATTCCAGATGCTGCAAGTGTAAAAGATGATTAATAAATTGTAATTGCATTTTAAAATGAACTTTAAAAAGCTGTCATAACTATAGCTGTAATAGCAGCTCTCCTGAAAGTGACAAAAGTGAAAAAGGTAACTTAATTACATTTTTACTGAAACAAGGCAGTGTTTATATAATAAACGGAATAAATAACTCCATTAAACCTTTGGAGAGAAAAAAACGTGTTTTTCTAACAAAAAAATTAAATTCTAAATTTATTAGTAGGCTACGAGGCTAGGTCAGGCATGTAAACAAATATAAGATTATGCGAGACAGACTTTGGCTCAAGTTAAAAATCGCAATAAGCACCTGTATTTTGCTTGAACTCTAATTTTAATTTATTGACAGTGTTTAACACTGTCTGTTTTTGTCTTTTACCATTAAAGCTGTTTTACTAAATCTTAAGTTTTAGAGATGAAGGGTATAAGGGAATGCATGCGTATTTATTTCAAACAAGCCAATACGGCTGTGCATGGGAGATAGTTCTAAGCCAGAGAAGTGCATCTTTTAGTCAGATCGTTTTATTCACAAAAAGAAAACAAGAAAGTTAATCATTGCAAGACTGGAAAAGGAGGTGATTCAGTTATCTGTCAGGGGATAGTCAGCCCCTAACAGCAGTGTGTGGCAAATACAGAGTTATGATACTGTGCTTATAAGATCTGATGTAAATTCTTAGCAAAGGGCTCGGGAGGTGGTGGAGTGGCGCTCATACATGGAGGAGCAGAACAAGCTAAAGGAGGACGAGAGGGCCATCGAGGCTAAACAGCATCAGCACCAAGAGAATTATAAGAAAGAGAGGGAGAAACTGGCTCATCTCAGTTGGAAGCAAAGGAGAGCTGCTCTATACCGCACCAACAAACATCACATGACCTGCAGACCTAGTGAGAAAGCTGAAAATGAGATGATCAGTCTGCCACTAATTGTCAAAGGTAAAATCCCCCTTAGAGTTATATGCAAGAGTGTTTGTGTTGTAAATGTTTGATGTTAATTTACTAAAATTTACTAAAAATGTCATTATTGATTGTCAGTAATCTACCTTATTTTGACAATCAAGTGATCATATACATATCTTAATCATTACATAATTTATTACATGAATAGCATTAAATTTGACTTATATATGTAGTACACATGTAATTACAAAAATAAGCACATTGATGGTGCTGGTGTGGATTTTGTCCTTTTTGGTGATGCACACAAAACTGATTTGAGCTCACAGCTAGTAGAGTATGTTCATACCGCTAAATACATTCAGTTATCCTCTACAATTTAATTTTGCAATGTGACCACTAAGCCAATTCATTGAGAACAAATGTTAATTGCGTTATTTTAAACGGAGCGATACATTTTAACTGAGTAGTCATGACAGCTTTAAAAGTCATATTATGTACATAATTAAAAAAATATTTTTTTTTTATGGGTTTAGGTGATGTTGATGGCTCAGTGGAGACCATTTTGAATATCCTTGAAAATTATGATGCAGATGAACAGTGCCAGATGAACATAGTGCATTTTGGTGTTGGAGACATCTCAGAAAATGATATTACCTTGGCAGAGACATTTTCAGGTTTGCCCTTCACAAATACTTACTTTATTCTTTAATACTTAATTTTATCTTATATTTAAATGTTGCTTTAGTAAGTAGTTAATTCTGAGATTAGGGTAACTAAGGCATCATTTGTGGTTTTGAAAACTTCTTTCCAGATGCTGATATTTCTTTTGTTCTTCTTCAATTGGCCAGGTACAATCTATGGTTTCAATGTTGCAGCTAATAAATCAGTTCAGGAAATGGCTGCTAAGAAGAATATACCCCTAAAGATGCACAATGTCATCTACCATTTGATAGATGATCTGAAAGAGGAACTTGGCAGCAAACTGCCCCCAACCACTGAAGAGAATATAATAGGTGAGTGGTCTTCATGCTTCAACGTGTTCCAGACAGGCCTGCAACTTGTTCACAGTACTGACTACAGGTTTAGCACATTTTAGCTGAGAAAATGAACTAAAGGGCAGTCTTTATATGGACCAGACCATTTCCAAATGTGGTCTGAGTAATATGATGTCAGTGGGTCCTGGATGAATTCACACCTGTACTTACAGCTGTACACATGTGATCTGATCACACATTTAATGGCAGATGTGAACAGGGTCTAACGCGTACTGTGCAGCATCAGATAAACTGTCATTAGTACTTTTACATCTGCAAGGTTTATCAGCATGTTAGATGTGTCTGACAAAGTGGATAGTAATTATCCAGTGTTGGATTATTTCACTGCTGTTTTTCCATTACCTGCAGCACATACACACTAACATGCCGCTAGCGTGTTTTGCTGACATGCTGAGAATGATAAACTAACATTGATATAGTTTCATATACATTTAGGTTACATTTATACATGATATAGTATGATATACTTTCATGCTTTCAGAGTGTGTAAAAAAACAGAGCAAGAGAAAGTGGTAGTCAAGGAAAAAGTGGCAAATAAATGTAGTGACAGAAAAAGAATACAATAACAAAATTAAAAAAATTAAAATGTAAACTGTAGTAGCACATCATTAAAAATAAGATAATGCATAAGCATAGTAATTAATTTATTCTAAAGTATTCAGTAAACCAGCTTTTGCTTATCATAAAAGCTCAATTAGAAATGTGTTTGCCTGTTCCAGTTCATCACAGGTTTTTTGTGGTGTATGCACATACTAATACAGTAAGAGCTTTAAAAACCAATAAAAGAAAAAAGATAAAAAAATCAGTTCTATGTTTAATGAAGCTAAAACAGTAGTTATGTTTTCTCTCTTTTTAGTATGTTGGTCTGGTTAAAACAATTTTTAAAAAAATCAAAAAAGATCAAAGTTCTTTTGAGGAATATAGGCCAGTAAAGACCAGTTGACTTGAGATTCCTTGACAGCAGCTTCTGTGTGAGGAGGATATTTGAATTATTTACTGCGGTTACGAATAGTGTTTCCCGTTATAAAAACATGAACTCTGTTCTTTGTATAGGAGAGGCTTCAGTTTTGGCTACATTTGATGTGACAGTAGGAAAGAAGAAAATACCGGTGGCTGGCTGCAAGGTCCAAAAGGGAACGCTGGACAAGAAGATGAAATTTCGACTTGTCAGAGGAAAAGAGATTCTGTGGGAAGGTATCTTGCATCCTTTTTATCAAGAACTGTAGAAATGTTCTTTCAGGTATGAGTTACACTATAATCAACTTTGAGTTTAGAGGATGGTAAGCATGATGGTGTTATTCACAATAAACATACGAAAGAATCTGTTACTTCATAGCTATTAGGATGCAGTTTGTGGCAGGCAGATATAATAATAATTGCGATAAGTGTGTGATATCTACCAAAAGTGGTCCAAGGAAGAACAACTGGTGAACCGGTGATGAAACCGGTGACCAAAGGCTCGCACATCTGGTTTAATCCTACACAAGAGCTACTGTAGCACAAATTGTTAAAAAGGTAACTGTCTGTGATGGAGAGGTGTCAAAACAGACCATAGTGTGGTTGCTGTATAGGGAACTGCAAGGCTGCAAACCAGTCAGAGTGCTGATGCTGCCGTTCACAACTGAAAGCTACTACAATGTGAAAACATTCCGATTTACCACTATTTTCAGCTGGACTGATGAATCATGTTTTCTGTGACAGCAATGGTTTGAGTAACATGGCAAAGAGTTCATGTTGAAGACAACCTACCTAGTTTGATTAAGCTTATGTGGAGTGGGCTGGGTAAACAGTCAAAGTAAAAAAAAAAAGAGTGAGCCCTTTGGAATCATCTGCTGTTCTCCACGAACTGGTCATGAAAAGTCATCTGATCACAGGTACTGATATACACGGGTACTGATGTACATAGTGAGCTTAAGCCAATAACACATAAAAAGATTCTACTCTTTTTATATTATTATTAGACATACAATGTTTACGGTGGTAATGGAAACCACCGTGAGTAAGTGATTTAATAATTGATTGACCCTCCTTTGGCAGCAATGACCTCAACTGGGCTCCTCCTGTAACTGCAGATCAGACCTGCACACTGTGCAGCAGGCAATCCTAGCCCATTCTTCCCCGCAGATCTGCCTTAGCTTTTCCATATGCTTTGCTTGTCTTCTGTGTATAGCTCTCTTCAAGTCATTCCACAGCATCTCGGTATGATCCAGGCTCTGACTGGGTCACTCCAAAAGGTGGATTTTGTGCTTCTGAAACCATTTTACTGTGTATTTTCTGCAATGTTTGTCCTTGTTGCATCATCCAGCCTCATGCATTCTTCTCATCCAGCTCATGCATTCTTGTCCTCTGACTTGAAGGCAGCATCTCTACCTCGCAACAGCACACAAACCTCAGCTGTCAGTCAAGGCTTTTGGTTGGTGTGCATGGCAATATTTTTTGTAACCATGACACCCTCAATGCATTTTGCTATGTACCCAGTCCGAAATTTGCAGAGGTTACGTTCCAAGGGCACCCACGAATTATGAAAAAACACAAATTTGTGATGTGGTAAAATAAATGCCTAAAATTTTTGTAGTGTAAACCCAAAATATGTTCCCAAAACACTTTAATTTCAACTCAGCTTAATACATTACCCTTAAAAGAAATGCACTTTGCTGTATAGAATAAGCGATGACATCGTAAATACACACGTTGAATAAAACTGCCTCAAGGACCAAACCGTGAGTTTAGCTCCTGGTACTGAGTCTGATTATAAAAATACAGGGCTTTAAGAAGAACAAAACGAAAAACACGAGAACACTCAGTGAAACACTCGAGATAGCTGCACACCGGAAACTGCTATGATGCGGGAATGCTGAACTACCTCTGCCAGAGATGCGTCACAGGGCAGGAGCCAATATGCAGTTGCTTTTTCTTCTCCCGACAGTACAAAAAAATGTATAGTTATATTTTATATGGATATTTAGCTGAATTTAGGTTTAAATTCGTTAGATCATTAGTAATTGATATGTAACTTAATATTTTAGCACTAAAATGTATGAAAAATGACATATTGCTACGAAAAAAGCAACAAAAAAATATGGAGGATATTTGTGATTATTAGATAGGTTCTAAGAAAAAATGTACAAACGACTGAGGCCGCGAACTCTGAACTGCAACTTCTTGGGGGAACACTGTTTTCCTCTAGATCAGGGGTGCCCAAACCTGTCCAGAAAGGGCCGCTGTGGGTGCAGGTTTTTGTTCCAACCAAAAAGAAGCCACACCTG
>JBBIGA010000106.1:5826087-5836567 GCA_037576975.1 Alestes dentex | reverse complement strand
GCAGATAGGACTAAATGGAGACAGGTGATTCGCTGTGGCGACCCCTGAAGGGTAAAGCCGAAAGAGAAAGAAGAAGTCAATTTTTCTCAAACAACCAGCCAGTTTAGCACCTTATATCTAATGCTGGGATTACTCATCATCAGATCTCTTGCTCATAAAGCTGTTATTATAAAAAAAAACTGCTTTTATAAAATATTATTGAACTCATGTCTTACAGAGACCTGGATTAGACCTGAGGCTGCTCCAACAAGAACCTAAATAAGCTTCAATTAGTCCAGAATTCGGCAGCTAGAATCCTCACTAGAAAAAGGAAATCTAGCCAAATATTATTAAGACTTCATTGGCCTCAGATTTCTCATTGACTGTAAAATTCTATAATTGACTTATAAAGCCTTGAACAGCCTCACACCCGAACACCTCCTCTCACTCAGATCTCAAGGTGCTGACTATTTACCCCCAGAATTATGAAAGCTTCAGCAGGGGGAAGATCGTTTTCATATAAAAGCCCCCAGCTCTGGTGTGCCCTTCCGAACAACGTTGGGACTCAGACACAGTCTCACTTTCAGTCCAGGCTGAAAACCTACTTGTTTAGTCTGGCTATTGGTAATTGGTAATTTATTTGTTTTTAGAATTCAAGTAAAATGGGATGCTGGTGCTGTTGCCCCATCACTCTTCCCGTTCACTGTGGCTTGTTGGCGGTGGAGTGAAGTTGCGCCGGTGTCTCAGGTCTCTCATGTCTATCATACCCCTCAGCTCTGCCCTTTCTAGCTAGGCTTCTACAGAGAGCCATGCCAGAGTCTCAACTGATCTTGTTTCTCAGATGAAGATGCTGTTTGTCTGTGCTGTCCCTCAGTGGCTACTTTTTTCCCATTGACTGTAAAATTCTATAATTGACTTATAAAGTCTTGAACGGCCTCACACCTGAACACCTCCATTAACCTTCCCACTCACTCAGATCTCAAGGTGCTGACTATTTACCCCAGAATTATGAAAGCTTCAGCAGGGGGAAGATCGTTTTCATATAAAGCCCCCCAGCTCTGGAATGCCCTTCTGAATAACGTTCGGGACTCAGGGTGTTTTCACACAAGCCTCGTTTAGTTCGGTTGAATCGCACTAGAGTTCGTTTTCCTAGTTGGTGTGGTTCGTTTGGGCAGGTGTGAATGTAACAATCGCACCCAAGTGCGCACCAAAAGCGGACCAAAAAAGCGTACCGAGACCTCCTTGAAGAGGTGGTCTCAGTACGCTTTCAAACGAACTCTGGAGCGGTTCGTTTGTGGTGAGAACATGATCCGAACTCCGACTGCGCCTTTTTGATCCGACTGCGCCTTTTTGCGCTAATCCAGCAGCCATAGTCAGCTGCGCTGTGCATTATGGGATGAGAAGACGTATTTGTTACAGTTAGCGCTTTAGCAGCCCTGTGGCAGCTCGCTGAGAAACCCGGAGTTGTGAGGAGCTGCGGAGCCTCATCGAAATTTGGTTTGATGATCACATTAGGTCCCAACTTTCAAAAACTCATAAGAACACAGCAATATTTTGCTTATTTAGCAAAGGGAAAGGGGGTTTAATAGATCAGTAGAACAGTGCAGGGTTAAGGCAAAGAAACTCCGCCAGCAGTACATCCAAGTGCGGGATTCACTTAATAAAAGGGGCAGCAGGGGTTTTGATGATCTGTTCACACACCATTATGCTAACATTCTCCAGTCACATAGGCTTATTTAATGGAAGAGACATCTCTGAGGAGACAACAAATACCAATCGATCATGCGAGCACACAAGAAGGCTTCTGCGCACATGCTGCATTAATGCATCAGCTAGCAGAAAATAAGAAACAGAACAAAGTCAAATAAGTCATATAATCTCCAATGTAATTTTAATTAATTAATATGTCCATTCTTCAGGTAATGGATTACAACAAAATACAGAAAAACATGCCACCACTGGGTTCTTGAGGAAAACCCTTAACCCCAAGTTGCTCCAGGGAGACTGTCCCCTGTAGCTAGGGAATGGAAGGTGCCTTGGATAAAAGTGTATGCTAAATGCTGTAAATGTAAATCCTTTCTCCGTGATCTTTTGTAATACAATCAATACCCAAGTAGTGGTTTTAGTATACAAAGACTGTCACCTTAAACAGTTAAGTTACTTTTCAAGTATTCTTGCACACCCCATACACACCACTATCCTTAGCAACATAGCACTGATAATTCTATATGGATTCTATTGCAAAATTAGCATTGTCATTGTACTGATTTGTGAATAAACAAGGGATCCTTTTGAAGGTTTCTACAGCAAAAGAAATGAAATGTTATATTATGTTTACACCGCTTTTGTGGTCTTTTATTGATACGAGTAACTCCACAGTTGTTAGGAAAGTTTATTGTGCTTTGTGGTAGCTGTTTTTTGTTCTGAATTAAAATATAGCAGATGTCTATAATGCAAAATTAATGAAGCAGTTTAGCCTATTTTTCGATGTATGCACTCAGTTTGCTAGACTACCACAGCAGAGGAAAATTGTAGTTAATAACATGTTTACATGCATTTTCAGGTGCAAATGTTTGTAAATACATGAAACAAGTGCAAAAGGCTGAAATTGTAACATGTGCAAAATATCTATTCTCTCTCACATGCAGGGCTCTCAAGTCTCACGCATTGAGCGTGAGACACACGCATTTCAACAAGTTCATTTCTCACACTTAGAAATGATTAACTTTACCGCACAGAAATTCCTACAAACGAATCAAGGCAGACTTCTTTGTAGTGAATCAGAAGAGCCGACTCCCATCGAGTTTGGTTCTGTTTCTTTTCTGTGGATTTGTTTGCAGTGTTAAATGGGAGCCCCCAGTATCAGTTATCAAGGCATCAAAATCTGCCACAAACACTTATAACACACATCACTCATAAACAAACATGCAGGGACAGAATAACCACCACTGTTCAAAGGGCCAGTTTGGGGCTACATGTGCTTTTCCTGAAAGTTGAAAGGATTTAAGACAGCATGAATATTGTGAACAGACAATGGTCACTACCGTGTTTTTCTTTGTTATATGATAAATAAAACCATGCATTTGATATAGTGGAATTTGTTCTTTTTTTAAGATGCTGGGTTAATGGGACACTGGGAGGGAGGAAGGGAGGGAGGGACTGCACCCCCCCCCCATGAGGCACTTCTGAAAATGTGCTGATTAAATGTAAGTTATGTGATACAATGCATTCCTTGGAATTTTTGCAGTAATTTTGTCAACCTCTAAAAACTATACATAAATCGTTTGAAAGCTAACAAAGCAAAGTTCCAAAGCAAACAAACGCCACCTGTTTTAGCTGTACTGTACCTTGTCAATCATGTGACGGGCCTCCTCCTCCTCTGTATTGCTAGTCTCCAGTTCAACAGTGTAGGTCCCCCTGTCACTCTGGTCATCTGCCAAGCTCCACTGAAGGCCTTCTTGTGGTTCACTCTTCACTCTGTTAGTCATAAATGGGAATGAATAGCTCCTTGTCTGTTCCTCCTCACCCCCCACTGGGACCATCTTTTTTGAAGTAGCTGAAGGTTTGTTCTGGAAGAAGTTTCCCCTGCTGCAGAAAACTTCCTCAGTCCTCTGAACATCTGGTCGGCTTTGGTCCAGCAGGGATACTCTCTGGCTGCTGAGCTGCGTGCTCAAGGTATTCTCAGAGTCACTCTGAGTACCATCTTCATGTTTACTACCTGAGGGTGATGAATAATGAAATGGGTATAAGCAACAACAATCTTTTGAATTGTGACCCTCTGTCTCACTGGAAATATTCATGTTCTTCTGTGTGTGAGTTTCTTACTGCAAGAAAAAAAAAAACATGTCTGTTTGTCTCCCAATATACATCCCAGAAAATGTATTAATACCTTTAAGGCTCCGTAGCTGGACAGGAACATCACTCTTCACGCTATCTCCATCTTCTTCAGGTACAGATTCTGATAATGCAAGAGGTAAATCATTCTGTGCAAGCCAATCTGCCACTTTCACCTCTGCTGCAACCATGGCGACCTGCAGGGCACTTAGCTCTTCCCCTGCTCCTCTCTTTGGCCTTGAGCGATGCCCTTGGACACACTTTGTATTCCGTTCTTTCCCTTTGCCTGTAGCCACTGTGTTAAATTCAATGGTGAATGAGGCATGGCCATGGTTGCTACCCTCAGGTGCAGGGTTGGTGGTTGTTGCTGTGGCTTCTTGAATCATAGAGAGATCCTCCACGTCTGGAATAGCTTCTTTAGAGGGGATCTCTAAGTAACTGGGTTTTTGTGCTGAGTCGGTCTGTGCCATGGTTCCAGGAACTACTTGTTGCTTTGCTACACTGTTATCACCTGTGAGATCATAGGAAAAACACTGTTACACCACTTTTGCAGACAAACTGCATAATTCAAGATGTAAAGTAATTTAAAGAATTTCAATGTGAAATGGGGTATGACTAAATGGTACCAACCTTTTTTCACAATAATGGAGGAAGCAAAATGTTTTGATTTTTACACTACATAAAGTATTTTTGTCATCCAAAATTACCAGTGAACCGACACTTGGCAACATAGCAAGATATTCTGTGTACAAGGGAGGACACCAACCTACAACTGTCCTGGGTTGCTCTGTGTCTGCACTTTGGTTTTGCTAGATTAACAAAGCCGCTAATAACTTGACACTCGCTTGGCCTCAATCTCATGAAAACTGCTGGTACAAGAGAGGGAGAAGAGAAAGGACAGCCCACACTCCTGAGGTGATGGATTACGGAGCTGACCAGGTGATGTGGAGAAAAAGAAAAAAAAAAGTACTTTTGCGAGATCCTGCAAAACTTTTGCGAGATCTCGCAAAGTTTTTACACGAGCTAATATACTTCCGGGTCAGTTTGGCAAGACAGCTACTTGAAGCCGCAATACTGGAGCGGGCACACCCAATGCAGAGGCTTATAGAATTTTATTTTGAGATAGGCCTCGAATATAAAGAGATTCAATCAGCGCTTCTCAGTAGGCACGACTTCTCAGTAGGCATTTGAAGAGGGTTCTTAGTGCAAACGGACACACTTGTCGCAAAGTGTACTCTGAATTGGCGACTCTGGTTGAATTAATTAGCAACCAACTGCAGTACTCTGGACAACTCCACGGGCATCAGTGGATGTACACCAAATGCATTGAACATGGACTACGTGTGAAGAAAGAGGAATTACATGAAGCTTTAAGTTTCCATGTAGCTGTCTTGCCAAACTAGCCCGGAAGTATATTAGCTTGTGTAAAAACTTTGCTAGATCTTGCAAAAAGTTTTGCTAGATTTCGCAAAAGTATTTTTTTTTCTCCACTTCTTTTCCCCAACTTTGTGAGATCCCGCAAAACTCCCCCCTCCAGGAGTTGATTAGTCCAACCAGGTGGCTCAGGTGATTCACTTGTGAAATGTGTTTGGAGATGCCAGAAGAAGAACAATAGCGAGTGGTGTGAAGTTTGATTCAGCCAGTGGTTGGAATTTGCTGTGCAAATGGAATCATGTAAGTCCTGATTTTTTGAACATAGTGGTTCGTTAGAGCGGACTATGTTTCTTGGTTGTTTTATAGCATGCTCTGGTATCTGTCCTGGCGGCTGCAAATCTTTAAGAGTCACGAACCGGCAGGAGCTACAGTTATGTTGGAGAGTGCATGTAGCAGACTTAGCTACATCGGTTTTATGCTGGAATGAGTGTATAGTGACTCGTTTATCTACTTTGACCTCCTTTCATGAAAGTTTACCTGTTTTCCCTCGATAGCTGTGCTCTCTGTCAGAGACCTGATCTGTTTTTATCTGCTATTTTATTATATCAAGACGAGCATCTACGCGGTATCAGTAGGCAGTTACTGGGAATGGTTCCAGGAATTGCGGTTGACAATTTTTTTTTAAAATAATAGCATATTGTATTACTTGATATGGTAACATTACATTGTTTTTCCTGTGTTATTTATTTATTTATTTTTGTTTTATTTTCGGGTTACGTTCTGTGTACTTGAGTTAATCTGTAAAGTGAGGGTAAGGGTTAAAGTGGAGACGCATGTGGTGCGCAAAGTTTTCTTTGTTTTCATTCTTTTCTTCCCCTGGGAACTGTAGCTCTGTATGTCCAAGTGCTATAAAATGCCCTTGGTCTGATTTATTTTTTTTTCTGTTTAATAAATTTTTATTTTTAAGAGGAAATTATTTACGTCAGCCTCATTATTGGTCCTTTATCCGAACAGGTTGCATTGGTGTTCATGAGAAGATTTTAGTAGCAATTCGTTGATTTCGAAAGTTGAGTGCCTGTAGGCTCTTTCGATAATGTAGGATAGAATGGCTCTGTTAATTGGCCCAAATGCCTCCAGTAGTTTATCAGTGTGTGTTCTTTCATTTGCTGTATTGATTCAGTGCCTGTCTAATTAGTAGTGCTAACTTTTGCTTGTTCTTAATGGCCAGTTTGGATAAAGCTAAAACTAGGAATGGATAAAGGAAACGCATCTGACTGTGCAGACGCCTGGATTATGCAAATCTCCAGAGTGTGCGGTAAACAGACATACCATTCATAGGATATTTCCAGGAACATTTGTATAAATGTGTTGAGGGGCTTACACTTTCACCACATTTTGAACCTACGAACAATGAAATCACAACTTGCTTCATGACCAAGATGGCGCCCGCGGTACTGCACTCTCTTGTACTTTCTTTTTTTTTGTTTATTTTCTGTGCGTTCGGTCACTCAGACCACACCACTTTCTCCAGAGATCAACTGCTAAACATCAGGCAGTCGTCTCAAAACAGTTTTTATCCTTTTTTCATAAACTTGAAAAGCTTTTTTTGGAGATTTTAGTCGGAGGAGCAGCGGCACTCTGCGGGGCTCGCCGGAGACACAGATGAGGGACCGGCCGGATCGCGTAACGGAGATCTTGGGGAAATCAAAGGAAGGGGGAATCTGCTTCTACAGTAACGAAGGTTGGTGTACTGATGTCACAGTGTTTCAGAAATTCTGCAGTCCAAACCTGGAAAGTTTTTTCATTAACTGCAAACTGTTTTATTCACCTGGGGTGTTTTCTTTCTTCATCCTGGTCGGAGATTACATTCCTCTACAAGCCAACGCGAATGATGCGCTGTGCACACTGGCCGACCAGATCACCACCGTGGAAAGAAGCTTTCCAAATTCCCTTCTAATTGTCCTTGGGGATTTCAACAGAGCAAAAGTAAACCACAAACTTCTTAAATACAGACAGCATATTAACTGCCCCACCAGGGACAACTTCACACTGGACCACTGTTACACCACTTTGAAAGATGCCTATCGCTCTGTTCCCCAGGCAGCTTTGGGACATTCTGATCACTGACTGGTCCATCTTATCCCAGTTTATGGGCAACAACTTAAGCCAAGCCTGTAGTCTAAACTGTGAAGAAGTGGACTAATGCAGCAAAGCAGGAACTGCAGGACTGTTTTGACTTCACTGATTGGACTGTTTTTGAAGCTCCATCTGATAATCTGGGTGAGCTGACAGACACTGTGACATCATACATCAGTTTTTGTGAAGGTGTGTGTGTGCCAACCAAGACCTTCTGCACACAGAACAATAATACACTATGGTTCACTCCCAAACCGCAACACCTTCGCCAGGCAATGGAGGACACCTACAGGAGTGGGGACAGGGCCCTGCACGGGCAAGGCAGAAACATGCTGACCAGAGAGGTCAAAGGGGCAAAACTGAGATACTCTGAAAAGCTTAAAGAACGGTTATCAGCCAATGACAATGCGTCCGTGTGGAGAGGCCTGCGAGACCTCACCAGCTACAGACGACCCCCACCCCCTGCTGAAGCAAACAAAGGCCTGGCAGATAAGCTTCTCCTGCAGGATCGAGACCGAAAGATTCGCATCCCTCACCCACGCTACCCCAGAGACAATGACCCCCTTCACACCTCTTATACCTCCTCCCTCCCCAGTCCAGAGTCAACAACCTCCATCACACCTCTCACCCCTCTACCCTGCCCCCTGCAACTCAGAATACACAAAGCAGATGTAAACCGGCTGTTCCAGAAACAGAAAATCAAGAAGGCCCCAGGACCAGACAGTGTATCCCCCTCCTGCCTCAAAACCTGTGCTGATCTGCTAGCTCCCATCTTCACCCGCATCTTCAATAGATCCCTGGAGCTGTGTGAAGTTCCCACCTACTTCAAATGCTCCACCATTATCCCAGTCCACAAGAAACCATCACAGGACTGAATGACTACAGACCTGTCACCTTGACGTCTGTGGTCATGAAATCCTTTGAACGTCTGGTTTTAGCCCATCTGAAGGACATTACAGGACACCAATTGGATCCCCTGCCGTTTGCCTATTGGGCAAACAGGTTGGTGGATGATACAGTGAACTTGGGACCGCGTTACATCCTGAAACATCTCGACCTTCTGGGAACTTATGCCAGGATCCTGTTTGTGGACTTTAGTTTGGTGTTCAACACCATTGTGCCTGATCTCCTCTCCCCAAACTCTCCCAGCACAACGTGTCACCAGCTACCTGTCAGTAGATCACCAGCTTCATGACAGACAGGAAGCAGCAAGTGGGGCTGGGGGAGATCATTTCTGAAACACGGTTCCTCAGTATTGGTGCTCCTCAAGGACGTGTCCCCTCCCCACTGCTTTTCTCCCTCTACACCAATAACTGCACCTCCAAGAATGCAACTGCTAAACTCCTGAAGTTTACAGATGACACCACCGTCATTGGACTCATTCAGGATGGTGAAGAGTCTGCATACTGGCAGGAAGACTACAGCGAACTGCACGGGCAGCAGTTGTCCCCCTGCCTTCCATCCAGGGCCTGTACTTCTCAAGAACCAGGACATGGGCAGGGAAAATCATCACAGATCCCTCACCCCCTGGACACAGACTTTTTGACCTGCTGCTGATGGTGATTTAAATGATAAAATAATGTTAAAAAGGACTACTTAATATGGTATGTCCTCACCAGCATCAGTTCATACAGAGGATGCCCTTCCAAAAGGACCCTAAGAAAGCCCTCAAATTAAACCAGAAACATCTACACTCTAATGAACATATAATCTAATCAAGATGGGAAAACCCTATCACCAAGAGGTCACCTGTCAGTAATAGATAATGAAGACATTAGGAGGTCAAGAAAACTGTATTTAGTCAACATGAACATGAGTGTGCCATATGGAATCTTTGCATGCAGTCATGAGATGTTCACGTCCACAAGGCATGATATAGAAAAAATAAAAGCGTGACCATTCATCGTGGAGGAATATAAATTAAGTGATGCCTCAGATCAAATGAACAAAACTTGGGAAGGTGGAGACATTAGGGAGACGTGGAGATTTGAATATTCAAATACTGATGTCATTGTAACTTAATTGTAAGGTGGGACGGATCAATGCTTTCTTATGCCTATAAACTACCCAGCTTTAATAAAACAGCAAGCTGCATTTCCCTGACTGCGTTTGATTTTTTTTTTACTTAGAAGTTTCAGACTTAGACTTTTGCTCCAATTTTCCATGACACTGCACTCTGGCAGACGATAGAGAAGCCTGCAGTCCAAGACCAGCCGACACAGGAACAGTTTCCCCCTCGCCATCACCCTCCTGAACAGCTGAACTGTCACACTGCTTTACACTACAGGACTGAAACTGCACCTTATGTACATGCTGTGGTATATATGCTGTATTCTTGTATTTTCTGTATATAAAATGTAGATTTTTTATATATTGCATTGTTCATTGATACACTTTATTTACGTATGTATATATATATATATATGTGTGTGTGTGTGTGTGTGTGTGTGTGTGTGTGTATATAGATAGATAGATAGATAGATAGATAGATAGATAGATAGATAGATAGATATAGATGACGTTATCACATGCGAAGCGGAGGAACACAGGTGTCCAACATTGAGTAACTTTTACTACAGTTCTCTGTAACGTTAACAGTCAACATGACAATTAAACAAAACAAAACAAAGGCAAAGGATCTGAATTTCTGGTAAATTTAAGTGTACAACAGAAAGTGGGAACAGTTTAAGTCGTGGCGCCACTCAGCTCCTCTGGACTGGACGACTCTCTGCAGTGCTAGCGTTAGCTAGCGGTGCCGTTTCAGATGCCGTGCAGAACGCCAGTACTGTTACTGTACTTTAACACCAACTTGCAGATTGTGCAGGTCACTGTGCTGTTTGTGTGTCTAGAGAGAAGTATCTCCACACATGTGATGTGTGTCTGCCTCCTCTGCTGCCGTGTCCCTCGTGTTGTTGTGGTCTTGTGTTTATATTCCACTCGCGCCAACGGTACCGGCCTTTTTATGAAGGGAATATTATAATTGGTTAAGTCAAGGAACACGTGTCAGCGTAAGCCAATCAGAGGCAGAGATTGCATTGTGTACACAGGCGCACACACAGAGAGAGGAAAAATACACACGACTAGTCAACTTCTCTCAGGGTGCATCGACGTGTGCCTCTGAAGTCGACTAGTGTGTGTATATGTATGTGTGTATGTA
>JBBIGA010000106.1:5809323-5825987 GCA_037576975.1 Alestes dentex | reverse complement strand
CGAAAATTTAATCCAAATCCATGCAGTACTTTTCGAGTTATTTTGCACTCAGACAGACAAAAAAATCTTCCGTGGATATAGCCCAAATAAAAGGTATGCGTGGATTATTGGGCTGTTATTTTACTTTTTTTTTTTTCATCAGACATTGTGGTTGTGGGGTGCGCATTTGACCGGTTGATTCACTCATTTCTGTCGTCAAGGGGGCGCTATCCCACTCGTGTGAGTGATAGACCTGCTCGTTTAAGCGATTCATGGTTCGGCTGCATGTTTTCACTCATGAGTCGCCAAAGACCCGGATTTTACGGATTCACTCATGAGTCCTCGGCGACCCGGATCTTACAGATTCACTTATGAGTCCGCGGCGACCTGGATCTTACAGATTCACTCATGAGTCGCCGAGGACCCGGATCTTACGGATTCACTCATGAGTCGCTGAGGACCCGGATCTTACGGATTCACTCATGAGTCGCCGAGGATCCAGATTTGACGGATTCACTCATGACTCAGCCAAGGACTGGACCCGCCCTCTGAGCGAATCAGATTCGCCTACAGGGCTATTTTCTGCTCTGATTGACACAAGAGTCCACTAGGAGGATTCAACTTTGCAGGAAGTTTGTAGGATTGTAGGTTTGTAGGATATATCTCATTTTTAAGTGTGGTGGTGCAAAGAAACTGTAAGTAATGCAACTTTTATGGTAGTAATTGATGTTTTAATGATTATAAGATGTATTTACGTGATGGAGTTTACAATTTAGACATGGAGTAGTTAGGACTCAAAGGATTCGGTTCATTGGAGATCTGAGATTCGTAACTCATGAGTCATTTAATGGACCGGGTGATTCACCCGGATGAGTCATGAATCACACAATTCTGGTTCATAGAGCTCCAGTGAAGCTGCGCTTCAGGAGGTTTAATGCACTGTGCTGCACGGACATGTATGACAAGAAAATCACGTCAAACAATCTACAATAAATACCTGATTCTGAACGAGCTAGTCATGAAGTTGAACTCGATCTAAAAGCAATATAAATAAACATATTTGAGCATTTATTTTCTGACGTATTAGAGGAAGCGGAGCAGCCGCCACTGATAGATATATATATATAGATATATATATGGTACATATGGTAATTTATTTATATGTATACCATATAAGGCTGCCTTCAAACACAAAAAATACATATAGTGTGGAGGCCAAATATTTAGCATCAATGTAATTTCAGTTCATCTTGTTACTTTAGTAATTATAGTGATTTATATTCTGCACATAAGATCTAGATTGTTTATCATATTGTATTGTTAATTTATATACTTGTGCTTGCTCACATACTTGGCCAATAAATGTAATTCTATTTCTGATTCTGATTTATGTTTATTTATTTTAAGTTCTTTCTGTGTAATAATAATTTGTTTTTACATATGTGTGTATATATACCAAAACCAACAAACCGAAAACCAAAAAACGAGGCTTTTTTCAATATTGGTTTCAAAAAACAAAATAAAAAACGAGCCGTTTTCTGATTGCGCTGGAATCCAAAATGGGAAAAACGGAAAACGAACGCTCGTATTCCATTTTGGATTTTCATTGGGTTTCATAAGCTGCAGCGTGTAGGAGGGAGGAGAAACTGGCCTGGTAGCTCCGCCCACCTGTTTTGGCTGTAAAAATATTCTGAGGGAAAAGACGGGGGTAGAAAAGGAGTTTCTGAGGGAACAGACGCGGGAGTACGGATGGGAATCGATAAGAAATTATTGATGTTTATTGTTTAAGTCTTTATAATTACCATGTAAAGGACAAGATTGAGTTCTGGCATCCAATACAACGGCTGCTTTCAAAGCTAAAAATGGCCTGTGACTACGTTTTTAATGTAAATATGTAGCTAACTAGGTCTTTATTACCTGTCCACAAAATTAATATCAGTTAAAAAATATATTTATTTTATACTGTCGTTGCCTTCTCAGTCTCGGCTTTAGCGGCTGCTAGCCAGGCGTCTTCGGCTCGTTACTCTCAGCCACAGAGCGGGTCCAAAATAAGACTGTTACGGGGTGCAGGGTCTGTTCTTTCCTCCCTTGTAACAGGAGCATTTATTTACTTTCTCCAAAAAGAACATCAGAGTGGCAAGAGTCACTCACAAACAGAGCGGCCATGTAAAACTATAAACACTCGCCGCGCTACCACACACTGAAAGACTACATCTCCCAGCCTCCCTAGAGGCTCAGTTACACAGAATGCAAAGTTTCTTAAGGCAGCAGGCTCATTCTGTAACACTTTAGGGATTGATAATGGAATCGATAAGGAATAGGATCGATAATGGCATCGACATCAATTATTTCTTATCAATTACCATCCCTTCCGCCGCGTCTTTTCCCTCAGAAACTCTTTTTTTCTACCCCCGTCTTTTCCCTTAGAATATTTTTACAGCCAAAACAGGTGGGCGGAGCTACCAGGCCAGTTTTTCCTCCCTTCTACACGCCGCAGCTTATGAAACCCAATGAAAATCCAAAATGGAATATGAGCGTTCGTTTTTCGTTTTTTCCATTTTGGATTCCAGCGCAAAATGGAAAATCAGAAAACGGCTCGTTATTCGTTTTTTTATTTTGGGTTTTGAAACCAACCTTGAAAAAAAGCCTCATTTTTTGGTTTTCGGTTTGTTGGTTTTGAATGGAAAAATGAATGAACGAATGATACAGGGATTCGGCTCGTTCTTCATTTTTTGATTTTGGTTTTTAAAATGTTTTTTGGTTTTCAGTTATTGGTTTTGAATGGAAAAACGAATGAACAAATCATACACAGATTAAGCTTGCTCAATGGAACTTCACTGCCACTAGTAGTCCTGGGATTTGAATCCCCTAAACCAAATGCTTCAGACACAAACATTCTCCAGTTGTTTCTAAGAAATTACATTGTTCAGAGTTCATCTGTGAAAATATGTTTATTTTTAAGGCGTGAAATCAAACAACATGGCCGCACTGACTAGAGGAAATCAAACATACTTTCATTGTCTGGATTGATTGTAAAAACCTGGGGTACATTCAATCAGCCAAACAACTCAATCCTATACAGGCTCTCTTGGCACTTTTCTTTGGGAGGTTTGACTTCACATTGTCATTTTCACTTGGCCCTAAGCCCAGGTATGCACATTCATTATGCCCTCTCGTTGAGTCCTGACTCCCATCTGCTGAGACCATTCTGTTCTTCTCAGCTTGCACCTTGACCTTCCTCTTGTTCACAGTAAGCATGCTGTATCTGGAAAAAACTTAAGATGGCTGCCTTTGTACAGAATCGGACCTGAAGTTAAAGCTCAATTGCGTTTCAGTCCTAGTAGCAAAGCAGCTTGATGATGAAAGTCCACAGGCCCAAATTGGTCCAGATTATAAATATAATGCTCTCTTTCCTTCTCAATCACTTTACCAGCAAGAGAACAAGTCCCCTCTCTTGTCACCCTCTCTCAGATTGACAATACAGATGTTCAACTGGGAACTTTTATCCTCCATCAATGCCATCTTGGCTTGGAGAGCATCTACAACACACTTAATTAACTTTTTTCTTTTTGACATTTTGAATTGTGAGCTGCATGTTGTCAAAGTTGTTACTTATCGCCTTTATCTCCTTTTCCAGTAAGCAAATTCTCTCGAAGACAGGACTTAATTAGTCCATGAACATTTCTTGAACACTGTTAAGCTCTAGCTTTAGCTCCTTGGCAACAGCATTGCGCAGCTTAGTTTAGTTAGCCCACAGCTCTTTAGGGCTATTTGGACATCAATAATCAGCATTTAGACACAGTCAGCATTAGAGAAACTTTCAAGAAGGCTGAGTTTACAATAATGTAAATGAGCCATCACTGAAAATTCCATGTATCTTAATAGCATGCTTTTATTTCAAAAATCTATTTTTGTGCCTCTGTTCTTTGAGTTAGTCTGGGCTTTCTTCACAGAGATCATACATTTACTATGCACAATGTTGTATCATTGACAAACTTTGCTCAGTTTTTGAAGATACTCATGTTTCTTAGAAATGGAAGGAAGAAGAGAGTTAAGGAAGTTGTTTAGTGACTACTTTGAAGTATAATTATGTGATCTTATTGGCGTTTTATAATCTTTAACAGTCAAATTAATACTTGATGCTAATTTGGCATAATATGTATAGGATGTAGTGCCCAGTCAGAGGACTATCTCAACCCTTAGCTTTGATCTCCATCATCTCCCAGTATCAGAACATTAAATTCCTTCACCTAAAGACCAGCACAAGTCTCACTAAAGGCTTTTCTAGCTTCAGACCACCTCTAGCAAGCTCATTTTACATCAGATGCGGTAACCACACTGCTTGACAGGTGGTGCCACACACAATGTCAGTGTAATCCTACAGTCACCATTTCTGTCTCAAGGTGCTGTATCCGTCACATCGGATGAAACCTCACTTTTGGGTCTGTTTTTGACACTTGATATGCACAGCAAGCAAGCAGTTTATTATTAAATTTGCATTCAAACACCACAGCTTGCAAGAATGGGAACAGCTCTCTATAGCAAAAGCTGTTAATAAAAATGTCATACAAAGTAAAAAATATATTGTTTGAGCATGTTTAAGCTATATACAGTGAAAGTAAATCATTACGTTTAGCACTGGGTGATTTTAAAAGTAATTTTTTATTCAAATATGAATGAAAGGGGTTGGTGCATGTTCAAAATTACATGAAAAAAAGTTAAAAAGGGTAAAAAACAAGAAATGTGTGTATTATTTTAGGTTACTGTTCTAGTAAAGTATCTTTAATGTTTGTGTTTATTCATAATAATGAAGACTTAAGAACTGTTCTTAAGTCTTAGTTTTATTAGTATGACTGCTTAAGTTTATTATTATTATTATTATTATTATTATTATAATACACAATTTTTGGAACCGCTTCTTCTACAGTTTATATAATATGGGTATATTTTCCAACGTTAAAACATCCGCTAATCCCCTTCAGTGAACACCACTAACCGATCAGATACTCAGGGGCCAAGCACTGATCATTTAAAAAATATATATTTTTTTGTGTTTAAGTCCCATCTGTAATATATGTGGAGAGAGACCGGATGGGCGATGTCACCTTTAAAATGTGTGTTGGAGAGAAAGTGTGTGACGTCACAGTTATGGAGGCTGGAAAAGGACAAAAAGCAGAGAAACTCAAATGCGGAGAAAAAAACACACAGCAGACTCATAAAGAGACAATTATAAAAAATGAGACATGTCTCACTGTTTGTTGTGATTTAATTGAAAATAATCAGCCCATGAATGCTGCTACAGATTCAGTTGTTCTGTATATGCCTTGGTAAGTGCTGGCGATTCCTCCAGAAGCTTGGGGTTTGAATACATGGAGAGAGCAATTTATTTGCCCATAAAACCAAGGTTTGGGAGTCTCCAAACTAGAGCCCTGCGCGGTACTATTTTTAAAAATCCCGCTCCCGCTGAATTTCTGACGGTTCCCGCCCGTTCCCGGAAAATGCATTTATGAAGTAAAAAAATGTATGAAAATACATCCTTATTTTTCAATTATAAGTTTAATCTCCGCTGACATGGATGCCTGCACCTCCTGAGCTTTTCTCTCAGCATGCCTTGATACAGTTGTTGGATAAGGCAGAATGTCTTTAACATTAAACTTGCCGTATTAAGCGGCGATGTTAACACCATGCAGGAGTTTGTCAGTAAAGCCATCCCCAGCAACAAAATCATAAGGCTGTATGTCTTTACAGCACAGTTCGCCACATTTGTTAGTAGTCTCTTGCTCGACATGTAGGGGGAGAATTGTTTTTGTACACTAGCACTTTGCCACATAAAATCCACCTTCTTTGTCTGTTACCGTTTTAAAGTTTTTCCATGTCTCTGATTTCCCAATCTTTAGTTTTGTTTTATATTCTCCCTTCTTAATTTTATTGACAACTTCAACGGCATCCTCCATTCTGCTAACAATTTTGGGACCCGCTGTCTATTATTATCCCATCCGCTCCTGCCTGCTGTCTCTGTTGCTCTCGTCCGCAGCGACCTTGAACCCGCCCAATCCTGCAAGATTTACATTGGGTCCCGCAGGACCTGCGGGATCCCGCTCCCAATGCAGGGCTCTACTCCAAACACTGGTTTTACAACAACTACATAATCACACATTGCATCTAGTTATTATTCTTTTTATAGCTGGAAACTGGCACCTCTTCTCTTCCTACAGTTTTTTTTTTTTTAATATTGCAATGGTTCCAGTGTCAAAACATTAATATCTGGTGCACTGCACTTGCACATAACATTGTGATCGGTAGATTGAGGGCAAAGGATTGATATAGGGCAGAGGAGAGATATAGGGAGAAAGAGAGGACAGTCAAGTCACCTTCAAAATGTATGTCGGAAAGAGAGTCTGTGATGTAGTGGATATGGCAGCTGTAAAGTGACAAAAACTGAGAAAAGCAAAGAAACAAATGCGTAGCAAAACACAGCAGGCTCATAAACAAACTTCAAGACACTGTTTGTTACAGTTTAATTAAAAATAATCAAACAGTGGCACACATCTTTTTTAATAACTGACCTGAGCTTTAGTGTCTTGAAGCTTGAGTCTGCTGTGTGTTTTGCTGCTGTCTGTTTTGAACGGACCGCCCTAGAGGCAGCAGGAGTCCCTATACTCTTAAGACAACACATCAGGCCTACGGGAGCAGCTAGCAGTGAAGACTTCAGGATCGACCACAGCACACATCCACCCTGGACCTGCCATGCGGTCTACCATGCCTCCCCTTCTCCACCAGTGCCAGCGCCAGAACCCTGAAGGGACACAGTCCACAGCTCACTAGAGAGTGCTACATGGAAAATACAGCAGGGTGCTGGAATTTACTGCTTAGCTTCTTCCTGTACACTGTGGAATTACCGGAGATGCCAGACTCCCGCAAAGTGTCCACTTTCAATGGGAGGGCACAGGAGTGGGCCACTGCTGTCTGGAGGGGTGGTGACCTGGTGTTGAAGTTTCCTGAGTTCGTCTGTCAGTATTTGACCAATTGGCTGGCCCAGGGGTAGTCCAGCAGTGACAGACTGCTCCCGGCTACGCCAGGAGAGCCAATCTATTGCAGATTTCTACATTACGTTCCGCAGTATCGCAGAAGACAGTGGGTATAATGAGGCAGTGGTGTTGGCAGTCTATCGTGTTGCCTTGTGCCCTGAAATTCTGGCTGAGCTGGCCTGTCAGGATGCAGGTCTCAGCAAAGCTTCTAGCAGGACAGGCAGTCGTGTGCGTACTGGGGGCGCAAAATACATTGTAGGTGGTAATGTTCCATTTGCAAAAAAAGGACAATCCTATAACCAAGGTATCCTATGAACTTTTATTAAATTAAATGTATTTAATTTTATTTATATAATGCTTTTTACAACCAACTTTGTTACAAAGCAAGCTTTACAGAAACCAGGTCCAAGTCCCTAGTGAGCAAGCCAAGGATGACCGAGGTAACAAAAAACTCCCTAAACTGGAGTAAGAAACCTTGGGAAGAGCAAAGACTCAAAATGGGAACCCATCCTCATCTGGTCGACCTGGAGAGTGAGAAAGAGTCTTTATGGGATAACTAACAATAGAAGGCCTTTATGTGCAATGTATGTTTAACAGAGTTGGTGCAGTTAAGAGTCAGTAGAGGTAGTTTTTACTGGAGTCTGAGTGGGGAGTAGTTTGACAGTATCTAGTACACAGCAACGGGAACAAGAATCTCCACCAGAATTTTGAACAGCAGTTGCCCTTGGCTGGAGGAGGGGCACATGGGGAATCCAAAGTAGCCAAACTAGTCAAGGACACTTGGGCAAGGGACCCCGGCAATTGCAGATCCAGGATGAGGTGGCAATCAGTCAGGCTAGACAGATGAACAGCGGTTCCCCTTGAAGAAGATGGTCCAAAAACGTTATGGGAGACAAATACAAGAAATAATTAGTTCTGTTTAAGTTTACTGGGTACATTTTATAACTGTAAAGAGTGCAAGTTTAGACACCAACACACCTCGTCATAGCAGCCTAGCTAGAAAGGGCAAAGCCAAGGGGTATAAGACATGAGAGCACCCTGAGACACTGGCGCCCCCCACTCCACCATCAACAAACTTGAGTGAATGTGAGGAGTGGTTTGACGATAGCCCTAGCATCCCAGTTCACTAGAATTATCTGTGCCCATCACCTCCCAGCTCTACACCCTTCATGTAACATGAAAAGTTAATGACAGAAAGCCTGACTGAACAAGTAGGTTTTCACCCTAGACTTAAAAACTGTGTCTGAGTCTCAAACATTATTCAGAAGGGTAGTCCAGATGGGGGGGTTTATATGAAAAGATTATTGACTCTGCTGAAGCTCTCACAATTCTGGGGACATGTAAATAGCCAGCAACTTCTAAGTGAGTGTGAAGGTGTGTAGTAAGTTCATAGAGGTATTTGGGTGAAAGGCTAATAATAATAATGAGTATGAAATTTGATGAGAAGCCAATGAAGTCTTGATAATATCAGACTAATGTGGTCAAATTTCTTGGTTAGTGAGGACTCTAGCTGCCACATTCTGGACTAACTGCAGCTTATTTAGGCTCTTGTTTGAGAAGCCTGACAGTAGGGTATTACAGTAATCAAGTCTGGTAAGGCAAAAACTAATTTTTCTGCATCATGTAGGGATAGCTTGTTCCTTAACTTAGCAATATTTTGAGGTTAAGCAAAATCCAGAACCCAGATTGTAATTCTTCATTTATACGATTCTTATGCAGTAACAAACAAACATAACTGTTGGGCTGACTTTTTCTAAAACTTAACTAGAAATGGTAGACTGTAATTTGAGACCTCGCAAGGATCAAGATTTGGTTTCTTTAAAAGAGGCATAATATCTGCTAGATTAAAGGCTTTTGATAAATAACCAATACTAAGTGAGAGGTTTATAAGTGATTAAATAGGCCCAATTATTACTGATAAGACTTCTTTTAAGCAGACTTGTTGCAATAGAATCATTCATCATTCAACAAGGGATGATAGACAGACTGAGCATGCCATGCTTTTCTGTAGTCTCTAAGGATATTAAAATCTCCAAAAACTACTTTATCACCGTACTGCTAGATGTGTTTGGAAACAACTAAATTCTTGTAAGAACTCAGTATTTAGAGAGAAAGAGGTCTTATGTGTAGTTATGTTAAGGAAAAGAGTTTCAAAGGAAATTAAGGTAAAACTTGCTTTCTGATGAACACTTCTATATATGGTTCCAGTGCCTTCCTCTCTACCGCTTACTCTAGGATTGCATTTATAGTTATAGCCAGTGGTGTGGCCACATTTAGAGCAACAAACTTGTCAGTTCTAATCCAGTCTCTAACCTAATCTCTGAAAGACATAAGGCATCTAGATACTGATCAGTGATTATTTTATTTGCAATAACATCTTTAGGAGCGAGTGATCTGATGTTAAGCAGTCCCAGCTTTAGCTTTGGATCTAAGGTGCTGAATTTGCTGGTTGTTTGAGAAAGGATCATTAAATTATTAAACAGTTTTCAACTTTTCTGTTTTCTACTTTTCTGTTTAGTTTGGGGGACAGACACAGTCTTGATAGGGTGGGACCTAGGTGGCGACTCAAGGCAGCTAGCAAACGGTCAGTTTAGCCAGTCTGTCTGTCGGCTGCCTAGCATCAGCGCTGGTTTGTCAGCAGCAACAACCTGAGCTGCACTGCCAGCTAGCTAACAGGCTATGGGCAATGCTGCAAGAAATGAGAGCAGCACCCTCCTGTGAGGGGTAGATGCCATCCCAAGCCAAAAGACCATGCTTGCCCACAAATGTGAAAGTGAAAAAAGTGAAAGTGACCATTCTGTCATATGTGAACACACCACAGTACGAAATTCTTCCTCTGCATTTAACCCATTCACCAAGTGAAGCAGCGGGCAGCCAGGAACACAGCGCTCGGGGAGCACTGTGTGAAGACGGTGCCATATTATGGCACTGGACATAGTCTGAGTTCACTTACACACCACTTTAACACTATTCTTAGTAACCTCTGACTGCTGCAGATGAATGTGACTAGTTTCAGTTTCACAGTTTCACATTCCCTGCAATGTCCAGTCCCTGCAATGTCCAGTGCTCTGGCTTTCCGTAAACAGTAGCTGGTGCCTGAGCCCCTAAAGGAGTGGCTAGTTTCACATGCCAAATAACTGAATCACCTATAAACACCTCCTTTTCGCATGAGGGAGAGCTTTTTCACTATGCTGCCGAGTCGCCACCCAGTAGTCCTGCGGTGGGGGAGCTACAGTTGGAGTCAAATGCATGCTGTCTCTCCCTAAGGCACCCGGAGTTGCTAGCAACAAACCTGACTGTTGCCTTCTAGCCCTAATTAAAGTCTGGATGCACTCTTTTAACTGAGAAACTTTCTCTGCCAAATATGAAACTAACTTACACTTCACACGAGTAACTAGTGCTAGTACGGGTGAAAGAGGCTGAACTAAACATGCCGCACTCAGAGCAGACAAGATGCTTAGTGCCGTTCATACTGATACTTACATTGCTTATTGGTCGAATCTTCTCTGGGTCTGTGGACTGGTGACGTTGTTGACAGATGAAAGTAGTTTAATAATCTTCAAAACTTCAGGTTAACTCACTAGAATTTCATGTTCCTGTTACAATGTCTGTTTTAATTGTTCTGTCTCCGTTTCTGCCTTTGTAGATTCCAGGTTGGCTGGCAGTTCATCTTGAGTTCTTCTGTTACGTTATGTCAGCCCCTTCTCACTCCAGCCATTTTCAGACCCCTTATGTGTGCTTTTAATGTGGGTCATTATAACCCCGAGAGTTGCTTAGCGTTTAACATCCTGGGCTGAGCATAAGAACATTGCCAGCTCACAATCCCCGCTGTGAGAAGATTTATTTAGCCATAAACCTTTTTTTTGCCATGTTTTGGTGCCCCTCTCTGTGTGCAAAAGTTTGGGTACATGCCACTTCTTGGACAGAGTGCAAAATTGCTTATTTATTTTAGCTGTTTTTGGGCTCACAAGAAGCCCATATTTAGCTCTCATAAGATTCTTTATTTGTCACATGCATAGTCATACAGTGAAATTCTTTCTCTGCATTTAACCCATTCACCAAGTGAAGCAGTGGGCTGCTGCCAATGAGGCGCCTGGGGAACAGTGTGTGTGGGGATGGTACCTCGCTCAAGGGTACCTCAGCAGTGACACTAGCAGTTGGGATTCAAACCCCAACCCTCTGATTGCAGGGCCAACGCCCTAACCACTAGGCCATCCAGTGCCTGCAATTTAATGAATGAAAAAGATTTGTAACTGTTTTCAGCTTCACCATATATGGTGTCTTAATACACATGAAGTAACCCCCACCTCCTTAGTTCACTAATGCTGAGGATTAAAGATACGGAGGTCCTGGGGTAAATCTCCATTGTGGGCATTTTTTTTTTAAATAAACTGTCTTTTGGCCATTAAACCAATGTTTGGGTGCCTTTCTCTGTGCAAAAGTTTGGGGACAACCTACTTTTTAGACAGTGTCCAAGAATTGTTCATGTAATTGGTCATTGAAAAAATGAGGGTGAGAGATGTAGAGAGAGACTTGCTCAGTGATGTCAGGTTCAAATCTGTCTAAAGAGAAAAAGGTACTTGAGTACTTGCACTTCAGTCAAAAGTACTGGCACCCCTCTTGTTGTGAGGAAGTCTCTTTATGACCAATGTTTTTACAACACCATAGCAACCACTACAGTTACCATAGCAACCAAATAGCGCCTCCTTAGCAACTACCTGCAGTGCTATAGTAACAACCTATCAACACCATACCTACCACCCAGAAACAACCCCAGTTACCACAGCAATCGCACAATCACACTTCACATTTTTTCACGTAAATACAACCCAGCTTAAATCATTGAGATTTAGAGCCTAAGTATTTGAAGTATTTGAATTGTATAGGTAAGAAAAATTCTCTAGAACACTGTAGTTTACTGAAGTACACTCTGAATTATGCTTTTTACACCTTTACAACTTAGTTATGTTGACATAAATAATTCCACTTCAATGTGAAACACATAAGGTGCAATAAAGGAACATCACAATAAAGTCTTGCTAGTCTGTTCACTCACCTGCTTCACACTTAAACTTTTCGGGGTCATATGTTTTGGTTTCATTCTTCGCATCATCTGCATCCCCCCACCATGATGGCTGTCCATACAGCGGAGTTCCTCTTGGTACCACAGCAATATCTCCTGTTAAAGAGCACTTTATGCATCAGTTACATCAACTCGCTGAGAGCAGATATGATTAAACAATCATAGTAATACATTTGAACATTATTTAGTGTATATAATCACAATCAATCACAATATATATTTGCTTAAATGTGAGCCTAACTCATTTTATTTAAAAGGAATAATATACTGTTACACATGAGTAGAAGAAATATTTTTACCCTTAACTATGTTCTTATCACAAAAATCAATGTCTGAAGTATGTAATACAACACTTTATAAACCAGAGGAACATTGTTGGATTTGTTAAACATAATGTTTTGGGCACAATCACCAAAGGTGTGTTTGGGAATGTAGAAGCAAGAACACCTGGCTTAGCATGGAGTTATATTTATTATGCTTTGAGGTTGCGTGGCAGCCACTGGCACCAAATTTGTTGTGGTGATTGAGATGAGCAATGATTCAGCTAAAGAGCGACAAATCCTGTATGCTAATGTGCCACAGTCAATGAAGGAACTGAAGAAGAAAAGAGGTTGGATGTTACAAGACAAGATATCCGTCAAAATCAATCATTCAACTACTGAAATGAAATGAAAGAAGATTGATAGCTGGCTATCAGGCTGTGTTTGGAGGCAATACAACATACAGTTCTAATTCAACATACGGGGCTTGGGCAAAGCTTCAACTTGCATTATTATGAATTTTTTTTAAACGTCAAGCTAGTTGAATGAGCTGAGGGCAGTGATGGTAGAAAGTGATGAAATGAATTCTTGTGTTTGAGCCAGCGCTAAAATGCTAAGCTCAGAAAAACAATTCTATAATATTTTAGTACATTTTATATCTGTAATGGTAGGTTGTAAGTAGATTTTTTATATATTTACTTGAATAAATTTTTACAAAATTTTAACTAATCTTATTTTAACAGTTTACAGAGCACTCTAAAAACCCATCAGCTTGTTGAGCCATTTGAAGAAATTTAAGAATTGACACCTGAAAGTCAATTAAAAGACAGCTATTAAATGCTACAGATCAGCCCAGAGATGTCAAGTTTAGTGGAAACGGAGAGAGAGGTTACTTAGAATTTTTCACAACTCAACCTACACCCTGAGGAAGCCCACAAGCAGCTAACCAGCTGCCTACCTAACAAATTTTAGCAAGTAGTTCTCTTACTGTTTTCTTTTTATTTGTTGTAGTATAACAAGTATGTAGCCTTTTTAATGTGTTTAATATAACAAGTTTTACAGCACTTGCTCGTTAGCTAGCTAGGTGAGATAATAGATAATGGGGCTTTCTTTAAAGATAATTGTTGTTGTTGTTGTTTTATTTTTATTTCCTAATTTTCTCCTTTGTTTCTCCCGACTTTCCTCCTACCAGCAGCTGGTGACCTGGTGGTTTTCCAGCATAAACATTCTTGGATCCAATATCCATACTTTTAAAACATTTATTTAGTGAATAATTCTGTCTGAAACCAACAAGATAATACCAATAAGAAAAACTGGCCGATGGCAGTGGAAGTTTAATTGCAGTTCCAGTAAAGCAGAAAATTACCAACAGATATAAAATATTATTAGCTTCAAAATTCCAGATATTAATGGCTTTTGCAAGAAATGTAATATGACAGCTCTACTCTGTATGCATCTTGTTTCTCACCTGTCATCTTCTCTTCCCGTTTAGGTGATGGTTCCTGAAGTTTTACAGCTCTCTCTTTATGACACTCAGCCCCTGCCACCTCAAAGTTTCTGTAACTGTCCACGGTTGAAGATGGCTTTTTAGCCAGCTGAAGCTGACTGGAGAATTTTTCATGCTGAGAAAATCCGAATATTGTCAAAAATCCAAATATAGCATTTTTTGACAGAAAAAATACTTTAAAACGTATTTTAATTTATAGTAATGCTTCTGAATCCTTCTCCTGATGACCCACTGTCTTGCAGTTTGATCCCACACACCTGAACCAACCAAACCAGGAAGGCCTCAGTAATCAGTGAAATAAATCAGGTGAGTTGGATCATAGAACAGTTGAAACTCTGCAAGATAACTTCAATCTACCTAAACACTGTTTAGGCAAGAGACTGGATGAAACTGTGTAGAGCAGTAGGCCCTCAGGGGCAAGATATACTGTTTTAGAGAGCTGTATTCAACAATACCCTCAGTGCTTCTTCAGGTACATGCAGTTCCCCACGCATAACTGTGAACAGGTTAGTATGTGAACAATATTAAGGGCAAAACGATTTAAGTGGGCACTTCAGTACTATTTACCGAGACTTGGGTAAAAATAAAAAAATAGTTTTTTACTTATGTTATCTATGCTGAACTGTTTAAATGGGCAGTATATATGGTAAAAAATAACGTATTAAACTATCAACGAAGACCACACAAATAAAATTAAGTCAGTAAATTGCTTTAAACCACATAAACAAATATCACCATAGCCTCTGCTTTTTTCAGGTCTTTCGATCATCCAGCAAAACAATGGTTTGGAGCATTCCACTAGATCCTGATCCTGAAGAACCAACATATTACATATTTGAGTGTTTCTCTTTTCCAAACACACCTGATTCAACACGTGTATGTAGAGCATGTGTAAAATGTATAGGGTAAAGGGTAATGGTGGGGCCCTGTGCTATAGATCCAGATGAAAAAGAAAAACTGACCACAGAAAACAGCACTTCCAATGCTGTTGTCTCAAAGGTAATCATGTACAGCACCTCAACCTAGAGATAAATGGCACAAAACCAACAGGTCTCTATAAAAAGTTGTAGTAATAACAATTTTTAGAGTATTTTAATACTACTGCGTAGATGACTAACAAATTAAGCGTAGTTTATAATGTCTAGCAAAGTAATAAAGTATTAAATCTTTATTAATTAGTTTGGCATGACTGTATATTCTTAATGAAGAATAAAATAGTGAATCTTGTTTTTAAAAAATCTGTCATTTTTTTCATTCATGTATGTATGTATGTATTTATTTCTTTATATTTTGTTCATTATAATTGAGGGTGCCATGCTGGGGAAGGACTATTGAAGTAAAGAAAGTAACAAAATGAGCAGAATTTTGAAAGCAATTGAATTCTTAATATTAAGCTTTAAACTCCTTTGATGATTACTACCTACCAAAAGTGGTCCAAAGAAGGACAAATGTTGAACCAGGTATTCATGGGATTTTTACTTGGACATATACGACCTACCTGAAGACTGGTGCAGACTAAATGCACGCCTTTATGACAACAGCATTCCTTAATGGCAGTGCTCTGCCGCAGCATAAAACTATTCAGGACTGATCTGAGGAACATTCAATTCATGGAAGCCCCATTTTGCAACTCATACATTTTGTGCAGTACATACTTTGGTTTGCTGGTTCATTCGGATCAAACAATATAGAGGGATTACAGTGGTTTCAAAGATTAAAAACTCATGTTTTGTCACTTTTCTTTTCATAAGAACTGTATGCATAGCACTAAAACAAAAATATTTAATATTTCTGTAGTTATAAACAAACAGTAATTGAATAAATGTACTACATGTAATACATGTTGCAGCTCAAAGGATATCATAACCAAATCTCAGCTTGTCATCTATCTTTAGAGTGATGTACTGCTGCTCCTGTATCCTAATGTCATTCACAAATGTCTGTAGGGACAACAGAAAACAGTCATATAATCAGTCCACATTATATACAGTCATATAAATATTTTGTTTTTATTTTGTAAATGGTCTCTGTTACCCCATTAAGACTGCCTAGATCCTTTACTTTATGTTCATCTGTAGTAGGTTCATAATTGATTACAGCATGCTGTTTGTCCACACTACGTGACTGCAGAGACAAAAGCAAAGAAACACTTCAAATTCTACCTTTAAAAACATTTGGTCACAGATGGGTTGTATGCTGAACTTTAGCCATGGAATCTGTAGATGCAGATCTTTCTAAACTAACTAAACTAACTTCAGCACCAAAAACTAACAAATATCTACTCCTTGCTGGTTTTAAATAAAATGATCTGTTTTTGACTTGCAGTAACATTCAAGTTTCTCACACAATATGAGAGAAAGCATCTACAAAGTATGCATGTAAAAATGTGAACAGTCTGTCTGTATTGCACAAAGTGGAAAATAAACTAAAATGTAAAATTTTAAAACATACAAAATGAAGTCAGTGAAAAATGTTTAGCTAAATGAATATTTGTCAGGCGAGCGTTTGCTCTCTAGATTTCAAACAAGATCAAGTCAAGATCCCCTGTCATTCATAACATCAATAAGAACTGCATTATATACTTAGTACTGTATTCTTCATATTTCCCCTGTGTCTTTCCATACAGTGAGGAACATAAGTATTTGAACACCCTGGGATTTTGCATGTTCTCCCACTTAGAAATCATGGAGGGGTCTGAAATTCACACTGTAGGTGCATTCCCACTGTGAAAGACAGAATGTAAAAAAAAATTCAGGAAATCACATTGTATGATTTGTAAAGAATTTATTTGTTTTGCACTGCTGCAC
>JBBIGA010000106.1:5771064-5809223 GCA_037576975.1 Alestes dentex | reverse complement strand
TGTCCATCGAATGCCTACTACAGAATTCGGCCGGAAGCAGTAGGTCATCCGGGTACTTCTCGTCTACTGTTTTTCGAGTATTATGAATTCGAATACCATGAATTTTCGCATACTGTATAGTAGGGAAGTATGCGATTTCGGACGCAGCCAGTGACTCAGAGGGAGCCGAATCTCAAAAAGGATCCGAATCTTACAGCTCTACTTGGTATATCTAAACAACACCTATCAAAGAAAAGTCAGAAGTTAAGACCAAAGTACGGAAGGGATGGGGATAAGAGGGTTTTTTTAATGAGTGTTTGTAAACCATATAGTTTAGTAGCATGTCACAGATTCTTACATAGTTACACATGTGGTAATGCCATATCAGACAAAGTCCAGAAGGTAGTCTACATTTGATGTTTAGTTTTGCCTTCCAGTTTTGTACTTAAAGTGTTCATGCTTAAGCATATTTCACAGATTATTTTCATAATTTTACCAATGAGTCTACATTAATTATATGGTCACACAGAAAGTCAGACAGGGTGTTGTGCTATTCCAAATGTCTGTCCTTCTGAACAAATACCTGGTACAGGTTAGATTCTCAGCTTAATCATTTCTTACGTGAAGACATCTGGTGATATTGTGCCCTTCTATTGTTCAGTGTTAAAAGTGTCATATATGTTCCAGGACCAAGTGCTCTCCCTCTAGCAAAGCTCTGTGGTGAGGAAAAGAATGGGTTGAAGCTGATATGCAGCATCTGTCTGGGTCCCAAATCCAGAGTCGCAAACTTCCCAGGATTGATGTGCAAGAGACATTCATCAAGAACTCACTTTTCATATGTTTAAAAAATGCAGAAATGTTGTGTCTATAGACTACATTGTTTAATAGCTTGTCCTAAGTTTATACATAACTGTCTAAAGCATGGATGTGTGTTGCAGGTTCGAACCTTATGACATTGTGCAGCTGCAGCATGATCTTAAAAACAGTCGCAGTTACAGCAGGACTACAACAGAAAATATTTTCATGATGATTGCAGTGAATAAAATGAAGATGAAATTTATGTACATAGAAAGGAAAGGAAAATAATTGTGTTAAATGTGCAAGAATATAGCAATAAAAATGAAAACTGATTAATCATCCGAAGTCTTTCTTTCGCTGTTCAATTAGTGACATTCTTACTGTGGATTTCACAACAGATTTCAAACTGCCTCCTCAGCTAACTCCCCTCATTCTAAAATGTGACCCTTGTCCTGTAGGTAACCCCTCAAATCCACTTCACACAATATCAAACATATTGATACTTACTGATATTATGGGTTACTAATTTTATTACCTTCTCTACTTACTGGTGCTGGGTGATGTAGAAGAACATAGAGATAAATATTGTCATTTTCTCCACTCCCTCTCTTTAATGGCACATGAGGAAAACGGACATGGCTTCAGGATTACCATGTTGTTGTAAAGACTGAAAAACAAAAAAAAGGAATTCAAACTGAGATCATTCACACAAGAAGAAAAAAATCATGAGGACAATCAGACAGATTATCTTTGGGGCAGATGGTGGCCTGGTGGTCAGGGCATTGCCTTGTGATCAGAGGGTCACTGGTTTGAATCCCAGGACTGCCAGTGGTGCCACTGAAGTACCCTTGAGCAAGGTACCATCCTCTCAGACAGTATCACTGGTGTGTTCACGTGTGACAAATGGATATGTGTCTGTAAAGTGTAATTTATTTATGTAGCATATTATACACAGAAGACATTCAATGTGCTTTAGAGAGATGACAGGCATTAAACGAAAAATAAGTAACAAAAAAGCAAGCATTAAAATCAATATAAACTAAATAAGACAGGAGTTAAAATAAATTAAACGATGAAAGTGCAAGTGACTTTTCACCATTTTCTGTATATTCTGGAGGGGGACCAAAAACAGCTTTAAACTGTGACAGACATGTTCCGTATTGAAGTGATACCTAACACACTTTGTTCTGTATTTTTGCAAAACCAAAACAGAAATATGACAGATTAGATTAGTGCACTAATGAAAATTTCTATGAGGGGAAACACATGAGACATGGACTGCATTGGTGGGTGCTGCACCATTCTACACTTGGGGCACTGTGGCTCAAACAGGAGCAAGGAAGATTCACCAGAAGGAAACATCATCTGTGAAATAAAGACAAGAAAGCTGACTATATCTTTGGACTGGCATCTCTCCACTCATTCCACTTCCTGGCCCTCACAGAAACGTGGATCATTCTGTTCCTAGAACATATCCAACTAAGCTCCATATAATTGTCCTTTATCGTCCACCTGGCCTGCTGGGTAACTTAATCGACAAATAGGATGTCTTCCTGAGCTCATTTCCAGTTGATGACTCTCCACTCATCTTCCTCTGAGACTTCAATCATCCAGGTGACAGGTTGCAGACCTCTGAGCTTGCGATGTTCCTACCGTTCTTCAGCCTGTCCCTCAGTGAGTCTCCTCCGACCCACAAAGCAGGCAACACTCTTGACTTAGTATCAATCAGATACTTCCTTATCTCTTCCTAACTCCACTAACCTCTGTCCATTTTCAGCTGAATCAGCCACCAATGACCTTCTCTCATCTCTCCACAGCTCAATTTATCTACTCTAAACCCCTTGTCTTCCAGACCAAAGCATGTCTTTCCCCTGGCTCCATGGCTGTCTGAAGTCCTGTGAAGTAACCGAAGGGAACTGAGAGCAGCTGAAAGAAGATGGAGGAAAACGCTTAGTGACAGCGATCTTATCAGTTTTCACTCTCTTTTATCTAAATTTGCCACTGACTTAACTTCTGCAAAGTCTTCTTTATACAGAACCAAGATTGAAGAATCGGCATCCAACCTTTGCAAGCTCTTTGACACCTTTTCATCACCTCTTAAATCTCTATCTCTCCCTGTTTGTCCAGTGCTCTCTCAAGCTGCCTGTCAGCCTGAGACCAGCCAATACTGCCCAGTTTCTCGGCTTCTCACTTCTCTCTCTCAAGCTAGATAAAGATCTGTCATTCTTGTCGCATGTTGACCACCTCCCCAGGACATGCAGATACCTTCTTTACAGCATCAGAAGAATCCAACCCTTTCTCACCACTAAAGCTACACAGTTACTTGTCCAGTCTCTGGTCATCTTTAAACTGGACTACTGCAACTCTCTACTGGCTGGACTTCCACTGAAAGTAACAAGACCACTTCAGCTGATTCAGAATGCAGCTGCAAGGTTAGTCTTCAATGTTCCTAAAATCTCACACACCACGCCTCTACTACGGAAACTTCACTGGCTCCCTGTGGCCGCTTGCATTAAGTTCAAAACCTTAACACTTGCCTACAAGGCCAAGAATGGACTTGCACCTCCTTACTTATCGACACTGATCAAGCAGCGTCACTTCTCGTCCTCTCAGAGCTTCAAGCACTGCTCATCTTGAACCTCCGTTGCTCAAAAGAAGAGGAAGACATGCATCAAGACTCTTTTCAGTCTTGGCCTCCCAGTGGTGGAACAAACTCCCTCTTGCAATCAGATCTGCACAGTCCCTCGCTGTCTTCAAGAGCCGTCTGAAGACCCACCTCTTCAAGGAGCACATTGGTGACTAATCAGTCCTCTCATGTATCTCTTTTACATCTTTCTTTATATTTAAAAACTGTTTTTCCTTATTTGTGTATTAACCTCTGACTTTTTTCTTTTGACAGGATTTGTTAAGGTGTGTAACTTAGCTGGCAGGAACTTGGTAAAAAGCAAGTGTTGATTTTAGTTTAGCTTTACAGGTATGAAGAACAGATGTAGACTACTTAAGCACTGATGTACATCGCTATGGATAAGAGCGTATGCTAAATGCCATAAATGTAAATGTCAGTATCTGACGTATGGAAACAAGTGCTGAGGAATCTTCAGATGTCTGTGACCAAAGGGTTTTTAAAGGGAGGAGAAAAGGAGGAATATTTGTTGAACACCTTGCTTGTTAAGGGATATTTTATGCTTTTATGCATAAGAAGCACTGCACAGGTAGATGGATGGAATGGGTTCCACTTAATATCAGCAAATTGAAGAAGCAAATGTGACAGTCAGCCAAGAAACTGAAGGTGAAGAGAGACTGGTTTCTACAACAGGACAATAATATAAAACATCAATCCACCATAAACTATATCAAGATAAACAAGCTGAAACCTTTTTGGATGATTCTCACTATCTTGAACTGAACTCTGACAAAATCGAATTTCACACTGTGTGCAAAATCAAGATATCACACAACAAGAAGTGTCCTGCAAGAAAGAGCAGTTTGACCAAATACTGACTCAGCACATGCCAAAGATATAAAATTACTTAAATACAAAATAACACAGCAGTAGTTTGCTGCAGTGATTCTTTCCAGCCACAATTACTGTTTCGATTCTTTAAGTAATTCGCAGTTGGTAGCGTAGTGCTTAAGGCGTTCACCCTGTGATCAGGAAATCGTGGTTTCAATTCCCAAAACTGTTAAGCACCTCTGAGGTACCCTGAGCAGGGTGCTGTGTTCCTGGCTGCCTGTTGCCCCACTTTAAATGGGCCAATAGAAATGTTTCAATACCACTTGGAAATGCTTATCTATTTACCACTATAGATAGTACTTTGGTGATCCAAGTTTTGCTCATGATACATGGAACAGCATGTTAAAGGCACTTTAGTATAGTGTAAGCAAGGTGGCTTTCCTTACCATTTTATCATGAGGCTTTAGGAGGATAAGTGGCAGTTTTACACATTGGCTCTGCGAGTCTATTTTGCAAGTCCACTCAATCTTAACAGCACACAGAAACCAAATTAAACTGCATTATTTTAAAGTTAATACAGTAATTTATGATATCAGTTTTTCACATGACCAGGTTTGCCACTATTTCCTATATGTCTTGCTTCAAGGATCACAAAGACTCCTTACGATGTTGCAGTCAGCACTGGCTGCTGGAGAAATAGCAGCCGGAATTTGCATACCGTCAGCAAAACTAACCAAAAAGCAGGATTTAGCATTTCTGGCATGATAATGCTGGGAAACTAATAAAACTGTTGAAAAACCTCACAATTAGCAATTCAAACAACTTTAGAGTTGAAGACGTGAAACAATCATTGTAGTAATAATGCTTTGGCATTTTAATCAGTAATGTCCAGATGTCAAACCTCTTCTCAGCCTGGGACATACATAGCAGGCCACATTTAGTTCACACAGTTAATGATGTTGTTCTGAAACAATACTGACAGACAGTCAAACAATAATCAAATATTACAGAACAGGCCGGGTGAGTGACATACTATTCTATTAATCATCATTAAGTTCAATTTTTTTCCCAACCCAGAGTGTATCCTTTTCATTTTTCATCAGCTTGACTGTCTGAAGAGCTGTAAGATGTGGGTCTGAAAAGGTTCAGAAGTCTTGTAGAATATGGCACAAAATCTTCTTTGTAGACTACAGTCGCTGACATATTTAATGTTTTAATTTTCTTCACGTTCGGTCCTGTGTCTTCTTCCTCTTTGGGCATTTCAACTAAAAGAAAAAAAACATAATTAAAATGAAAAAAATTATATAATAAAGATACAAAACACTTAACGTACATTTAAGTACACGTAAACAACGATGATGACGCAATTACACACACACACTCTCTCACTCATTTTCTATAACCTCACCCTGGGCAGGGCGCCAGCCCACTAAAGATTAAAGATTGTGCAATTACACTAAAGATTATTAACCTGGTTTCTTGCAGGTGATTTGATTGGTACAATACTTTCTAAGTCACTTGCCTGGACAATTAAGCCTACACTGACTGTACATAGTTAGAGAAAACGTTTTTATAATTTGGGCCCCAGTACTATAAATCTGATATGGAAAATGTGGTTTATGGACAAGACACTTCGGTTCTAGGATATATTTTTATGAATTCTGACACTGAAAGTGCACAAATGATCTTTCCAGTCTTTCCAATGTATTTCTTGAGATAAAGTTTTGTGCATATTCACACATCTTCAGATTCAAATAAAATTGTAATATGGAAAATGGTTACAGAACTACCACATTATTTTGTCACAGTTACTGGATAATTTATAGCAGTTTTAAAACAGTAACTCTTAACACAAGCTATTTTATAATAAGCCCAAGGCTCCTAAGGTGTTTAAATCAGACTAGCATCTACTATCCTCAGATCTCCCAATTAATCTGCATCTGTGGCCCTCTTAAGTGCAGTATAAAATGTTTTCCAATAGGTGTGGGTACGCTGCCAAAAAGCTGTTTTTGTAGCTCTTGTACTTTGGATATTGTAATAAATAAGAGATGTAAATTTGATGAGGGGCTTTATACCTTTGTTTGAGTACTTGATGGCTCCTACTAACAACTTACTCGGAATCGCCACTATATAATATGTTGAATTTCACTTCAGTGTTTAGTGTGTCCATTTTCTGCCTTTATTACAGTTTCCATTCTGTTCAGGAAACTTGGCTTTAATTTAAAAAAATCTTCCAAGATATTTTTCCATACTTCTTGTAAACACCCCCAAAATTCAGACTTAGAAGCTGGTTGCACTCTCTGTTTCTCACAATATAACAGCGTGAAGTCTGGGTTCTGGGTCCATTGCTCTGAGAATCTGATTTTCTCTTTAATTATGTTTTTTAATTCAATATTTTATGCTTGGAACATTTTTCAGTATTCTTCTGAGATAAAAACATAAAAGAGACAATTAGCAGAGAAAGAAATCTGAATGGAAGCTAAGCTGTGTTTGGACAGTTGCATGCTTGAATGTTAGTGTTTATTTGCAGGGTAACTAGTGACACATTTGGGGGCCGTTTCTGAGGGCAGAACTGAAACTGGCTGGTTTTAAGATTGGAAGATTATAAGCTATAAAAAAGAGTGGACACATTAGTAACTGATAGAATGCTACTAAAGGGGGCCCCAGGGAGGAGTGGGGGGGGGGGGCAGCTGGTGGTCTGGTGGTTAGGAAGTTGCCCCTGCGATCATAAAGTTATGGGTTCGAATTCCAGGACTGCTAGTGGCACCACTGAGGCACACTTGAGCAAGGTACTGTCCCCACACACTGCTCTCTGGGGCCCCCTTTCGTGGCAGCCCACTGCTTCACTTGGAGAATAGCCTAAATGCAGCGAACGAATTTCACACTGTGTGCTGTGCTATGGTGTGTTCACACGTGACTATAAGGGGTCACTTTCATACCCAGGGTGTGAAGGCTTTTGTCTCATTTTTTGTCTAATTTCCTGTTAAACATGTTTTTTTTAACCATATACGTACGGGTTTCATATTTTAAGTGATTTCTGCTTGTTTATGATTGACAAACATTGATAACTCACCCAACGGCTCCTTTCCGTATCTGTATCTGTAGAACACGAAGGATCCGAAAACAGTCCAAATTCCCATCGCATAGAGCAGCGATGCGCGCTTATTCCACTTCAGAGCATCGCCTAGCATTTTATTAATAATTTATACCCCTATTATTAATAATTATATTGCATTCCAAAGATTAACCAGTTTCTCTCTCCTCGTTCGAGCTGTGTGAACCAACCACTTTATTTCGGGTGATGTCAAAATAAGAGCCTTTAAGGGAACACGCGACGCGCGTTTCTCTGCTTCAAGATCAGTTCAAAGAGTTTTACTTTATTCAGCAATAATTGCAGTTGGACGTACCTTCTTACTCTATTACATTTTCAAGGGAAAAAAGCATACCCTCCTTACATTTTCTTTTAAACCTTTTACTTATTTACCACAATTTCAATCCTGTTTTCTTTTTAAATTTCTTAATAAAGTTAGTAGTTTCTATTTGTCAATGTGAACAATGTGAAATTCTTTCTCTGTATTTAACCCCTTTACCCAAGTGAAGCACCAGGCAGACAGAAACACATCACCCGGGATGGTACCTTGTTCAAGGCCACCAGCTGTCCCAAATCATATTCCTATTTAAATTATATCTAATTAAATTAGTATCAGTATAAAACGAAGTTGGCCAAAACTATACTGGTTATCTAAAAAAAATGTACTGTCAGAACATGCCAATCTGGACCCACACTGCTAAGAGGTGCATTGCTAAAGGAAAGAGGTAGATTGAGGGCTGTTGTTGTTGAAATACATTTTATGCATATCCTTCATTATTAATCAAGTTACATCTGGAATGTAAATCTGTATATGAACAAAATTAAATTCTTACTATGAGCATTCTATCCAGCTGAAGGAAAAGCTGAAAAAAAGACACAAAAAGCCAGAGTCCCTTCTGAGCAGCTTCACAAAGTCAGTTCTTTCTGCAAATAACTGTCATGATTTATAAACCATTAAAGTTAAAGTCATTCCAGTTTTCCATCATCTACTCCTTTTAAAAGAGCCAGGTCATAAATCTGAGTTACTGAGATATAGAATGATGGTCTGGAACCAAACAGTGACCATCAGAAAGAGGCCTGGAGAACATTTTGCACTCGTAGTCAAAAATGATGCGTTTAAACACATTTTTCTTTTTTTACATAAAGCTCTGTGCAGATAGACGTTTACAGTTCTGGAAAAGGAATGTGAAGCACCCGTGTGTTTTTACAGTCGGTCATACTGTAATGAGACTTCTTATCAATGCAATACAATATGGAGACATGCCCTACTAGCCCTGCCTATGGAATCACCACACTCAGCTTTTTTTTACTTCTGCAAAAATGAGAAAAAAAAAAGAAAAAGAAAAATCAAAGGTGTGACACAAAATATGTATAATTTGTTTAATTGCTATAAAGTAAAAAAGCCTTTAGGTGTGGTAACTGCATAATTTCAGGCATGGGTTGTATGTCCATACAACTGACCACAGAGAAAGCACAAGTTTTGACTTGCAAGGCTTTCTATTAAACCACCCCATTTCATTGGTGCATTGTAAAAATGCGATGTGGAATATGAAGCATATTCCAAAATTTCCTGCATTTAAAATGAAAATGACTAAAGGTGGGTGGTTATAAGCACATAACCAGAGGTTGTAATATGCAAAGTTTGACACAAATGAGAGAACAGTAATAACATTTATGGACAAATGCACAGATTCTACAGGACACCCAAATATGGCAAAACAAAAACATACACTTAAATTATTACAATTACTTGTGCACAAGAATGGAGAGCGCAATACTACACACAGTTCTTGAAGTTTTAAGATCAAACGCAGAAACTGAAATGTTAATTTTCTTCCCCCTCAGTGAAGGATTTTGTTCTTTCCCTCTCCATGATTTAGGCAGAGCTGGAGACAGCCAGTTTCTTTAGGTGGTCCATGAACACTTGGAGGCTAACGTCATCTGTGAGAATGGGTGCTCCAGTCTCCTAAAAATAAAAAAAAAAAGGAAAGTTTCAGTAAAAACGGTTAGATATTGTTTAATAAGTAGTCTATTTGACAGCTAATACACCTACATGATGAAGTATAAAAATTACAGCTTACAAAACCCTCCACCAGCCTCCACTGATTTCTCCAAGGTGTCTACATACCTGTCCCCAGGCATAGAGGTTGTTGTGTGTCTGGGAGGGGTTCACTTTGGAAAGTAGGAAGCGGGCCTGCGAACCACCGTGCTCTGTGTCAATGTAGCGGGGCATGGGGAAGCGTGTCTGCAGGATCTCTTGAGCATCATCTAGAGGAGCCTGCAACAGCTGCCTAAAATTCTCATACTCTGGCATTTCCTGATAGCCTGCTTTTCGCCACTGTGCAATTGTCTAAGGAGGAAAAAAATAAAAAATACAATAATTGATCAATGATTAAACCTAATCAATCATTGATACAGTTTTAGTTCTATAAACATTCAAGTACTTTGTGATGTGTCAATGCAAAGGAGAAATTAAATGCAACATTTTTACCTCCCCATGGTAGATAACCAGCTGGAAGAAAGTGTCCATTAATAGAATACGATCTGGAAGAATACTGCTGCTGTCCAGAAGAACAGGCTACAAAACAAATAAGGGAGAAAAAAAAACCACATTATTATCACATGATGTACTATTTTAGACACTTTATCCTGACTGATCCACAGTGATGCAGTGTATAAACAAACCTCAGGAGGGCCATGGAATGAGTAGGAGTAGAGAATGGGCTGGATCATGATAAGTGATTGCGTTAGGTCCTGGCGCACAAAGTGGTGTCTGTAGTAGGAGGACTCATCAGGACTGTTATTGAATACTTGCAGGAATGGTGATCTCCTCAAATGGAACATAAACTGAAACCAAAAGATTGGTGGAAAAGGTTAAATGATCATTTTAAAGAAAGCAATTGTTCCAAGTAAATGGTTTTTTTTTGTCTTTGCCTCACCTGAGGGTAGAGAGACAGGGATTCCGACAGCCTGAAGGAATTAGGGTCATCTTTATTGAACTGTCCAAACTTCTGGCACTGAAACCAAACAATGCAAAATTACTTTCTGTCTCAGCGGCTGGCCGACAGGAACATGCTGACAGGAAATGTGTACAGTGTAACCTTTTTCGTTGTAAATATTTGTTAAATAATATATCAGGTTTTGTTGAGAGCCTGTAACAACATGCACAAGTGTCTAGACACTGCCCTCGCAAACTAGGTTGGGGATGGAAGGTTGGAGGTGGGGGGGTGAATAGAAAGTCATTTGCAGCTATCCTCTCTGACAGTAGGATTAAAATGAGGCAGAATCTAGCACTTATGCTGCTATGAAGTATTCATTTTACTCAGGTTTTATCAGAGGAGTTTAAAAACAGGAAGCATTGTTTATAAAATAACGCATATGATCACAAGATCCCATCAAGATCACAAGGGTTTAAAATTAGCTTCCTGAGAAAAACTTACCAGGCGAATGAGCTGTCTGTCAAGCCAGCGTAGCACATCGGGGCCTTCCTCTGACTCTGCCCTGAACACGCCCAGCCTTGCCATGAGAACAGCAGCGGCCTCCTGGTCAAAGGATGACTCAATGTGCTGGATCTGAGACTGCGCATCTGCCCAGCTGGGAGTGGCAAAAGATAACTAGTTACTTAGGTATGTGTGACGCACACATCCACTTGACACACTAAAATCTAGCATGACAAACACCCACAGTCACTGCGTCAGTATTGGTGGGGAAATACAAAACAAATAGCCTCAGGTAAAAGGACAGACAAGTTCCAAGGTGAACATTTTTTCCATCTGTGCCAACAATAAAGCTGTGTGGCTTCTAGGTAAATATGAAAATTGACTGTAATGACATTTACACTGATGACATTAAGAAAACATAAGAAAATACAGGTCTACCGTTTGGCATTAAGTGAAGGGCAACCCTTCCCTACAAGGTAGGACTAAAATTGCGGCTCACTTTCTTGCGATAGTAGTAACACGAATCCTCCTCTGCGTGCTGGAGTGTTGGTATTGTGTAACAAACTGGATGGCTCCTCTGCCCCCCTGAGGGATGGGTGAGTTGTGCTATGGCAAAAACATGGATCATGAGGAACATCCAAAAAATACACACAAAAAGATTACTCTTTATGTAAACACATTATATTTTTAGAAACATACCTGATTCACCACTTCAAAATACACAGCCAGTGTCGTGGATGGGTTGAGACTACAAATCTTCCACTGGCAGGTGCCACCAGTTCCCAGCTCCTATAACATGAAATAAGGACTTGTTTTAATGCACTTGTTTCTTAACGTGTTTTAATTCTCCTAAATACTAGTGAGGTTTAAGTGCATAAGGAAATAAAAACAAAAATAAGTATAAAAATGTATAAAAATAAGATTACATACATTCTCAGAGACACAGGGTCCTTTAGTGTTGAGAGATACACAGGGTCCAATAGCTCCTGCCACTTTCAGCTCCCTTGAGGTCTGATGTGAAAAAAAGGTGCATTTAAAAAGGTGCATTTGGGTGATCACTGAATACTGATCAGACATTAAAGCCACAGACAAATGAAGTGAATAAACTAACTTCATAATTACTGTCATTTAATTTGCACAAAACGTTAGTGACAATTAGTCATTAAAAAGAATGTTGTGCGGCTCACGTACACCCAACAATCTCTACAGACATGGGGAAGTATAAGGTCTATGTATCGGCACTACAAAGCAGCATTAAATTGTGAGAAAAGGTCCAACTTAATTAGATGTAGTAGTATGCGTGGTACAAAATAAATACTATCAGTGTGTCAACATACTGCACAGAGAGAGGACTTTGTGTCAGAAAAGTATTAATGGTGCCTTTAAGAAATATTGCAACATGCCCTACAAGTGACAAATGTGTGTCTGTCTGCTGGCTCTGGATTTAATGCTGTGGTATCACCTGTCTGAAAACCATCTGGCTGTGGTCTGTGTACATTACCACTCAAACACAGCATAAGACTACGAATTATTTCCTCTGAGAAAATGATACCTTCACTTCTAAAATGCCTCCAAAAGCCATGCGAAATTCTCCATTGTAGCCTTTACTGAAGACTCTCTGGAATGTCTGCTTGAACAGAGAGGTGTTGAACGAGTCTCCCATGACAATATGTCCCCTGGCACAAAAGAAGAGACCAGTTATGAATGATAATGTACATAAAATCCTTTTAGCATTAAGGTGAAAACTTCATAGAGAAGTAGGTATGTGGCATAGGTGTAGGTTTACCCATTTTTTATTTGCATACCCTGTAAGATTGGATAGACACTTCATCTCCAGTAATCCAGTCTGATCCAGAGCACAGGCATAGATGTCAATACTGTGTCCATTCACTGCTGCACGGTTTGCTAGAGCCTCATAGTACTGCAACATATTTGAGTATTACACATATTAGGGTGGGCAATATGGAAACATATAACGGTTCAAGAAATTGTATGATACACAATGTGTTACAATATGTAATTTTCCTGACATCTAATAAGTTATAATTGACAAAAAACAGGGTTTGTATGCGGTTAGTAAGCATTATAGAGGTACTGACAGTGTCTACAACCTGCTCAGAAAACTATTCTGTGACAGAGATGTAATGGGTCAGGAAAAGGATCAACATTCCCATTTTATACTGTCCTAGTAATAAATGATCTCTGTCCACTAACCTTGACAGCCTTCTTCATATGACGAGCATTGTCCTTTTGAATGTCATGCCATGACCGGATGGGAGTCTTCAGTTCATCTCCTACTACCATACCAGGACCCTGGGTGGGAGGCCCACCCATAAATAGCATAACACGAGCTCCAGTATTTGGAAATGTACCCTAAATCCAGGGGAAAAGTTTCCAATTAGTAGTCTAATAGAAAATAAAGGTCCAATGAACATAAAACTACTGCAGATGTTATTATTATTAATAGATATAAGCACAGCAGCCTGATGTCATGGTAATCAATTAAACTATGTTAAACTACATTTTATGATAAACAGGTAATCTAAAGACAGCTGAAATAATTCTCACATCATACACTGCATTATCAAACTTCAACTGTTATGAAACACTGATGACTGTAGGGAGCACAAGGTGCAAGCCAATAAGCTGACACACCAGTGAAAAGAGCACCTTTGGCCGTTCAGTGCCAGCATTATATTACATGTCGCAGGTTGATTAAGAATCTTCATGGCAAAAGTGGCCATTTTTTTAAATTCATTAATTGAACTGGAATTTCAAAAGATCTTTCAACAGTTTTAAACACATTCACACCTGTATCAAACACAATAATTGAAATATGTGAGCTGTAAACTTTATCTGTCCATCTGTATTTAGAATTTTGTGGCACCTTATTCCAATGGTTTGAATCCATCAAGTACAAGTCATGATGACTAACTAGATAGGACATTTATTTAAAAATTCTTATGAGTGATAATACCTCCAGTAGTCCTACAGCGATTGAGAGTGCGATGCCTGTGGAACGAAGGGGTCTCTTGCCCTGCGGAACAGGCCAGGGGTCCCTTTGCAGCTCACCAAGTAGGTCAGTCAAGTTCATATCTACTTTATGCACAGGCTGCAGAAATCTGAGGAACACAAGAAGTGGACAGTGAGGCAAAAAGATATTCCAGTGGCAACTATTATTTGAAAACATGCCTTGATGAAGCATCTGCAGGCCTAACTGGCATTTATTCTCTGCATACAGCGTGCCACAACATTACATGAATGCATCGGCCAAATCTGTAGCATATGGTCAACAGCCACAGCCAATAAATTCAATGCGCTGACCTGAAAACCATTTGACTTGTTGAGGTATTTGCTTCTACAGTAAGAGTGTTTGTCATTAAAAACAGGTTTGTTTATTTTGTAAGAACAGGAAATTAGTATTTGCAAACAGAAAAGTAAGAGTATCTGACCTGCAGGAAAGAGCAGCATCATGAGGGGCCAGAGGTCGGCCCTGCTGTCCTGAAACTGCTGGCTTCATTAGACCCAGCATCTCCTGCAAACAGGATGCAACTGTTTTAAAATTATCCCACTTCATTGAAGACACTTCAGTGAAACGCTATGCTAGTTCTGTGCATAGTACTAACATGTAGACATCATGCTACATACCTGTATCTGTTTGGGAGAGAGTTCCTTGGTCCCACGGAAGACATAACTCTTGGCAATTCCCTCACAACTGAGCTCATGGACCTGGATCATGCGGCCAAAAGTAATGAGCCCTACCATGGCATTTGGTGGAAGCAGGCTGAGAGACATCTGCAGAGACTCCCTCAGGGCCTGCAGGTCCTCCTCCTCCAGACACGTGTCCACCACATACAGGAAGACAAGCGGAGTTTGGGTACCACTCTACAGAGAGGAGCACAAAGAAACAACAGTTAGACCAAAGAAAGTATTTTTATGCATCTACACTGACTATGCAGAATATAGAAACTGACTGCTTACCTGAACTATATACTCAATAGTGGAGAATTGTGGCATTAGTTCAGCAGGCTGATTCACCTCTGAAATGCCAGCATATGATGGTGGGAACTGAAACAAAGGAAGTGTAAATACTGTAAATACATGCACTACATGCACTAAAACTAACACATTTGCAGTAAAACAATGTTTCGAAAAAGCATCTCCACTTAGGTCATATGATTGGTCACTGGAATATGACAAACTTCTTTTTTGTCCGTTTTTGTACTTACAGGGTTTCGCTGAAAGCAGAAATTGCATGCCCATATCTTAGCTCTGAAGTCCACTTGACTGTAAGAGGAAAATATGTTTTAAATATGAATTAGGGAGAAGATATATCAATAACATAGATAAGCATATATAAAAATTGTTTGCAATCGGTGAAAACCACAGACATCACCAGACAATTTTAGTTCCTTGTTTAATGGCGTTTTCGCTTGACTAAGTATAAGGCATACCCAGCAGGCGTCTGTCAGGTGACAGTTAACATTTCACTTTAAGATCCTGAAACACATAGTTGCTTTCAATAGTAAATGATTTGAGTCATTGAGCAGCTTTGAGGTAGAGCACTATGCAATGAGTTTTGAGGCTCTGGATCTATGTTTTGAGATGTCTGTGTATTTCAGAATTCATTCTGCTGTGGACTATCTCCTTATCAATAAAGACGAGCGAGGAAAGTCACTTTATTTCATAGAAAAATATACTTCAAATTCTAAGTAACTTGTATTTTGTGCACCTGTTACTTATGGCATCAACCTTTTTCCTACCTGCCAATAAAAACTGTATAATTCTTAACTCATTGTTTGATTTTAAATGTGCTAGGATTTAGAGGCGGAAATATGTTTCTGTGCAATTATTTATAGATCCTGCACTGTCCGCAGGATTGAAGTAATTTGTGATGTCTTAATAATGGTTTAAATGATCCTTTTAACACAAAGAGTAATTGTTAGAAGAACTAACAACTGTTTGGATTAAAAGACAGATTTGATCAAGAGAGGATCAAACAAACAGCGCAGTGCAGTTTTACCAATTGCCCTATATGGATATTAACTGGAACAGATTAACACTAATGGAAATCACTGGACCAGCTCTTTACTCTTCTTGATATTTGGACAACATTGCTAGCCAAGTTCCTGTGTGCTACTAGTGTGAGATCAACATGCATCAATCACAAACAAACAGGATATCAAAATTCATCTGAAGATTTTGCCACTTACCAAAGAGGGTTGAGCACAGCTTTGCAGTTTGCCCGACTGCAAAGCACAGGCTCATACTGCACAGGAGGCAGGTCGGGACGCTCTTTAAGAGGGGTGAAAAGGCAGGACACTGGTACCACTAGTCGTGTGGCCTCTAGCCTGCTGGATGGCCAAAGGTTCCAGCTGCATCGCACACCATCACGGTCCTCATTCTGCTGAATAAACTCCTGATACGTTGTCATTCCTTCTACACAGGGACACTGTGAGCAACCAGGGAAAGAGTACAAAATGACTGACTAAAGAACTACGAGACTTTTCAACACTCAGGTACACCCTGTGGGCAATGCTTTTAAACTGGAATAACAACATACCACAATAGCTCAATCTGAAACCCACGTCATTACTGCATGCCATTGTATCTGGCATATTTAGCCATGACGTATTTGCTGCTGTCACTATAGTGAAAAGATTACATGGAGGAAAAAAAACTACATGCGTCACAGGTATGTACTGTACAATTTTAGAGTCATGTTGAATACTGGGTCACGCCAACAGTACAAACACTATAGATCTGAACTCTGTGGGCTGCTTGCTGACTGGTCAGAAACCAAATCACTGAGTTCAAAGTATTTACTGAAGCTGGACTTTACGCCCTGAACAGGATGACACAACCCAGGGTCAGTTAAACCCTTTTACATTTTACACGTCAGATGTTAGAGCAGGCGCTTGTTTGTTATATCAAGCGTGTCTCTGACCTTACAAGCATCCCAAATACAGTACTGTAGTGAAAGTACTGGAAACTGAGAACACATTTTGCTTGTTAAACGGGGCATTACGCGAAACATAAATCCTCTAGATGGGTACACGTCCTGTGGATTGACGATTATAATGGTAACGTGTACGATGGTGAAACTACTGTCATTACAGCAACGCTGAAAACTGGTTAGATAGGAAAACACAGATGGAGATGTTTTACGGAACGGGAGATGTTTTACGGAACTGATACCACATTATTCCAGCACACAAACACAAACAGTTATCATTTTAACCGTAAGAGAATACACGTGTTTCTGGTAAAACGTGACGTTAGTCTTCAAAATACCGTGGAATAACAGATAAACATAAACAATTTCAAATGTAAAAATATATCGCCTCGGCAGCTGGATAACTAATTTAATGATCTCTGGAGCAAAAGCGCTTTCGATTAAAAAGCAGTGCAGAAACACAAAACACAAGATCGGGAGGTTTATATCCAATGTTACACTACAGTAAAGATAAACTGGTTTTCAGCTCTCCGGGGTGGTCCCGGTCTCTCGACATTTTAGTTTGGTTAAAGATGTTTCAAAGTAACCTACCTTTCGGTTGAATCCGGGTCTCAACGTCAGATAACAAATAATTAATAAATTAAATACATCTGCAATGAGAATGTAACCTTTGAACAACTAGGCATATGGGTTAAAAAGAGACTATATTCCGCAAAAGCGGTAACTTCTAAATGTCCCCGTGCCGCTTTAGAATGACGTGTTAATATACATCCGGGTGCTCACCATTGGACCTTCTTTAAAACGTCATTACCAAAGCACCACCCTAACTAAGCGCTTTAAGTGAACACACACACACACACACACGACTACACCCAGGGCAAACAACACAAAATATACACCACCACACACAGCACCCGCGGAATATGATTTCAAATCATGGCTTTAAAGCACTTTGAAAAAAGGTTTTATTTTTAAAGAAATAGTTTACACACTTTGCCATTTGGAGGATGCTCCTCTATTTCTGAAATAATTGTTGGAGGATGCTCCTCTATTTCTGAAACAATTGTTACGGGAGATGTGGAAAAAAATATTAAAATTATATTCATTATAATTAATACTGTTATTGTTGTTGTTAAAATTAATATTGTAGTGCATTATACTGTTAGTCAGTCACTGTCAAATTAGACATTATTTTCCTTACAGAAGCTAATTGCTGAATATAGCTACTATAAACCTTTCACTGCAGCGCGTTCAGGGCGTTCGCCCTTCGATCAGAAAGTCGTGGGTTCGAATTCCAAGACTGCTAGTGGCACATCTGGGGTTCCCTTGAGCAAGGTACTGTCCCTCACTGTGTTCCTGGCTGCCCACTGCTTCACTTGGTGAATGGTTTAAATGCAGAAGGAAGAACTTCGTGCTGTTCACACTGTGTGCTGCGGTGTGTTCACGTATGACAAAATGGTCACTTTACACTAACCTTAGTCTGAATTTACATTTTTTGCTTTCACAATTGCGAGCGCCACCGAACCAGCAGTGGCGAAGAAAAATCATTACTGGTGTTGAAATGCTCGATATCTGTTGGTGTCAACGAAAAATGAGCGTAAATGCACTGTAAAAATTCTGACCAAAACACTGCAAGATAAAGTCAAAGTTATTCATATACAGAAGCGCTTTTTACCAGTGACACGAAGCAGCTTTACAGAATCTAGGTCCGAGCCCCTGAGAAGTGTCAGGAAGATTCCTCGGGAGGATCCAAGACTCAAACGGGGAACCCACGCCACTGTCCGGCACGGAATATCGTGGGAGAAAAAAAGACTAACATGGAAATTAAAGCAATATATAAAAGACAGAAGTATACAGAATTAACATCTGCTGAAAAATATAATGTACAGTTGCCAATAGTAGAATCAATTAGAGTCTGTAGCTTCTGTTGGTCTGTTTAAATAGTAGGTTAAATAGGGCTTTGTTATTGGAGGGCTTTGGGATTTCAGTGTTGTCAAAGATGCATGACTGTAATTCATGCATCAAAGTAATTCGAGATACTGCTAACAGTAAAATCTCTCCTCTATATGTTTTTCAAAAATAGGAATGGTGGTGTTACCACTAAAGGAGAGAATAACTAACCGGTCTTTTAAATGGTTTCATTAAACTTGAATTACTAAATCTTAAAATATTACAATATATACATTATCCATCTAGCCAGACAGAAACAAAATAACTTTCACATCATTAAAAGCAAATGCAGTGGTGGTAGTTTTGATTAGGGCGAGGGCAGCTCTTGCAGGTGTTTCATGATTCTTAAACTAGAGTCAAGAGGAACAAGAGAACTCAATGACGGTTCATCTGTTCTAGAATACAGATGAACAAGAAAGCCAGTTTATTAAGTCCTTGGTCCTATAGCAGCTGAACAAATATTTAATGTTTTAATAAAATTGGATCAAACAAGAACACTGTAAAAACACAGGGTGATATACAAAGAAGCAACAAACACAGATTGGAACACGAGGGGTATTTACACTACCTAGGAAAAGAGGAACACCTGGACAGGGGCGAGACAGGAACGAGATACAGGTGAGCAGCAAAACAAGGGGCAAGGTGGAGCTCAGACCAAAACAATACACTGACACATGGTAAACAAAGGCACATAGAGAACAGTAGGGCATGACAACTGGGACAGGAACATTAATAGGGACTGACAGAAAGGGAGATGACTAGTTAGCAGTCACATAGACAGGGACTGGAAGAGTGACATGGACAACACAAATGGAAGGGACAGACAGAAAGGGTCCAAAATCTGGTAGTAATTTGGACAGGAGAATTCATGGTAATGAAGGATCTAGGGGCAGATACAGATCGGGTCAAGGGCAGACAGGAACTATAGAATGACACGAAAGGCTTACAAGACATACGGTAAAACAGAGAGAGGACAGATTGGATGGATAATGTGCTGACTGTGCTGAAGCCACATCCAGGGCTCCTGCGAGGCAGGCTGCCACATCCTGGGCAGTCTTCCTGATATGAACGTGGGAGCCTGAGGAGCCCATTGACCAAGGGATTGAGTGCTTGATGGTAGGCAATTAAGGGACTGGGAAACAAACGAAGCGCGACCAGGAGACTGGGAGATCTTTGAAAGGTACAGTTCCCGATATCGATACTTTTTAATACTAAGGGGGATGGATCATCACATTGCTAAATCTGCATTAATTTGCATGACCTTTAAGTGTTTTTGTAATTTTTAAAACGAAGGAGAGAATTTGTGCAAAGTTATAAAGAGAAAATACTGTATCATAATAACAATAACAATAAAACAATTACAAAACAGCTTTTCTTAAATAACAAAAGTACACTAAATTATCACTCCATACTGCCAAACAAAAAAATACAACAAAATTTCTCCCCTTCAGTGTACTCCGTTTCAGGGTTTAAACAATAATTAAAAATAAAAAACAATTAGTAAAAATACAATAAATAAAGTGCAAATAACTAAACAACCCTAAAAGCCTTGAGTTCAAAGAAATGAGGAGCTCTTTTCCAAAACGTGACAAACGGCAAATAAAAAAAAAGAACGTGCCAGGCCATTCTGCTGTTTTCTGAACCTACTCGCTGCTCCATGTCAGTGCTCGATCCATGCCGGCTGCCCGATCAGTTCCGTGCATGCGCAGCCGCCATGTTGCTACCCAATCGGTCCCAGGTCGTAAAGATAAGATGAACCTTAATTAGTCCCACAAGTCAGAAATTCACGTTGGTTTATGGAACTGTCATACAAGATCGGGCAGCAACATGGCAGCTTTCCGAGTGCGCATGTGTGCGTTGAACCAAGCATGAAGCCACCATGGTGCTGCCCAATCAGTCCCATAAACTTTTAACTGCAGACAGCGCATTTCTGGACCCAAACATTACAGACTGTTTATAGCTAAACTTTACAGTAATATATATATATACTCTATATATATTATTTCGGGAGCATTTAAAGTGTCATGTATATATACTGTATACATAATATGTATTGATATAAATTGTGGCTATGCAATATATGTACGTATGTATACGACTTGCAGATTGAGCAGGTCACCGTGCTGTTTGTGGGGTCCACACGTGATGTGTGTCTGTCACCTCTGTTGCCATGTCTCTCGTCTTGTTGGGGTGTTGTGTTTATATTCCCCTCTAAGCGCCAACGGTAGCGCCCTTTTTATGAACAATAATAATTGGTTAAGTCAAGGAACATGTGTCAGCGTAAGCCAATCAGAGGCAGAGATTGCACTGTGTACACAAGCGTGCGCACAGAGAGAGGAAAAACACACAGGACTTGTCGACTTCTCTCAGGGGGCGTCGACTTTTCTGTCAATGCCCTAATGAACTGAACGAGTCGGTTTACGAAGTGTGAACGTAACTGTGACTGACATTCACTCTCGCGAGACTGAACGTAGTTCACATAGAGACACAGTTCCAACTCTGAAACGTTGGCCCGATCTGGAATCATGGGCTTGTTCACAGCTTTTTGATACGTCTTGTCGTTCTTGTTGTTTGTTCGTTATTCACGTTTTTCCGGCAAAAACGTTTTGCAAAAGTATTGACACCCTGAACTTTATGATAGTCCTGCTCGGACATGCTTCGACCGAAACGCACCAAACTTGATGTGATACCTCAGGCCAACTTCCCCGACACACAAACGCGGTCGGTGATGACCTGCACTCGTCTTTTCCTTTTCTTTCGCTCATCCCTTTTTCCCCCATTCACTTCCATTAATTTTTTAACCCCATTGAAATGAATGCAGTTTCAGAAGAAGAAAATTTCAGGCTCCATACAGTGACCAAACCTTATGGAACTTCATATGAGACCTCCGGCCACTCCCCCACACACACCTGTTTAAACTGAACAATATGGCCAAAAGTATTGGGACAGAGCTGCCACAGAAAACTATGTGGACAAAAGTATGGGGACACACACACACACACACACACACACACACACACACTAATGCTATGGTAAATGCTATGCTAATGTTAATGCTATGTTAATGCTAAGCTAATAGTAATGGTAATGCTATGCTAATGGTAATGCTATGCTAACGCTAATGCTAACAGTGATGCTAATGTGAACGCTAATGCTAACGCTAATGCTGTGTTCTGCATTTGAGCAAGGACACTTTGCATTTTCTCTATGGAAATGCAGTCTAGTTGTTATTATTTTCCTTCCGCTCACCCGTTTTTTGACATGCTGCTCCTACCAGGGCTTTCGAGATAGAGACACCGTTCCAACTCTGAAACGTCGGGACTGATCTGGAATTACGGGCTTGTTCACAGCTTTTTGATACATTTTGTCGTTCGTTCATTATTCACGTTTTTCCGGTGAAAACGTTTTGCAAAAGTATTGGCACCCTGAACTTTCAGATAGTCGTGCTCGGACACGCTTCGACCGAAACGCACCAAACTTGATGTGATACCTAATGCTAACGCTAATGCTAGGGCTAATGCTAATGCTAATGCTAATGTTAATGCAGTCTAGTTATCATCTGTAGCCTCATATTTTAGCCTAAATATGGTGCTTTGGTAAATATGAATGCTTTGTGCGTTGATTAAAAAGTGGGGAGCGGCTGTCACTAGCTGGGAGTCAGCTCTTCTGATTCAGTACAAAGCATCGGCTCTTCTGATTCACTACAAAGAATCGGCTCTTAGTTGCAGGCTAACACAAGAGCACGCCTCGGCAGAAATACACATGGGAAATAAGCTTATAAAAGTAAGATATTTATGTTTAGTACAGCTAAATACTGGATGTTTGAGTTTTAGAGCTGTACATTTTCAGTAGTTTGATAAGGTCTTAAAAAAAAGGCTGTTAGTTTATTTTTAGTTATGTTCTTTTCTGAGCACTTGTCAGTCTTTGTATTAATGTTTGTATTGTCTTTGTATTAATGTCTTTATATTAATGTTTTCTGAATAAAAATTCCATATACAGTATACCTGCACCTCATTTTTTCCACTTTCACCATAACATGAGGCGTTGCTTAAGTGGTAAGATCTTTTCTCAACCTCAAAATTGGTTTTTAATGTAACTTATATCTGTAATTGTTCAGTTGCATGACAGATAGAAGGAGAAGATTGAAGAAGGTTCAGATAGAAGGACGTTGTATTGAAAATGTTAAAAAAAAACAAACGAAAAAAACTAAACGTGAACTAGTACATTTTTGAGCTGTGAACTTCATTCCAAATGTTTTGAACTAGTTGAACTAGTGAACTGTATTTTGATAGATTTTTCAGTGTAAACTGGCACAACACTGTGTATATATATATATGTATACATATGTATATATATGTATACATATTAGGGCATTAACGACTCCAGATTTTTTCAAGTCAACTTGTCCGTCAACATAGTCAAAGTCAAGTCGACTAGTCGTTTGATGACGTCATCACACACAAAGCAAGAAACACAGGTGTCCAACACTGAGCAACTTTTACTACAGTTCTCTGTAACATTAACAGTCAACATGACAATTAAACAAAACAAAACAAAGGCAAATGCCTTAAATTTCTGGCAAATTTAAGTGTACAACAGAAAGTGGGAACAGTTTAAGCCGCAGCGCCATTCAGTGTCCTCTGGACTGGACGACTCTCTGTAGTGCTAGCGTTAGCCATGTTAGCTAGCAGATGCTGTTTCAGATGCTGTCTAGAACGTTCTGCTTGCTTTTGTGAACTCGCTTTAGAAAATGGTTTAGAAAACTTTTGTGGGTTCTGAAGAACATCTACATGATATGTGGTGGGGTTTTACACAATGGGCACGAGGGGGAGGGGCGGGCGGGGCAGCACATACGCTCAGAGAGAGAGAGAGAGAGAGACAGAGAGAGACAGGGAGAGAGAGATAAACGAGAGGGAGGGAGAGAGAAACAGACAGAGGGAGGGAGAGAGGACAAGGAGAGAGCGAGAGAGAGAGAAGAGGGACAGAGAGAGAGACAGAGTGAGAAAAACAGTAGCTACAGAGACAACACGTTTCACTGCAAATAGTTAAAAGTTTAAAAATATACATACTTTCAGAGGTTGGAGAGGCACTTGAAAGCATCAGCACTAAAGTATCGATCTCATTACACTGGTATCTATCAATATCAATACCAACGTTGGTATCGATATTATTGATATTTGGATCGATCAGCCCACCACTACTCTCCAGAGCAGCAGGGGGCACTGGTGATGAAAAGGTGCTCTCCAGAGTAGTAGGGGATGATAAACTATAACTTTGCTACTTTTAATTTTTTAACTTACATTTATTCATTTGTGGAATTGGCTCACAAGCAAAAAGACTAAAAGTATTTGATCACATTGACAGTTTACAAGCAGACATATGCTTACTACAAGAAACCCATACATCAGAATTCAACTATCAGAAATTAAAAACATCAAAGTTCACCCATGTTTTTGCTACCCATTTAATAGCAGACAAAGAGGAGTAATTAATAGCAGTCTACAGAAACAACAAAACAGTATATGAATGATTTCGGCCTTACTGATAGTTGGCGATTAACACATCCAGACGCTAGAGAATTCTCTTTCTTTTCACCAAATTTCAGAAATAAGAATTACTATAAGGAACCATGCACCTGTCTCCTTCAACTGGAATATCAACATGACTCATAAACCACTGAACGGGTGGCATTTTAATATCTCTCTACTTGATGATCCAGATTGTAATTGTTATATTAAGAGAGAATGGACCTACTTTTTAGAGGTAAACGATTCAGACAAAACAAAAAGATAACAGACTTGGAGAAAAAGATTAAACAATTGGAGAATATCAACGCAGTAAATCCTACAGTAGAAAATTAAATTAGAACTGGACGTACATACAAAAAGAAAAATAAAATATCTCTTGCAACGACTCAGATATGAACATTTTGAATTTAGCAATTTAGTATCTTTCCAATCAAACCAAGCAAAACAAAGAAAAACAACAATTATATTGTTATTATGACACAAACCAAGTCACCTCAAGATTGACAGATTTTTAAATGATATTTATCTACCAAAATTAACAGAGACTCAGGTGGAAGAATTAGAGAAACCATTTACAATATAAGAATTTCACAAAGCACTAAAACGCATGCCAAACAATAAATCTCCAGGACTAGATGTCTTTCCTCCTAAATTCTATAAACAATTTTGGGATATTTTAGCCCCGATCTTCATTAGGATTACATCTAAAATTAAACAAATATCCAACCTTCCTACACACATGGTGAAGCACCACCTAGGGGCGCTGATGAAGGCATGAAGACAAATTGCAGTTGACACCCCTGCTGCGCTGATTTGGCGCAGATTTATTGAATACAAGAGCATGGGACAGTGAATGGGAAGGTGCCAGGATCGTGCAGGATCAGGGTGCAGGGGAAATCTGGGTTGGATAGTGAGGAAGGTCCGAGAGGCTACCGAGAGGACTCCTCTATGATGCCATCCCATAGCATCCGTTCTACTTCCTCCTCTATTGCCAGCTGTCTAGCCTCGGGGACGCAGTAGGGCCGTTGCCGCACTATAACCCCAGGTGGGGTCTAAATATCGTGTTGGACCAAGTGCATCCGCCCGGGCAGCAGCGAAAAGAAGTCCAGGAACTGATCTCGCAGTTCTCGGAGGTCCTGTAATTGTGAGGGCGTAAGGTCCTCCGCTAACTGGGGTGACATAATGGGGATTTCCCCAAGAGGCGGACTATCTTAGCCACTAACGCAGGCTGGGGCTCGACCCACCGTTTTAGGAGGTTTACGTGATAAGTCTTTTCTTCAGCACGTTTACCCGGCTGCTGCAGGCGGTAGTCCACCCGGCCTACTTTCGAGGCCACTATATATGGTCCCTGCCACTTTGCGAGGAACTTACAGTTACTCCTGGGCACTAATACAAGCACTTTGTCCCCTGGCTGAAATTTGTGTGGCTGAGCGGGCCAGTTATAAGTCCATTCTTGGGCCCTTTGAGCCTACACCATATGTGCTCCAGGTGTGATTGAAGCTCCTGCCCAAATTCAATCAAGGAGCGATAGGGGGAGGTCTGGGTTTCCCAGCTGCTTTCTTTAGCCACATTCAGCAAGCCTCGCAGCCTTCGGCTGAATAGTAGCTCAAAAGGGGTAAACCCAGTGGAGGCTTTGGGGGCTTCTCTAACCGCAAATAGAAAGTATGGGAGGAGGAGAGCCCAATTTCTCCCCTCCTCATCGATCAGCTTTTTTAATAAGCGTTTCAATGTTTGGTTAAAGCGCTCCACCAAGCCATCCATTTTGGGGTGATATACGGAGGCACACAGGTGGGTGACCTGTAGCATTCGAAATAAACCGGCCATAAACCGGCCGGAGGGAGACCGCCTCAGGGTAGCGCGTGGCGTTACAATAACTAAGATATAGCGCGTGGCGTTACAATAACTAAGATATATTCATGGCCCCCGGTGGACTTTGGCAATGGTCCTGCAAGATCCACTCCTATCCTCTCGAAGGGCACCTCTATAATAGGAAGAGGGACAAGCGGAACGGGAGCCGGTTTCGGGGGTGGGGAGCGCTGGCACTGTGGGCAGCACTGGCAAAAGCGCTCCACATCAGCCCACATCCCTAACCAGTGAAACCGGTTCCTCAGCTTTTCAAGCGTGTTACGAGCCCCGAGGTGCCCACCGATAGGATGACTGTGGGCTAGGTGTAGTACCAGCTCGCCGTGCCTGTCATATCCTCTTTTTCACCCAAAAAATAGACGGCTGGGAGTCTGCATGTCGGCTCCTGGTCCACCCCTCCACAACTTGCACCTGTTCCCAACAGTGCCATAACCCCCTGTCTTGCTTTTGTTCTCGTCCAAATTCACTATTCTTGGCAACCTGCTGGAAAAGAACAGATGAGAGATTAGCAGGAGTCTGGATCTAACCCTTGGGGCTGCTGTTCTATCTACTGTTTGTCTTGGCCGGAGCCTGGGGTATCGGCATTCAGGCCTGCGTCGCCCCGTGGTGAACCCTGGCCAGTCATGACCAACCAGAAGAGGGACAGGCAGCTCTGGGACGTGCCCCATGATTAGGGGCCACTCTCCACTTTTTCCACCAACGCGGACCTGGGCTGCTAGCACGTTCCTCGCGTCCCCATGGATGCATGTGACCGCAACATTTCCACAGACCGGTGGTGTGAAGGTCGGGCCAAGGTGATGGAACTTCCTGTGTCCAGTAGCGCGTCGGTGGAGACCCTTTCTAGTCGAAAGGCGGGTTGTCCTGGGCTGCCGTGTCGGCACTGTGTGCATAGTGCAGCCTGCTAGCCAGGGCTTGGGGCTCCGGGGCTCATACCCCTTACGTTCTGGTGCAGTGGGCATGGGCTCATCCACGGGTAAAGCGCGTGATGTTCCCACATCATTTGTAGCCTGCCCAGGACGCTGGGGTTCCCGGGGCGTTTATTACGCCGCAGCTCCGGGGGAAGTGGCTTGTGTTCCCCACGTCCAGTCTCCAGCGCAACAACAGCCCACTCAAGGACGTATACCATGTCCTGCTGGGTTTTTGTGTCGGCCATGCTGATGGCTTTCCATTTGTCGCTTGGTAAAGCCCGGAGGAAATGGTTGAAGATCACTCGCTCAGTGATTTCCTCGGCAGACAGGCGGCCTGGCTGCATCCACCTCCTCCTGATCCAGGCTAGACGGTCCATTTGCTCTCTCGGCTCTTTTCGGGGGTCATACGTCCATTTACAAAATTCCGCAGCTGTCCTCTCTGGGGAGTACCCACATCGGATGAGAACCACCTTGCGTAGGATGCGATACTCACTTGCCTGGTCCTCAGGGAAGGCATGGTATGCACACTGGGCATCGCCAGTGAGGAAGGGGGCAAGGATGCTAGCCCAATTCTCATAGGGCCATTGCTCCCTCAGTGCATTTCTCTCAAAGGTCCCTAAGAATGCGTCCACATGTTTCAACAGGTATCATTGAGCCACAGAGTAAGGCCCTTGCAGGCCATGGCAGGGTCCGTCTTGCCACAGGGCTATGAGCTCTTGAGTATTTGCATGGAGCCCCCTGGCCAGTTCCTCACTGAGGTGGGTCTGTTGCACCGTTGCTTCCAGGAGGTGTTCCAGGAGCGCCTCTGTTCAGGGAGCTGTATGAGCTGCCGCGTAGGTAAGGATGTCGGTGTCTTCTGTCCGCCTGCTCCACCACTGTAGCGCCACATAGGGGCATTGATGAAGGCACAAAGACAAATTGCAGTTGACATCCCTCCTGCGCGGAGGTGGCATGGATTTATTGAATACAAGTGCACGGGACAGTGAATGGGAAGGTGCCAGGGTCGTGCAGGATCAGGGTGCAGGGGAAATCAGGGTTGGATGGGGAGGAAGATTTGAGAGGCTACCAGCGTCCCCATCGGGTGCAGGGAGAATCCTCTGGGCTTGAACCTAATGTCGAGGGAAAGAGCAGAACACAGTTATTTACAGATAACAACTTGTGGGTTCCTTCCATTCCTGTCCTGGCGGCCCCTTATATAGGGCATCCAATGCTCGTTCATAGTAGTCATAGTTCATAGTGCTGGTGTGTCCCATTTGTGCGCTCCCTCTTCCTCCACGTGCTTGCCTGCCATCCAAAGCACTAGTGCTGAAGGGGCGTGCCTCCTCCAGTGTTTTGGCCTGAGGAGCACTTGCAAGTTTCAGCCATCTGGCCTTCGGCCCGGCGCCACAATGGATACAGCTTCAGTATCTCTCTTGGTTAAACCTAACAAAGACCTCACTTCCCCATTAAGCTACTGCCCGTAATAAACAAAAATTATTAGCAGAACACTTGCATTGTGCATTAAATCAATCACACCATCAATCTGGCTTTGTTAAAGGACAACAGTCAAGCAATAATTCACAAGTTTATTTAACTTAATGTATTATAGCTCTCAGATTGATTTACCAATGGCCATAATCTCTTTGGATGCAGAAAAAGTATGTACACTTCATGGGATACAACAAGTGCAGTTGCTGTAAGTGTGAAGCAGGTCAGCTGTTTAGGAGAGTGATGGCGAGGAGAAAGAAACTGTTCCTGTGTTGGCTGGTCCTAGTGTGCAGACTACGACCAGGGCAGCTGGTCTGCAGGGCAGCTAGTAGCGTAGTGGTTAGGGCGTTTGCCCTGTGATCAGGAAGTTGTGGGTTTGATTCCCCGAGACTGCTAAGCACCTCTAAGGTACCCTGAGTAAGGTACCATCCCCACACAATGCTCCCTGGGTGCTGTGTTCCTGGCTGTCTGCTGCTTCACTTGGTGAATGGGTTAAATGCAGAGAAAGAAATTCGTGCTGTTCACACTGTGGTGTGTTCACGGATGACAGAATGGTCTCTTTCACTTCACTCCACTATATTGTCAGAGGGCAGCAGGCCAAAAAGTCTGTGTCCAGGGTGTGAGGGATCTGTGATGATTTTCCCTGCCAGTTTCCTGGCTCTTGAGAGGTACAGGTCCTGGATGGAGGGCAGGGGGATGCCGATGATCTTTTCTGTTGTCTGTACAGTCTGCTGCAGTCTGTTCCTTTCCTATTTAATGGCTGCTTTAAACCAGACTGTGAAGGAGGAGCACAGGACACACTCAATGACTGCAGTGTAAAACTGGATCAGCAGCTCCTGTGGAAGACTCCACGGCATTACGGCCGTGGTTCGGGGGCGGGGTTGTTTGGTATGCGTATCTCCGCCGCATCTCGGCCTCATCTCGGGCCGACAGCCGTGCACCGGACAGCCGTTCTGGACTTTTCCAGAATACACAGACTGCCAGTCTGCCCCTGCGCTCCTCCAGTCCAGCTTCTTACCTCTGCTTAATCAGTCTAGAAACCTGTCCTTTACCTTTTCAAAAGCTGCGTCCTCTACATGGATTGTATTGGTGGATTCTTCTGTAAGGAGTGAGGTTCAAGGCAAGCAGCACGTATGTGTGAGACCCGCAAACATTGAATTTACATTGAAAAACAAGAAATAAAAACACATAAATGAAAGGTATTGGGTTAAACAAAAACAAGGCGAAACACTAAAGGTAAATTAACAAAAAGCAATACGAAAAGCAAGATTCAACCATGAAAGACTAGGAATTTAAGCAAAGACAAGCTTGAATACAGGGTCACCTGAGAGAACACAGGGTGATACTAACTAGGGAAACGAGAACATCTAGGCTAGGGAGGTGACAAGTAAAAGACACAGGTGAGAAGCGTAACAAGAGGGCTGGGCTAAAGCAGGACTGAGACCAGAACAATAACAGACTCACACACCGACACGTGGGAATCAAAAATAGCAGTATAAAAAAGAAGCGGTAAAAAGTCAGTATCAAGAACAAATAATTAAACAGTATTAAACAATATTGCACTGAATAACATTCACATTGCTCTGTAGTAGCTGAGCTTGTTTTTGGGGTTTTTGACCATGTTTACAGCAGAAACTGTTCTGGGGAAAAAATGTTTCTCAGTCTGGTTGTACATACTAGAAACAGAACAGCATTTTTCAGCATTCCACCCTGAAAAAAAAAAAATTAAAAGCCCCAAATTACCATGGTATTTGCAGCCATAATTAATGTATGTAAACGTCTGACCACAGCTGTATATGCTCTTGGTGCACTGTTTTTTGTTCTTTTATTTTATTTAATGTATATACATTTTATTATTGCGTTCAACGGGTCCTTTCATGTAATCATGTTGAATCATACTGAAACACGAAAATACAAAGTAAAGATTAAACCGTGTCATCAAAAAAACATTCAGGTTCATTATCAGAATTATGTACTGATTACACCTGGAGGGTGTGATGTACGACGCACGGGCAGGTCCGTTTCCACATCTGATTCGTTAGATAAAAACGCCACTACAATAGCCCTTACACCGGAAAAAACACCTCTGAATAATTAAGAGTTAGGACAACCTTTTGCTCCTTGCGTTGGCGTCAAAATAGCAAAATGGATGCTCTTTATGCTTTGCGTTAAATCATCAAACTAGAGATCCTTCAGCGCTTTGACTTATTTTCATGAATGTAGGCGCAATTTCTCGAGTGTGACGGTAGATGGCGAACTGCAAGAAAGAGAAAATTAGAGCGAGCGAGAGGGTGTGGGTAGGGGAGGGGAGAGAGAGATAGGCGGTGAGAGAGCGAGAGATAGGGGGAGAAAGAGAGCGAGAAAGTGTGAGAGAGAGAGGCTGACTGCAGTCACGCGTTTTTATTTTTTGTGCGCTCCGTGGAGATGTGGCGCCTCTCCAGTTGCCCTGTATGCCGACAGAGGCGAGCGCGTTAGATACTCGTAAACCAGTGAGAACCCATCAGCCTGAGATTGAGGACCCACCGAGTCGACATTTATTCTGGAAACATGAAATGACTCCGCCTGATACACGATACTGACGCACTCCGCGTTGTATTTGTAACAACCGCATTTCAACTGTTGCCCTAGGAAAACTCTCTGCGATTGCGAGGTCACTGAACACTCATCATCAAAGTATGCGTCTTCTGTTACCGGCTGTTGCCTACGTCGCAAATATTTTAGTATTATATCAGCAGCTCTTGGACCCTACAGATGGAGAAAGCAACTCAGTCCCAGGTCCATGTATCCATGTGGAAAGCTACAGAAAGTCCTGCTGAAGAGTTATCCAGTTTTTCAGACGAGGACCTCCTGAGATGGAGCAAGGAAGATCTGGTACGGCGACTCCGCAGGTCGGAAGCTGATAAAATTAGCGTTACTGCGGACCATGGCAGTATGATTCAGGAGGTAAACCGCAGCCTCCAGCAGCATCTGAGTGAGATCCGGGGGCTGAAGGTGAGGAGGCACGTTTCACACAGATGAGGTCATAGTTTTAAAGAAACGCTGCTGGTGTTTAGCCACACATACGTCGACAATTCTAAAGACTTTTTATTCACAGTTGTCCAGACACAGCTATTTTATATGCAGTGCTTCTAAATTAGACAGTCTGGATGAACAACTAACTAAAGCTTGATTTAAGTGGATTTTCTATGGTTGGAAGTATATGATAAATCAGCTTATCATACCTTTTGTGTACATACTATGATAACTCTGCTAACCATACAGGGTGTGCTGATTGTTTATACATATTTCAAATGATTTAAAAGTGCATTGAAATACCAGGACATTAGAAGAAGAACTAAATTTCTAGTTACATTAAATTATTTTTACTGCAGGGGGTAATTTAATAAGATGGCTGTACATGTAATCATTATACATTTAAACTAAAAAGACAGCATAGCAGAACATTAGTGTCATAGAATATTTGGTAGAGTTGTCTGCATGTTCTTCACCCTTCCATTTTTTTGTGAATCTTATGTTGTTTGCGTAGACACTTGCCTTGCATTCCTTCTGTTTCACCATATGACATAGGATGTCAATCAGAAGCTACTGAAGGATAACCATGAGCTGCGTGACCTGTGCTCTTTCCTGGATAAGGACCGGCAGAAGTTTAAGCGTGTGTCAAAGGAATGGCAGGGTCTGTGCCACTACAGTGCCAGTGTCATGCACAGTGAAGTGGCACTGTACCTGCAGAAACTGACAGAAGTGGAGTGCAAACAGGAGGAAGTGATCCAGGAGAACACACAGCTTCGTGAGCTTTGTCTGCTCCTGGAGGAGAGGGGAGGCAGTGGAGCAGGGGTTGGGAAGGGACTGTGGCTGGCAAGCCATATCAGAACAGGTCCACCTGGGTGTCGCAACTCCATTGACAGCCATAGTGGGCTGCTGGTACAAGGACTAATCCGTGATGTTGGTGATGGCAGCAGCACTTCCAGTGCTGGTAGTGCAGGCAGCATTGAGCACCCGCACCACAAGCAGGCTCAGCTACAGTCTGGAACTTTTGTTGTTGGGAGCAGCCCTGACCACCTTCCTGGAGCTAGAGGAGGAGAGAAGGAGTTATCAAGTCCTGAACCTCTTGTTCGGCACCGGAGTGCTAGTTTAGACTACCCTTTTGTCCTACCCCAACCTTGTCGGCCTCGCTGTGGCTCCATATCTGTGCCTGACAACCAGTTTATGCGTGGACTGAGCCCTGAGAAATATGGCCAAGCACTGTGCCGTAGGAGCCCAGAGACTAACCCAAAGCATCATGTGGACCCTGGACAGGTCAGCGCAGGCTGTACTCCCAGAGGCACAGAGGCAGCATGGCGAGTGGGGTGGGCAGTCCGGAGCCCAGACAGGTGCTGATGGGTGCAACAGAACTCCACCTTGAGAAAGGCATACTTGGAGGGAGCGACACTGGAATGGCAGCAGTATAGGATGAGACCTGAGGATGGGAATTTCACCAGCCCTGGCAGAGATCTGTCACAATGAAGACCTGCAGGAGGTGACCTGTCACTGCACCACTGGGGCATCTATAACAGCATGAATGGTGGGTTTGAATGACAAAGTGACATCATTACCTATGGGAACATTCTAGTTGTGTAATAAATGCAAGTGATTGTTGCTCTGCCCACAAATGCATTTTTTCATAGCAACAACTGGAATGTTGGACAAGTGTTAGAGAACACTGGAAAATGTACTATTCAAAAAGTTTATAGTAAGTTATTGAAAATTTTGTATGTTTCCTGTGATAAATGGGAATAACAAACGAACGAAAAGACGTAGCAAAAAGCTGTGAACAGAGCCAGACGTTTCAGAGTTGGAACGGTGTCTCTATCTCGAAAGCTCTGGGAGGAGTAGGGGGCGAAAAAGGAGTGAACGGAAGAAAGATGATGATAATAAATATAAAACTTAAGAACACTAGCAGCCAAAGGCACACTAACTACAGTACAACAAGACAATTGCTGGATAAACATAATAGACACTTGTCTGCTTTTTTTTGGTTAGGCACTGCAAGTATGCATCAATGTTGTTAAACACATTTGCAAAATTATTCCCTTGATGCTGTAAAACATGTATATTTTCCAAATGTACACTAATTATAATACACATATGAACTCAAGTAATTCCTAAAACACAATCTTTTGTCTACTCGTTGCCACGTGCCTCCACCCTTGACCATCTCCCACCAAACCATGCTTGTAGTTCTGCACCTTTCACAAACATATTCTCATTCCCTGCATGGATCCTTAGGCATGTTTCCTGTGACTTATGACAATGACTTTTTTCACACCCTGACAAAATCTTTAGTAATTAGGCCATTTTGAGATGACTCCTTTAATCCAAAACTGCTTCAATTTATAACAAACATTATTACATATATTTACCAGTTTTTGGCCCTGTACAGTTTTCTAGAAAGTCACTGTATGCTCTAGAATTAAGACTTCCTTTCAATGTTATGACAAAGCCTTTAATTAGAAGGGGACATGCACATACATTTGGCATTATAGTCAGCACACAGTGGTATTAATATATGACAACCAGGGACCAACAGATCAAAACAGCCAACCTGAAAATGGTCAGCCAGCTAATATGAACACTCTGATCAGCCAAACCCCCTTCATACAAAACAGCTTGACCAGTGAGACTAATTTTCCCTGTATTGAATAAATCATGTAAGGTCCAGAAAAAAACAAGCCCCAATCTTCCTCCCTTCCTTCATTTTCTCATGTTGTACAGAAGCTCCAAAATGATAGAGTACTTGTTACCACTTTTTTATTTACATTCTGCATATGCCTGCTTCTATTGGTCCTGGGATATGGAGATGTATTCTTCCTCTTCTTTTTTCACTGTCACAATGTTCACTATCTCCATTGACCTGTCCTTTTCATCCAAAAATGGACCATACTGTCTCTCCTCGGGCAAAATTATGGTGGAAAGCTGAAACAAAAATAGCTCTATTACAAGTAAAACTATGAATCATTGATTTTTTTTATGCAAAGAAATAAGAATAATCCATCACCGCTTAGAATCAAGCATAGACATGATTTGTTTTATTTGTAATGACTGTTTCAATTCATGCCAAATTACTCTAGAACTTACCGGCATGTCAGCTGGAACCTCAGATGGGAAAACTGCCTCCCTCCCATACATCAAAAGAAAAGGGGTGTGTTTTGTGGTGGTGTGGACCTTGGATCTTAATGAAAATAATGTAGCTTCTAAGAAGCAATCCCAGTCGTTCTGCTTCTCATTGACCAGTTTTTCCAGAGCTCTAAGATGTAAAATAAGAAGAGCAAGATAAAAAAAAAAACAAAGCCTCTATCAGAAATAGTCCAAGAATTCTTACCACAACCATGCACTTCATAACATAAGAATAAATGTTAATTATGACTACATGATACGCTAATGAAATGTGAAATATACACAGTGGAAGGTTAAGCCTGTGTCAAAGCTGTACCAATTTTTTTTTTTTTTTTTTTTGGGGGGGGGGGGCACGACTTGCCGCTTTATGTTGTCATTTGTTTCCTCATCCAGGCCATTGGTTTGGGGATGATAAGCAGCCGAGACACCTCTTTCAATTCCTAAGACATTACAGAGGCTGTTGTTGAGCTGAAAGGAAAACAATTATTTAAAAAAGTAAATCAGGCTGAATAATTCCTGGATTGTATTTACAACAACTCTTTTAAAAAAAAAAAAAAAAAAGTGCACATACTTCATTCACAAATTCTCTTCCTTCGTTAGAGATAATTCTTTTAGGACAACCATATCTATATATAATGGAGCAAATACGACGTCCCACTTCAGCTGCCGATTTTGTCTTTAACGGGAAGGCCTCAACCCATTTTGAAAAATAATCAGTGGCTGTCAGTATATATCGGAAGCCATCCTCAGTTTTTGGTAGAGGTCCTGTCAAATCAATTCCAACCAGCTCCCAGACAGAAGTCACCTATCAAGGTAAAGGTTTTGCTTCACTGTATGTCTTAATTAATAGCTGGTACATAATATCAAGATACCATTATTGCAAATTACCTTGATACTCTCTTGTGGCTGTGCAGCTCTCAAAGGTTTTCCAACTTTATGGCACTGGCACTTTTCACATTCCAAGACCTTTTAGAGGGGAAGTGTCATTATTTACAAAGCTATAACTATGACAATTTAAAATACAAAAAATAACCAAAAATTACCCAGTTGTCAATGTCAATGGTCATGCCAAGCCAGTAAAATCTGGAGCACATTGCAGAACGTGTCTTCAGGATGCCAGTATGGCCACCAAGTGGAGAGGAGTGAAATTCCATAAAGAGCTTTCTTGCATCTTCTTTTGTTTTAATCACCCATCTTTTTCCAAAGAAGAGCTCTCCTTCTGCACAGAACATCTATTAAAGATATCACTAAAAAGGGTTCTTACAAAGACATTAATTGCATCTGAGAGAATATCCCATACTTACCGTTTAGTGTAAATTTGGAAGCATACCGCCTAAGATTTAATTTCTGGGACTTATTATACCCAGAAGGGTATGTGCCCTGAGAAAGGAAGTTGAAAAGGTCTTCCCACCTTTGATTCATAGCTAAAAGAGACAATGAATAATTAAATATTTAGTGTTTTTATAGCACACAAGATATTTAAAAAATCCCTTTGATAAAGATTTCGTTCTTTCACATATCGTGCAACGATTTACTAAAGAAGCAAACATAGCTAAATAAATCAGGATTTCCAAGGGGGTTTCTTTGTCAATCGAGGACAAGTAATAAATTGGTTAAATCAACGAAGACAACAAAACGTTTATGTTTATGACCCTGGAGGAGCGACATGCGCTCACTTGTCCTTACACTGTGCACTAAATAGTGTGTGTGTGTGTGTGTGTGTTTGTGTGTGTGTGTGCGCAAACAAGTGCATGTGTACAAGTCGAAAGTAAGAATTAAAAGAGCTTTCAAGATATTACTCACCGTAAACTAGTGTCCCCAATGCAAGGTAGCAGAGATAAACCAGTGTCCCCAACGCAAGTTAACACAGATAAACCAGTGTTCCCAACGCAACGTAGCACAGATAAACCAGTGTCCCCAACGCAAGGAAGCACAGACAAACCAGTGTCCTCAACGCAAAATAGCACAGTTGAACCAGTGTTCCCAACGCAACATAGCACATACAAACCAGTCCCCCCAACCGAAGCTAGCAGTTTTATGTACGGCGCATGTGCAGTTCCCGAGACTGGAACTGCACATGCGCAGTAGCACATCCCAGACGGTAACATCTCTTCTCCGTGATGAGAGAACGAGGGAGCCTGTGTGCAGTCTTTGGTCATTCTTAACTCTGCAGCGCCATCATGAGTCGAGCTGCGAAACACTAGCCTGGGAAGAGAGGTGGACCTTACAGACTAATACGATTGAGGATAAACCACATAACACATGCAGGGTAAGTGATGCTCTTGTATTTTTTAATCTTGAACCGCGTCCGTATGATGTGCATTTCTTATGAACATAATTCGTGCTCGCCTGAAACGAATGACCGGCTGCAGCTTGGCACTATAGAATGACACGGCCTTTTATGAAATCGACGTAATAGGTTGAGCGATCACATTACCATCAGGCCAAATATCTTTGAACACGAATAAGATCATCTTGTCAGATTGTGTTTTTATCTGACTTTGGATAATCCTTTCAAGACGAAATACCTAAATGCGGATGACAGTATGTTGTTTTTCGTCATCCAAAATAACTGATGAATATGAATTTTCTCCCTCGCTTCTTATTAATCGTCTGTTAATTGTGTAATCGTCTGTCAACTGAGCACCATTGCCGTTTTACATAGGCAAGACCAATGACGACAAGACTACAAGAGGCCAAGCTGAAATATCTCCTCATATCAGTCTATTTGCAGCATGTAAGGGTAGAATGACGTTCAGTCCCTACAGTAAATGGCCACCTCTACAAATATCAAAAATCCAGGAAGACTTCATTGCCCCTACTAGTACGCCTACTTAATTAGTTTGAACAGGTTCGTGGCAATTCTTACACTGAGCAAAAAATTATCCTGTTGCATTATCCTACAATACAGCAATAGTACTCAAGCATCACCAAACTAAGGGATTTAGCCACAGTTAGATATGTTTTTTTTGAGCAGAGGAAATAAATAAGCTCTTATCTACCATCACTAACTGAAAAAAACTTCTGTGCCGTTTTAGGAATGATGAGCCACAAGAGTGAAGTGGCAGAGCTGGGAAAGTGATTCCTTATAGTAAATGTCACACTGATACAAAGTTAGTGTTGCAGACTTTGACTAGAGACTTACAAAAGTCCATTGGTCAGAGATAAAACTGACAGGCAAAGTCAGTTTTTTTGTTGAGGAAAAAGAGATTAGTATATTTACTTTTCAGTAGGGTATGACCACCACAACATTTATCAAAGTCTGTCACAGTGTGGTGCACATTGTCCATCAAGGCTGTACCACATATGCTTATAAAGCATCCTTAAAACCAGTATTTTTTTACTATTTGTAAATACTAATATAGACAAAGTTGTTTTAATATTGTGGTATGCAGATCTGATGTTATTTATAAAACAGTGCCATGAAACATCTACTTATATACATGAAACATATACAACCTAATTAAGTACTTTATAAAAAGTACTGGGGCCAGGAGGTGCTCCCAGATGATTGGATGGAGGCAGCAAATATGATTAGGGAGACAGGTAGGAGGGTACTTGGTGTGTCATCT
>JBBIGA010000106.1:5732618-5767161 GCA_037576975.1 Alestes dentex | reverse complement strand
GCAGACATTGCTGGAGGAAGGAATTCTTAACCATGGTGAGGCTGCCACCTCTACATTTTGCATCTGTCTATTATGGCTGTTAAAGTTAAGACAATAAAGTGATTAAGGCCATAGTATTTTGTGCATTTCCTCAGTTATACCTTATTTTTTTGTGGACTGGAGTGGTAAAATTAGAAATGTATGGTTTACATGAAAGTGTTATATTTTAGCATCTCTATATTCATCCCGGTGGTAAATCTGAAAAAAAAACAAAACAGTATCATTGATTGGAGCTGTTTTAATGCCACTGGTTCAGGGTGGACTGCCACCTTTTGATAGTACTAAGAAATTCTGGATTGTATTCATGTATTGTCAGGGCATCCATCCATGAACTGAACCTGAATGAATGAAAAATTTAGTTGTTTGTGTTATGTATTGTATTGCGTGCTCTCATCCGTTCTTGTGATGAAGTTCTGATTAAATTTTAGACTAGATTTATATATTCAAAGCCAATGCAGAAAGTTCTAAAGGATTCACATATTTCCTAGCACCACTGTAAAGCAACAAGCAACGAACTAACAAAAGCAATAGCAAGGTGTATAAGCGAGAATGAAAGGACTGTTACTGCCAAACGGCAGTAGTATTACATGTGTTTACATGTAATATGTAATGCACTGCTTTTAAATGGAAAACATCTTATTTCAGGGGAAAATTGGAGTGCGTATGACAAATGTGAATATTTTACTACTCAAAGTACTGTGTTAGTGTTGTTAATTCCGTTAACTAATTTAACTGTTGAACAATCATTTTATCTGTCTATTTCTGTCTACCTATCTCTCTATTTAAAGCTCACAAAGACTTTTATTCTTTACATTCTGGACCTGATATGCAAACAAACACAAACCTTGTGTTTTGTCGGATTAGGGGACTACTATGAAGGCCTGAAGTTAGTCTTCATTGCACTCATAGCACTCTGGCAGTCTGTGTGAACCTGTGGGATTTATTTTTCTTCTGCAGTGGACCAGGAGCTTAACTTCCAAGATAAGTACTTGTTTTACCGTTTCCTTGATGATGAAGAGGAAGATGCGGTGTTGCCTGATGAAGATGAGAAGCGGGAAGCAGAGGAAGAGCTGCAGGAGACTCTCCTCTTCCTCTCTCAGATTGGCCCAGATGCGCACATGCGTATGATTCTCAGAAAAACGTGAGTGGACAACAAAAATGTCTGTGTACTTTAATTCAGTGATTAGTTAGCATTAGCATTCAAACATAGATACAAGACAAGTAACAATTCTACTGGATTTCACTTTAATGAGTTTTAAATACATCATGCATGTTTTATAATCCGAACATAAAGCTTATCATGTCAGTTAAGCATGTACAAAGTGCTTCTATTCTACTGCAAAGCTAAAACAAAAGAGTACTGTTTGTGTTACTTTTTGATATTTCTTATGCAATGTGAATATTCCTCTAGCACAGAGAAGTCATATGGTACTTAACCCCTATTTGCTCCTTTTTTTAATATTTGTTTTTCTTTACCCAGGCCAGGGCAGAGGACACCTGAAGATCTGGAGATTATATATGATGAATTGCTACATATTAAAGCTCTTTCCCATCTCTCCAACACTGTAAGATTTACTGTACATATACCGTTAGTTTGTTTGTACCTTATTTATTTACAGAGTGGCTACCTGTTTTGTTCCCAGACACCAGACATAGTACAGAGATTACAGCAAATTTGCCATTTTATAATATATTATGATTTATGCTTTAACGACTACTTTTTACAGAACCTGATTTCGGCACTAACTGTGGTTGTGTTGCACTGTGCAGGTGAAGAGAGAGCTTGCTGGTGTTCTTATATTTGAGTCACATGCCAAAGCAGGCACAGTCTGTAAGTGTAAATGACTTAATAATAAATTCCACCATTCGGTAGTTATTTAAGATAAATAAGTAATGCCATTGTTTACTTAGCTTCGATCTTTTCAACTGCTGCAAAATTAGAATGTAATAGAAATGATCACAGTCTTGTCTTAACATGCTGGTCAAAAAACTCTAAAATAATGTAAAAAGCATTGAAAGTAAACTGTTTGTTATTGTATGTAAACTGTACTGTATTGTGTGTGTGCCTTTGTGTGTCTGTCTGTGTGTGTCTTTATTATAATTAGTGTTTAATCAGGGTGAGGAAGGCACTTCCTGGTATATCATCCAGAAGGGATCTGTAAATGTTGTCATCTATGGCAAAGTGAGTTTATTGCCTAGCTTTGTGTACACTAACTATCTGTACTTTGTTACACTGATTGTTACTCTTTGTTACTGTTACTGATTTCATGAGGCTCGTGAAGTGTAAATGAAGTCATATTTGTGTTTATAGGGTGTGGTTTGTACACTACATGAAGGTGATGACTTTGGCAAGTTAGCTCTGGTCAATGATGCTCCACGTGCTGCCTCCATCGTCCTGAGAGAGGACAACTGTCACTTCTTACGAGTGGACAAAGAGGACTTTAACCGCATACTCAGGGTGCAGTACACACATGCACACACACGCACACACACACACACACACACTGACAAAACACACAGATTATTTGGTTTATGAAGGCTTTTTTCAATGCCTTCATAATGTCTTCCTGTTGTTTTAATTAATGTATACATGGACATATGTAACTGCAGGATGTAGAGGCAAACACGGTACGCCTTAAGGAACATGATAAGGACGTATTGGTGCTTCAGAAGAGTCTCCGCCCCTCCAGCCATGGAAATATCCCTGCACACTTCAAGTATACACCTTGTTTAATTTGTCTTTTTGTTTCTCTTTTCACAATCAATCTTTTCATAATCAGTTTGGTCTACAGATACACTGTGATGTCAGGGACCCCAGAGAAGATTCTTGAACATTTACTAGAGACAATGCGTCTGGACATTCATTTCTCTGACCCAGGTATTTAGTTCCTTCCTTAATTTAACTAATTATTTTTGATATTTTTTTTTATATTATTTTTAATATTATTTTTGAAGAATAATTATTATTTTTGAAAATTTTTATATTACTTTTTATATTATTTATTAATTATTTTGATGTTTTTGCTATGGACAAAAGCACACAGCTCAAAAAATAAACTAACACTTTTTAATCAGAGTAGAGCATCAAGTCAATTAAAGTACTGGGATATTGATCTGGTCAGTGAAGTAGCAGAGAGGGTTGTTAATCAGTTTCAGCTGCTTTGGTGTTAATGCATTTAACAACAGGTGCACTAGAGGGGCAACAATGAGACAACCCCAAAACAGGAATGGTTTAACAGCTGGAGGCCACTGACATTTTTTCCTTTCTGACTGTCTTTTCACTAGTTTTGCATGTGGCTAGGGTCAGTGTCACTACTGGTAGCATGAGGCGATACCTGGACCCTACAGAGGTTGCATAGGTAGTCCAACTCCAAGTTGGCACATCAATACGTGCCATTGCCAGAAGGTTTGCTGTGTCTCCCAGCACAGTCTCAAGAGCATGGAAGAGATTCCTGCAGACAGGCTGTTACCCTAGGAGAGCTGGGCAGGCCGTAGAAGGTCCTTAACCCATCAGCAGTACCGGTATCTGCTTCTTTGTGCCAGGAGGAACAGGGTAAGCCTTACAAAATGAATTCCAGCCAGCCCCTGGTGTGCATGTCTCTGACCAAATCAGCAGAAACAGACTTCTAGAGGGTGGCCTGAGGACCCAACGTCCTCTAGAGGGCCCTGCACTCACTGCCTGGCACTGTGGAGCTCGACTGGCACCTGCCATAGAATACCAGAATTGGCAGGTCTGCCACTGGCACCCTGTGATTTTCACAGATGAGAGCAGGCTCACCATGAGCACATGTGACAGACGTAAAAGGGTCTGGAGAAGCCGTTATGATGCCTGTAACATCGTTCAGCATGACTGGTTTGATAGTGGGTCAGTGATGGTGTGAGGAGGCATATCCATGGAGAGACCTCTACAAGCTAGACAACGGCACCCTGACTGCCCTTAGGTATCAGGATGAAATCCTTGGACCCATTGTCAGCGCCTACACTGGTGATGTGTGTCCTGGGTTCCTCCTAGTGCGCGATAATGTGGCGAGGGTATGCAGGCAGTTCCTGGAGAATGAAGGAATTTAAATGGCTGGCACCCATGCTCGCCTGACCTAAATCTAATAGAAAACCTCTGGGACATTATGTTTCGGTCCACCTGACGCCGCCTGATTACACCTCAGACTGTCCAGGAGCTCAGTGATGCCATCTGTCATCTCATTAGGAGCAAAACCCAACATTGTCAGGCATGCATAGAAGCATGTGGGGGCATACAAACTACTCAGTACCATTTAGAGTTCTTCTAATTGGACTAGCCTGCCGCATCATTTTTTTACTATGATTTTTGGGGTGTCTCTGAATTCAGCTCTTGGTAGGCTGATAATTTTCATTTCTATCAAACAATGTGGCATCCTTTTGTTCTTAACACATTACCCAGTCCATATTAGTATAAATATCCAGCATGATTTTTCCCCATTGAGATCTAATGTGTTTTCAAAGTGTTCTTTAATTTTTTTTGAGCAGTGTTTTGTTTAGTTGGCAACATTATAAAATATAGAAATGTGTCGATTGTATGCTGGATGATTTTTTGATTGGAAGATCTGGCTAATTAGTGCCTTTCTCCACACAGATCCTGCTTTGGATGATTTTGTTCTCATGCACTGTGTCTTCATGCCCAACAGCCAGCTGTGCCCAGCCCTTCTGGCCCAATATCCTACCCATAGCCATCCTCTCAGTTTAATTTTGCATTCTTTTTCAAGATGAACCTGACTTCAAAAGTTGTTTGCAATTACAGATACAGATACAGTCTTTATTGTTATTATACAGTTTCCTATACAACAAAATTACATTTGCTACGTCTAAGGTGCTTTAAGTGACACATAGACAAAGCAGGTACATCACACACTACAAAGGACATGAAAGGTGTAAATTATGAAGTGTGGTCCTAGTGTAAAAGTAAGAAAGCAACATACATATGCAGTGTAAGTCAGTGTGTGTGCTCATTTTGGGTTCTTACAGCGCAGGGCAAAAAGCTGTTTCTCAGTCTATTTGTTCTGCAGTTTATGCATCAATACCTCCTAAAGGAGGGCAGCAGTGTAAACAGGTGCAACTACCATTCCCTTACTGACCATGCTTTTTTAATAAATATAGACAACATTTGAACTTTCTTCATAGTCAAGGTTTTTTTTCATGTTGACTGTATGGATTGTAGTGTTTATTCCTTAGCATGTGTGTACCTACCATTCTCAGGCATCTCAGGGTTCAGAGCAAGAGCGCATGGACTATGCTGTGTCTAGTAAGAGACGTGTACTGAACCTAGCTCTGCGATGGGCCACCCTGCAGGCCCACCATCTACTGGAGGAGGACACTACACTTAGTTTTCTGGAGGTTGGACATGCACTCACATAAACACACATATACACACACAGTCTAGCTTTTGTGTAGCTTTCCCAGTTTTCGCTGGGTCCTTGCGTGCGTATGTGCTAGCCAACAGTTGCTTGCAACATATCCAAGCTGAGACTTTGTGCTGTTTGTGATGTTTCCAAGTGTTACTGGATGAACCGCATAACTGCATAACAGCTCTGATCTCTTAATGAAAGTAATACGATGAAATTAATGAAAAAGCATTAATACCATTACATGAAATCTGTTCATAAAATTTCCATGCTGTTACAGCTGTTCCGATCATGTGATACTATTGAAAAGTGGAAGCATCTAAGAGCAACAATGACTGACTTAACTCCAAATTGACAGGCCACATAAGCTCTTGGGATAGACTGCAGAGTGCTGAAGCATGTAGGTTGTGTAAATTGTCTGCCCTTTGGAAGCAATTTCATGATAAGGGATGTTTACAGCTAAACAACTTGGGTTTCATGGCGAAGTAGTTATTACCATGTAAATATTACCATGTTAAATGCTAAGTGTTGAATACAGCGATGTAAAACACACTGCCATTGGACTCTGAAGCAGGGAAAATTTCTCCAGAGCTATTAATCACTCTTCATCGTCTGGCAGTCTGACACTACACATTCAGTTCTGATAAGGTGATTTAGGCTATCAAAACATCCTACCCATATTTTTATGTTTAGAGCTAAATATATATGTGTTAATGCAAATATATGTTTGTGACCAAGATGCCTTACTAGACAGTTCTGTTTTGCATAACATTACACACATGGGGAAAGACAAAAACAGATACACAAGGTTTTGTCTTGCAGAGACATTATACAATATATAGTTGATAATTTTGTATTTTTGCACTTGAAACTCTGATTGTGTGTGTGTGTGTGTGTGTACAGGAGCTGTATGGTTTTGTATCGAATGATGCCAGAGTTTTACGCCCACTGAAGGAACTACTGCCAGAACTGGAGAAAATCATTAGGCAGTAGTAAGTATGTGTAATGTGTACAATATGAAGTTCTGAGATGCCTTTAAAAATATGGGACGTTTTTCATTTAAACATGAAAATAAACATTAGTTTTTAAATAGAAAATATAAAAGAAAAAATGGAAAAGAAACATTTCACTAGCTTCCTATTAAAATGTAAGCTAATTTGAGACTTTTGCACTGTAAGATATTCCTAATCTAATTCCTTTCGCAAGCAGGCTTTTCCACAAGCTTCCATGATTGTGCCTGCCAGTTTGAGTGTACGCTGTCATTAAAGCAAATGATATACTAGTTATCTGAAATTTGGACTAGTAGTACTTCAAAGATTCAATTTTTTGCTAAATTGTTACGTTGATTATACACATGGATCAGCCACAATCTTAAAACCATTGACAGGCGAATTGAATAACATGGATTATCTTGTTACAGTGGCACCTGTCAGGGGGTGGGATGTATTAGGCAGCAAATGAACATTCAGTTCTTAGAACTGATGTGCTGGAGGCAGGAAAATGGGCAAGCATAAGGATATGATCAAGTCTGACAAGGGCCGGGCCAAGTTGTGATGTCAAGACGACTGAATCAGATCATCTTCAGAACAGAAGGTCTTGGAGGCTGTTCCTGGTATACTGCGGTTAGTATCTACCAAAAGTGCTCCAAGTGATCCAAGGAGAACTGGAGAAACAGCAACAGGGTCTTGAGCACCCAAGACTCATGTGCTTGGGGAGTGAAGGCCAGCCTGTCTGGTCCAATATCTCAGAAGAGCTACTGTGGCATAAATTGTTGAAAAGTTAATGCAGGCTATGATATGTAGCCGCAAACTAGTCAACATGCCCATGTTGCCCTTGCGCTGTGGAAATCACCTACAGTGGGCATGTGAGCATCAGAATTGGACCATGGAGCAATGGAAGAATATGAACGATCTTTTCTCTTACATCATGTGTATGGCCTGGTGCATGAGCGTTGCTTACCTGGGGGAGAAAAGGCACTAGGTTGCACTATGGGAAGAAGGCAAGTCGACAATTGCAGTATAATGATGTTCTGCATTTATGTGGATGTTACACTCACATAAGCATTGTTGCAGACCAAGTACACCCCATCACGGCAGTAGTATTCCCTAGTGGCTGTGGGCTCGTTCAGCGGGCTAGTGTGCCCTGTCACACTGCAGAATTTTTGAGGAACAAGACACAAGGCATTGACTTGGCCACCAGAATCCCCAGATCTCAGGCTTATCAAGCATCTGTTGGATGTGCTGGACAAATTATTCTGATCCACGCAAGCCCCACTTCGCAGCTCACAGTGCTTGAAGAGTCTCCAGCTGATGTCTTGATGCCAGATACAACAACAGACCTGTAGAGGGCTTTTAGAGTCCATGCCTAAAGGGTTCACATCTGTTTTGGCTGCACAAGGGATCTACACAATATTAGAAATGTGGTTTTAATTATGGCTGATCAGTGTAATATGTAGTGGAAAAAAATGAAATTAGAAAAGAATTCGAAAACTTAACCAACCTTTTTTTGTTCTTTCTCTCAGCCCTGATGACGTTCGAACTTCTCAGAAAAAGGTGTTTGTTTTTTTGTCGTATCAAAATGTTTTATATGCCTAATTCTACCCAATTATCTAATCAATACATTTTAATAAATCTCTTCTGTGCTTGTGCTTCACTGTTATACTAATTTTAGCACAAAGTCCTGCTGCGACAATTCAGCTCTGGAGAAGAAAGGCTAGCAAAGAAACAACCCATAAGGAGCTTTGATGACAGTGAGTGTGTGTGTGGCTGAGAGCAGATCCAATTAGAACTATCAAATCTTACCTCCCTTTGTGTTGTCTCTCATTCTTTCTCTCTTGCTGTGTGCCTCTTTGTCTTGTTTGTGTGTGTCTGTGTTTATATTTGTGTTTGTGTGTATGTGTGTGTGTGTTGTTTAGTACTCTTGAAGGTATACTGCAGTGATCACACGTATACCACCATCCGCGTTCCTGTGCTGGCGACTGGAAGAGAGGTGACAGCAGCTGTGGCTGATAAACTTGGATCTTCTGAAGAGCTACTTCTGATCAGCCTCAGTGCTTCTGGAGGTACCCATATAAAAAAGCTGTATAAAAAAAATAAAAACCTCTAAGACTTTTATAATGTATATAGACTTTATCTATTATAATACACAGATGACTATTATTATACACAGATGACTTTTATAATGTATATAGAGTCATCTGTGTATAATATCTTTGTCATAGGGGAGATTCTTGCAGTAGTGGGAAATTATCCATTTACTGCAAAGCTAAGAGCCTGTACAGGGTAGCACTGCTGCCTCACACCTCCAAGGTTGGGGTTTGAATCCAGGTCCTGGTCTTGTGTGTGTGTGGAGTTTGCATGTTCTCCTCGTGGTGGTGTGGGTTTCCTCTGGGGTTTCCCGTTTCTCCCACAGTCCATAGACATGTGCATCAGGTGAATTTGAGATTCCACACTGAGCGTGTGTGTGTGTGTGTGTGTGGGAGAAGAATAGTCCAGTTTTAGCCGCTTTTGAAAGCCACAGTTGCTGCAGATCTGATACTGATGGGCAGTTTGTTCCAGCAGCGAGCCGTAAAGTGACTAAACACCATTTCACCAGGTTTAGTTTCAGATCTTCTCACCACAGCTCCTGCAGATCTAAGAGACCTACCAGGGAAATATATTTCAAACATATCAGAGATGTAAGGTCTCAAACCGTTAAGTGATAGACATGAATGAAAAAAGAAATGATTTTCTTCCTGTTAAAAATGAATGTGTTGCTCTCTCTCATAACCCTCATACTTAAATAGTGCATATAAGGTTTATAATTTGGAATGTGTGGCATTAAAAGATGAGTTGCAGTCTTGTGTGTGTGAAAAGTGAATAGCACACACACACACACACACACAGACACATACACATGCAAACTGCTTCTCACTTTTCAATACTATTCATTCCAAATTATGCACCTCAGTCTTTGTGTGTTTTGTTGCTTTGGCAACGTTCTCCGTCAGAGTACTTTTATATTGTTACAATATCCTCTGGTAGATGAGTCATTTAATGAATTTTTAATAGAGCCACTAAATAGGAGACGTAGTTTGTGTTTTTTGTTCTAGATAAAAGCATAATTAATCCACTATCTTACTATGTTTGGGTTCCTTTTTGGTGAACTGTAAATTAAACAGTATAATATATGAATAGATTGTTTTTGGGAGGCTGCCCATACAGGTGGCTGTTTCTCACAGCAGTTATATCAAGAAGCTTGATTTTTACAGGACACTTATTTTATTATTTTAGTGATGTTTTTAACTAAATGAGTAATCTGTAATTAACCATGAACTTATTCAGTTTACACATAAATAATCTACATAATAATGTGAATGTGTACTGAAATTTTTTTGAATAATGTGAAGCTCACATATTTGATCTAAATCATGTATAACCAAACCTGTACATTTACAGACTCTTAAAAGAGGAAGGTTAGACCTTTTCTAAGGTTGGCTTATTGTTATTTGGCTTTTGTTTTTATGAAGAGAAGCAGATTTTGAGGCCCAATGATGTGTCAGTGTTCCAGTCACTAGGAGTGAATGGGAGGCTGTTTGTCTGTACGAGGGAACAGCTAGAATCACTGGTAAGACAGTCAACTATAATAAAAAAGCATTTTTTGTGAGAGAGGTAAGATATTGTGATTTCGATATTGAGTTTGACTGTGTGTGTGTGCGTGTGTGTGGGGTGGCGGGGTGGTTGGTTGTTGTGCGTGATGGCGCGTATGCAGACTCCTCTTCCAGAGCAAGAAGGTCCTTCCACAGGTTCCATGTCCAATTTTGAACTTATGAGTTCTAAAGACCTTGCCTTTCAGATGACCCTGTATGACTGGGAACTCTTCAGCTGTGTACACGAGGTATGTATTATATACACATACACACATATAGGGGCACACATGCTGGCTTTGCTGGCTTAACATTGCCTATTTTGACACATGATGAGTTCTCCTACTGCTTCTGTAATCTGATGCAACAGAAACATTCCGTTCAATAAACATTAGAAGAGCATATACATGAGCATGTCTTTTTGTCCCATTCTAGACCCTAATCTTTGCCTGTCGCTGGCCTAGAAGGAATATTTGCACTAATTTCACAGTTCTGTAGAAACATGTAAATGTTTATTTCACACTGAATAATTTTTCACATAATTCAGGTATCTGTCTGCTTTTTACACATTTCTCATCCTTCTGCAATGTAGAAGTGTAATTGTAGTTGCATGGTTTGCAAAGTTCTGCCAAATGCATAGCCAAGCTGCCATAATGCCTGTGATGTTCTTTCTGAGTATGAGACAAGACCATTATGTATTGCTTTTAGAAATCTCTAACATACGTGAAAATTTTAATGCCCATAAAAAAAGAACCACAGCGTCCTCTATGATTATTGGCACCCCTGACAAAGATGTGTATAAAGCCTGAACTTTTTTTTTGTGAATAATGCTACAATGGAAAAAGGAGAAAAATCCAACCTTTAATTTGTGGACATTTATACATGTCCTTTTTCAGTTTTCTGGCAGAGGCCACCAGATTTTTATTTATGTCCTGGTTTACACCAGACTCACCACCACAAAGTTGAATCACAGTCTCATCTGACCAAAGCACACAGTTCCAGTAGCATCTAGCAAACTCCACATGTTTAAGTTTGTAATTGTAGAACAGAAAAAGCATTTTCTTGGCAGGCCTTCCAAACAACCTGTTGGTGTGGCTATTACGGAGACTTGGTGACCCACAGTGACTTAAAGTTTACATTTTTAAAGATTCACTGCTGTCTTCCATCCCTGACCTTGACTGTCCACAGCTCATCCTTGGCAATTTAAATTTTCACCTTGACAATCCCAGCTTGGCTGACTCCCTGGTCGACTCTTTTGACCTCAGCCTGATTTGCAGTCCTCCAATCCACAAATACGGCAGTTTGTTTTTGCAGGTGTCGATTACTTTTGCACAGTGTTGTACCTTTGGCTCTCTAAAGAACTGTTCAGTAGAAACACTGTTTTCCGACCTAACCTCTGTCTGTCACATCTGCGGCTTGTGGTTACCTAACATAACAATAATTTCAATGCTTTTTCATACTACAAAGGCAGAAATTGTGTTGTCTCAAAAAACACTTATAAGATGCTTCAGTGATGTTATCATTTGTATCTGTAAACAATTTATTTTGGTTTATAAAAATGCTAACCAACACATTTGTGTGTGTGTGTGTGTGTGTGTGTGTGTGTGTGTGTGTGTGTCTGTCTCTCCTTCAGTATGAACTGGTATATCACACATTTGGGCGGCAGGCATACCGGCGCTCCACAGCTAACTTGGAACTGTTCCTGCGGCGCTTTAACCAAGTGCAGCTGTGGGTCGTGACTGAGGTTAGCCTGTGTGGTACGCTCAGCAAACGAGTGCAGCTGCTTAAGAAGTTCATCAAAATTGCAGCCCAGTAAGGAAAATTCACACACACACACACACACACACACACACACACACACACACACACACACACACACACACACACATTTACAGACTTTGCCTGCTTACATAGAGTGGGGTCTAAATCTGAGATCACTTAAAAAACCCATTTATATATTTAGTTTCGTTATTTATGTATTAAATAAACATTTTACTTTAAAAAGAACCCAAGTAAATTGAGCTCCCTATTCAAATGTGACGTTGTCTGTGGTATGCTCTTTGTATTGAAAGGTAAAAAAATATTAGCGCTATATTTTTACTGAAGTATGCATTTAGGCTTGGAAACTCAGATTCTTGGACCCACTGTAAGTAACGTACTGCAGTAACAATAGTAACAATATTTATATCTCACGGTGATCTGCTGCAGTACAATTGAGAGACAAAAAAGTGTGACTGTGCGTATATGTATTGTTTCAGCTGCAGAGAGTTTAGGAATCTCAACTCGTTTTTTGCCATCATCATGGGCATGTGCAACCCAGCAGTCAGCCGCCTCAGTCAGACATGGGAGGTAAGTATAATACATACAAGGATATGTACCATATGTAAACTGTTTTATTTGAAGTTAGGTAATTACATATCTATTTTGAAAGGTACATGCATTGTGTGTGTATTTGTTTTAGATCACAAACAATAAATAACTCAAAACCCTAAAAAAAATCCTAACCTACTCTCTATTTTTTCTCTCCAGAAGCTACCCAGTAAATTTAAGAAGTTCTACGCAGAATTTGAGAGTTTACTGGTATGTTTTATATTAACTCGATGTTAGTGCATAATTATTTAACTGTGCTGATTTTTTTCATCTGCATACCTCACAGTCATAGCTGCCACTCATTTTTGATGTGTCCACTCAGGATCCGTCCAGGAACCACCGTGCCTACCGCCTCACTGTGGCCAAGATGGAGCCACCGATCATTCCCTTCATGCCCCTCCTCATTAAGGGTAAGGCCAGAGTCAAGCAAAGGGATTTCATTTAGGCTGTTTTGTTTTGTTTTTCTTGTTTTTTTTACCAAAGTAACTTACTATGACCATGTGCCACAAAATGTGCACTGACAACATGCAAAAACCAGCAATATATATGTAAGAAATACATACAGTGTCTTGGTGCTTATTTATAAGTACCAAAATGTCACTGCTAAATGAAACATTTGTTCGCTCTCTTCACAACAGACATGACTTTCATTCATGAAGGTAACAAGACGTTTGTTGACGGGCTGGTGAACTTTGAGAAAATGGTGAGTGCAGTTCAGTTAAGCCTTTTATTGTGTAGATATGTTCACTGTGGATATTGTAACAAAGGTCTGCACTGAACCCTCAGTGACCAGACAAGAGGAAACAGCAGGCCATGGTCATTCTTTATGTCAATTCAGGATAGGGGTCAAATGGTTGTCAGATATCAGCGGTATAGAATGCAAATAGAATAATTTTGTGATCATACAGTGTGCTTTTGAGCATCTCCTGTGAGTATTTCTACATACATACAGTAGTGAACTATTTGCACAAACAAATGCACCAGCAATACCAGTCATGCGACTGCCCAGTTGAATTAGTTGTTACTGAGCTGCAAGAATACCAAAAAGTGGAGAAGCTCTGGAGTTCCTCACCCCTGCAATAAAGTGTTATTCATCCTATCTGCTATCGTTTTCACCATGACATTAATCATGTAATATTTTTCTATTGCTTTTCTTAGCGCTTGATTGCCAATACGATCCGGGCAGTGAGACACTGCAGGAGCCAACCCTTTAGTAAGTTGACATCTTAAGTACACAATACTTAATAATTGTGAATTCTTTAAAAAGTGACTTAGGTTTAAAATTAAGTGATATTCAGATCAGAGCTACAGTACATTTGATTAAGAGAGTCACTTTAACCAAAAAAGATGTCTGTGATTTCCAACTTCGAGTTGATTTTTATGCCAAAGACTTTGAGATTTAACTGAGCTGTCAGTTAAAGATAGCATGATTTTATTTTTGTTTGTTTCAATCAGATGTTGAGGCGTCTCCAGCCAGTAAGAATCCGCAGGAAGTGCGCAACTATGTGCGTCAGCTGTCCGTGATCAACAACCAGAGAACCCTATCACAGCTTTCCTTCAGACTGGAGCCTAGACGAGCCTAAGAGCCAAGAACATCAGTGGTCTCCTTCTTCTCGCTTCAATCCCTACAATTTTTTTCTCACTCTCCTTTTCTTGCGTTCTCGTCTTCTCTCTGAAATCCGTAATAGATATCCATAACAGAAGTTGGTGGTGTAGCCTCTCCCTTACTCAAGTATTGTAACTTCAATAAAAGAATGATTGAAATAAGTAAAAATACCTTTCCTCAAACAACTTGAGCAGAAGTAAAGTTGGAGATCAAAAACCTGTTGGGTTTACAATTTGCGTATCCTGCATTTTTCAGCAAATGAATCAGAATTTATTAAGCATTGTTCGTCTTTCTTTTCATTATTTGTCTAGAATTGAATGATTAAAAGAGCTCAACAGAATGAAACTAAACACAAAAGATGTTCGTAACTAAATGTTACCACATAGCTAAATTGTGAATGAACAAAAAGTAGACTACTTTCGACATGAATACAGCTAGAAGTGGAGGCAAAACGTTACAACTTGGAAATACTTAGCCAAGTAACATTCCATTAAATGCTTGAGTAACTGAGAAAATTGAATCAGTTACTACCCACCTCTGTCCATATCTACAGTACCCACCATTAGTAAATCCAGCTATACAACTGTCAGCTGCAAAAACTGTTGAATACTTGCCACTGCCAATCTGTTTAATCTGTGTATTGGGCATTCATTTGCGTGTCCAGGCTTACTGTTTAAAATGTGGCAAAGGGATGTGTGTGTGTGTGTGTGTGTGTGTGTGTGTGTGTTTGTGTGTGTGCATGTCTGTGTGTGCGTGTGCATGTGTGTGCGTATGTTTACTCCTTACTAATGATTACTACCAGTTATGTGTAAGGATTTAAGAATAACCTCATCTAATTGCATTTTGTTAATTGATGTTCAGTTTTGAGTGATGCATGTAGTGTGTGTGCGTGTGTGTGTGCGTGCGTGCGTGCGTGCGTGTGAGTGAGTTTGTGTGTGTGTGTGTGTGTGTGTGTGTGTGTGTGTGTGTGTGTCTGTGTTTGAGTCCTGTGATTCAACGCAAAGTGTGCTAAGGTAATCTGAATCTGCCCCATGCTTTGAAAAGGCAGTTATATCATTCCTCTAGTATACCATTAAAGTACAGTGTAATCCTATTTTCAGTACTTAACCTATTGAATACTAGTTTATATTCACAAAATGAGGTCTCAAATTACTACTTTCGTTTGAGAAATAGTTTGGTGAAAAATCACATTACCCCATATGATCAGTCAAAGCATGTTTGGAGACCAAATTTTGCTTCCTTAGTTTAGCTAACAACAGCTATGAGACTACATTGCTAACGGACACTAGAAGTCAATAGGCACCAAATCTTTTCAGTGAATACATGTAAATATACATACACACTGTTTTCTAAATCACAGAGAAAAATCTGTGCTGCCTTAATGAAGAGCCAGTTGCAGTTTGAGAAGGTTGTGGGAGGTTTGGGTGATGAATTTTTACAGAAGCAACTCGGGCGACTATTGACACTGGAAAGTGTTTTTAGCAAAGTTAGCTTCATAGCCCCAAAATTGGGTTAGCAAGATACAGTAGCAAAATTTGGACTTCAAGCTTGTTTGATTGACAACATGTGGAGTGAGTGGAAATAACCGTAAACTGGATTTTTTGATTAACTATTCCTTTAAGGTTAGTCAGTGACATAATGAAACTCATACATTTATGAAATATCATACTAATAGTGCTCTGGTAAAACTTAAAGGTTTGCAGATCATATGTTATATTATTTGAAGCCTTTTCAGTGGGCTATATCAGTATTTATGCTCAAGGACTATTTTTATTGCTGGTATATTTCTGTGCTAGTGACTTACCTCTTGCCATAGCCTGTAGCATTTTTGATGTCTTTTTGTATATTCAGACATATTTGTATATTTTTTGGTTGACATCATATTGTTACTTTATTTCAATGAACCTCAGAATGCCTTGTTTGTTTTCATCCTGCCTAGGAGAAAGCATCTCTTAGAAGCTGTAGAGTTCTTAATCTGTTGGAATATGTCTCCATTTACCCTATATATAGTAAATAAATGTATTACTCAAAAAAGTTCTGACTTATTGCAGTTGTTACAGGTTCTAGGAAACCACAGCAACAAAAATAAAATCTGTAAAATACAGGAAAGCACCTCAGTTTTGTCTAATGGTCTGCATTATATATTTATTATTCATTATTATGTTGGTATAAATGTTGGTGTTGGAGTCTCTACAGCACTAACAGTGATAGGTGACTGATATGCTGGTTGCCAGTTTGCCTTTCCCAGGTAGACCTCCTTAGTATTGAGGGTCAAGCTGGGGCTCTTGCACATCTCCACCTGAGTCATTAGATAGAGGCAGGTCCTGTTCCTGACTGGAGTTCCTCCACTGATGGAACCTCATTTTGTCCTTGTACCTCTTCAGGGCACACTTCCTTTTTCAGGTTCAGGCCTGTCATGTTCAAATTCTCCACAGTGTGCCTCAAATTGTTCAGCGCCATTAGCACTTTAATAAGGTATATAAGTCTCACCTCCTGGCTCTCTCCTTGGTACCAGTAGCCAGTGGTGAGGAGCTTCACCTTTTTCTGTTTGGTTCGATTGTAAGTATGAATGACATGGGCGAGATGATCCTTCCAATTCTCTCTCTCCGTTTCTCCAAGTGTTCGGAGAATTTGTAACAGAGGCTGATCAAACCTCTCTGCAAGATTGCTGTGAAGATGGCAGGGGAAAGTTCTGGAATGGTTCATGCCACACAGCTGTCTGAAGTCTCAGAAAAACTAGTTTTCAAATGCCTGCCCTTGATCAGGCTATAGTTTGAGCAGATATCTAAAGCAAGGGATGCATTCACCAAAGATTTTGGCTTCAGGAAATGCTTGTGCAAACCTAGTGAAGAAGTTGACTACCTACAGGATATACTAATACACTTCCTGAGTGGTCTCCATGTGGAGGAAATCAATGCAAATATGTTAGAGGAGTGAACTTAATATAAGACAGCCAACGGGTGTTTTTTTTTTTTTTTTCGTTTTGTTTTATGCAATTCCTCGTGACATACTCTTTTTTCATAAATGGCCAGTAGAACCTTTCTGAACCAACAGGTCACATTTTATTATGCAAGTGGCGGGCAAAAAATAACTGTCTGCTACCAAGTATTTTCCTGTAGAGCAGGCCGGCCTCACATGCATCCTGGTGGGTTTGAAAATTGCCCCGCATTTCTCCTCAGTTAGCTCTCTTGTATTCTGTCATCACAGCAACTTTTTCCCAATGGCAGGGTGGAGCAGCTGGTGGCCTAGTGGTGAGGGAGTTGCCCCTGTGATCAGAAGGTTGTGGGTTCAAATCCCAGACTGCTGATGGCACCGTTGAGGTACCCTTGAGCAAGGTGCTGTCACCATTTGCTGCATTCCTGGCTGACTGTTGCTTCACTTGGGTGAATGTGTTAAATGCAGAGAATGAATTTCATGTATGAAAAATGAACACTTTTCGCCACTCACTCTCTAAGCTCTGGCTTATCACTGGAAAAGTCTCTGGGTGATCTTGCAGGAGAGATGTAATACTCAGGGCTGCCACCAGTGCTACATCACCCTGCTTGGCTGTTCTGCTCTCATCCCAGTTGCATCTTCTGACAATCTTCCCGAACGCTGACTTATAAATGCATTAATATCAAGGGGACACTGAGAGAGAATGTCTGAGTCACTATTCAGCTTACTTGGCCGATACCTAATTTCAAAATGCAAGTCTACAAGCCGTCCTACCCAGTGATGACCCGCTGCGTTCAGCTCGGCAGTGCCAGTAATGGAAGTTAAGTGGTTGTTAACAGTATAAATGATGAAATGGGGGATAGTCTCTGAATTTGTCACACATTGCCCAGTTTAAGCCCAAGAACACTTTCCACTGTGGGGGTGTTAGTTCAGTTCCACTGATGTTAGCGTGCATGACCCATAGCCAGTCACCCTCATTTTGCCAAGAAAAAAGCTTCAAGAACCACATACTTCCAAGGTATTGGATTTTGAGTGGATTTGTATACAAAATGCTACTTTTGGCAAGCTGTACTAGGTATTTACATGCTTGTGCTTTTGGACTTAATACTTTTATAGCCTGAATGTCAGTGATTACAATGAGACTACATGTTAACTATTACACTTCGCATTGCTGTAAACCAGGGGCGTCAGAAGCATTTTTAATGCACAGTACACTGATGGGAGTCTGAAACTGGTGGGGGGTGTACACGCACTGCACTCTGCGTCTCGCGTGTTTCCCTCAGACGAATCGCTGGGTGGAGAAGTGTGGGGGGGGGAATGCATAATATAATGGTAATCTAATATAATAGTTCCGGCGCCCTTGCTGGAAATAGTATTTTAATTGTTTCTACAGCTCCAAAAGAAAGAGACCTCTGCAATTTATTTTTAAATCAGCATCTCTATGTGTATGACAACCATTCCATGCCAGTGTCTGTTAAATTCCCACACAAGCACCTCATTCTGCTTTATGAGGTACAATTAGGTGATCACTGCTGTAATCAACACTCTTCTCTCACAATGTGACCAGTTGGATGGCAAAACACTACTAGAAGTATGTACTTACTGGCATTTTGTTCAAGAGCGAACAAGAGATTTGTTTTCTTTGAATTATTCAAGTTCTGTAAACACTGCATCATTTCTCTTGTTTTGATTTATTGTCAGTTCCTTTATAATGATGCTTTAAAGAACAATATTTTTATATGGAAATAAGAAGAAATATTTTCAACAGATCTTAAAAACCAAGACGAAGCTGTTTAGTTCAATACTTGCGCCTCTAAAAGATAAAACCTGAGAAGCTGAACATCTTTGCAGTGGTCTCTGTTGCTTTTTTCTGGAGCTGTAAATGAGAGAACTCTGCCCTGTCAGCCCCGCTGTTCCCTGTCTGGCCGCGCGGCGGCGCTGTTCACCTGCGTGAGTTTGAGGTGCTCGAGTCCCGGGCGCGTGTCCTGTTATGGAAGTTTAGTAACACGAGACAGCGAGGCTCTTTACTTTGTGACGCGGAGTGTCCGGAGCGACCGCGGGACGGAGAACAGCACGAGCAGGTATGGAAATAAAAACTTTACTTCGTCGCACAGACCCTGAAACATCTGGGCGGAACACATGATTAGAGATAAATCTATCACGGAATACATGCAGCCAAATGCGTTTTGGTTTAATCTCCTAAATACCTTAAATTGATCCTTAAATGAGTATGTGAACATTATTGAGTCGATCATTTGTCATTTGGATTGTTTTCTTCAATGCAGGGTTCAATGATTAAAGCCTGGATGCTGTAAGGTAACGGATAGGTCAAGAATATTCCAGACAATGTCAGCTACATCTTCATTATGTCATGTTCTATGTCAGTTGGCTGAGTCAGAGGGAGTATGAAAGTATGGAGGGAGGGGGGAGGGGGTCTGCTGTTACTCTTGTGTACAAAATTGTAGTTTTAGTCCTTGTGGAAATGAGTGCAAGCATCGATGATCTGACCTGGTGAAGGACCGTCTTTTAAAAACTCGATGTCCATGAACATGCCGTGATGTCACTGCCCTCACAGCCACACGGATCGTCCAGTTGGCTCTCACTTACAAATGAGCTGTTAAGGGAACCTCTGCCCTTGATGTTTGAAACATACATGTCTGCATGTTCTTAGATGTTTAGACTAGGTTCTTGTTAAAGTTGAGCTTAATTTAAGGTTAAGGCAAGGTTAGATTTTGGCATATGATAAAAGATTTAGTTAGGGAGAGGCCCCACAGTGGGTAGGTCTGTTGCCTCACGCCTCCAGGTCTGGGGTCGAATCCGGGTCCTGGCCTTGTATGTGTGTGGAGTTTGTATGTTCTCCTGGTGGTGGCGTGCGTCTCCGCTTTCTCCCACAGTCCAAAGACATGCGCGTCAGGTGAATTGGGGATTCTAAATTGGCTGTAGGTGTGAGTGCGTGAGTGAATGGTGTGTGTGTGTGTGTGTGTGTGTCTGTGTGTGTGTGTCTGTGTGTGTGTGTGTGTCTGTGTGTGTGTCTGTGTGTCTGTGTGTGCGTGCGTGTGTGCCCTGCAGTGGGCTGGCACCCCTCCTAGGGTGAATCTCCGCCTCATGCCTGTTGACTTCAGGATAGGCTCCGGGTACCTGCGACCCTAGTAAGGAATAAGTGGTTACAGAAAATGAATGAATGTTTTTAAGTAATGCATGGTCATAGCAAGTATTAGTAAGTGTGCAGTGACACAGGTTTATCTTTCTGGAACAGTTGTAGCCAGGTAATTTTTTTTACAACTGACATTTGACCAAAACTGTTCTCTCAGACACTCATGGATAAATAATTTTGAGATACAGAAACATTGCTGTGGAACTGAGAACAGTATAGACCCTCAATCATATAGACAAAAAATAGCCATTCATTAGCAACCAGTGGAAAATAACTGTCTGAATTTTTAGGATCGAAGTACCAGACATTCTAATACATTTGCATAAGATGAACAAAACATTTGCCAGAGAAAAAAGATGTGCATCTTGCAGCTGTGTTGTGAGACATTTTTTATAGAGAAATATAAAATGTAAATATACCACGTATATTGTAGCTGTCTGTGATTTATAGGAAAGGCCAGTATCACATCAACAAGGTGGAACTGTACATGATATTGACACTTGTAGAACAAAACCTCGTATCTCCAGAATGATAACTTCACAGGAGAAGAAATAAAAGTATTCGCAACTTATAATCAAAGCTGATGTAAAAATAATTTTTGACTGAATTTTTGACCACAATATGCAGTAGGCCTACATGCAGCCCTTTGTTGTAAAGTGACTGCATAAAAGATGCAGCTACAGGGCAAGTGGTCCTGGAAGTAGACGGACAGTTAGAATGTGCTGTAAATCACACACACAGGCCAGACATTTCACACAGCGCTCCTTTGTCCAACATGGTGTGTGACACTAGTAAATCTGCGCAGTTAAGGATCAGCATGTTTTTCTGATAGTCTGATGAATCTTTATGGTTCTTTCAAGGGAAAGTCATTGAATCTCACTACCTTTACATTATCTTCAGTATGGCAGTATTTTAAAATCTGTTCATTGCTTCTTTATTTGTGTTTTTTCTCTCCCTCCTTCTGCAGTTTGTTGCATTTTGCGTGTGTGCACATGTCAGTATGAGATGTCGTCCCTCAGTGCTAGCTTCGTGGAGATACGTTTTGATGACATCCACTTTTATGAGAACTGCGGTGGCGGGAGCTTTGGGAGTGTGTATCGAGCACGCTGGCTCTCACAGGACAAGGAGGTGGCTGTCAAAAAGCTACTGAAGATTGATAAAGAGGTTCGACATACATATGCACCTGCGCATGCCTGCGGCAGTGTTTTGTTGGATTTCGCATGCGATTCAAATTTTTTTTTTGTTGAGTTGGTCCTTATTAAGGGTATCATAGAGAGTCTATAAATATAAAAACAACCCCCCCAAGCATAGTTACTGCATAATCTTCATAGAAACAAGTAGCTGACTGCACGCCTGCCCGTTCTGCCATTCTCATATTTGAAATGAAAAATTCCTGTATTCATAGTTTTTAGAACATTTTTTTAAGTAGCACTACTGTATTGTGGTACATTTTTGTATCAAAACAGGAAAATGAAATATCTTGTTACATGTTATGTATCGTGAAATTGTATATGTTTTATTTCCATATCGCCCACTGATTCTGTCTTTATATCAGTTCCTCTTGTTTATTGTTCGAAGCATGGCTCAGATAGAAAGGGAGTGCCTGCCTGGTATGAGATGGCTGCCAAGCTCACTTCTAGTTTTCCATGACTCTCTCTCTCTGCCCCTCTCCCTCTTTGGAGATCCGTAAAGCAAATCTGATGTGCTGTATGTGTCAAATGTTGCATGTTTCTGTGGGCCCCAGGTCTCAGTACCAGAGCCTGTCTCAGCACAGCAATCTTAAGGGTCTCTGTGTTTCATTACACTGGTCAACAAAAAAAAATATGTGTAATCATCAGAACACACTTTTCTAAACCAGTTTTTCATGCTGACTTCAGATCTACTTTCAGATTTTTTCTGTCACATCAACCTTTTGAATTATGAGTAGATTTTAGTTTGCAATAGACTTGCATGCAGTTTTTATTAAACCGCAGGCACCAATCAAGTAACTGTTTCAATATTTTCAGTGTGAAGTCAGATAGGCACACACTGAGGCATAGATATAATGATCAGTGTCAGTCAGCTACCACTGTTTCTTCAAAAACGCTTATTATATGATTATTATATGCTAATTATACCACTAGCATGCAATATATAACTAGCTTCATCACAAAAAACTGTACGTGCTAGGGAAAAACTAAACACAGAGTTGAAATCAGCATGAAAAACACTACAAAACCCACATAAACTTATCTCTGATGATTTTGACCTGTTGACCTGTGTTATTTACTAAGGCACCAACTGAATGATTTCTGCTGTCCTTTGCAATTAAGCTTTTCTAGTCACTGCTATTGTTTCATTTGGGGTTTCTGTTGTATTTAATGTGTACCTGTTTGTCTTTCCCTTAAAATTATTTTTCTTTTCTCATGTTCAGGCTGAGATTCTCAGTGTTCTGAGCCACAAAAACATCATTCAGTTCTATGGAGCGATTCTTGATTCACCAAACTATGGCATTGTAACAGGTAACAAAAGTGTGAGTGTATCTATGGTGTTCATTTTGCTGCTGATTCTCCCAGGCAATATTTGTGCATTTATGGTTTGAGCATTTTGCGTATATGTTTATACACAGTTGTCATTTATCATGGCTAGATTTATATGTGCCGCTCTGCAGTGTTCATATGAATGTGACACGATCTCAGTCAGTCCCTAACACTGTTCACTTTTGTGCTTTGATCCTTGTGGGAAATAGCCTGATTCCGCTGCTGGAGTTTTCAGCTGCACTCTGTTTACTGTATAAAAGAGAACTAATTATACCTGCTGTACTTAAGGAAAAGTACTGCAACTGCACAGATCACTGTCTAGAGCACAAGCAAAAGGAATGAATCAAGAAAATGATAGGGTAGGGGTGAGGTGGTGCATGGTGGCATATTCTCTTTATTTCTTGAAGATTAAACCATTGTCGATTTATGGCGACATGGAGTCCTTCCTTTATCATTCCATTCATAAGTGTTGTGGCATTTTGCCAATATGACATGGAGAGGGAAGACCTACCATTGTAGAATTGAATTTCTGTCAATTAATTTAATGTATCAAAATTTTCACTGTTCCTGTTAATTGTATGGATTTTTTTATTTTGATGTTAAAGGATCAAATATAAACCATTCGATATGTTAATGTAGTCATTCAAACAGTTGGTGTATTCTGCCCACCCCTTCTACAAAATGTGCACCCCAAACTGGAGTAATTACTTTCAATTACTTTAACGTAATATTAACCTTATTAAACTCAGGAGTAGTATTTTGAAACACCTCAGGGGATATTTAGCTTACATGTGTGAGATAGGCCATTGCTTCTCTTTGGATGTTTTTTTTTTTTCAGAGTAAAAAATGTTTAATTACACTAAACAAAATCTATTTTATTGAGTTAGTTTCTCAGCTAATACAATGCCTGAGTTGGCCTCACATAAAACAATGCTTTCTGTCACCCTCCACAACAATTCAAATTCTGTGCTTGTATTTATAGTAACCCATCATGTCTATCCCTGTCTCTGCCTGTATTGTAATAGCAATTCTGGTACTCAGTATATTTGTGGCTATGCTTTTTGTTGGCAGTACATATGAAAGTTGATCTTGGCTGTTTATTACTGGGTTGACTGACTGTGCTCATAGGACCTAAATTAGTCTGGTTAATGCTGTGTAGGGGCATACATGTCATCAACCCCCAACTCTGACTTGCCCATGGCCCTATCATCTTCTTGCTATGGTTTGCATTTAGAAGCATTTCGTCGTTTACAACGTGCTTTAACCAAAGTGGGAAGTGTGAAAGCAGAGCCTGAATCTTGTGATAGTTCTAATGTTGTAATTTCTAATACTTTTGAAATATTTCCCTTTCTCCTTTACAACATGTATACAGTGGGTATGAAAAACCCCTTAAAAAGTTCCCCATTTTGTTACTTTGAAGCCTGAAATGAAGACAAGCACACAAAAAATCAGGCGTATTTACACCTGAAAGATATGAAAGCCACAGTTTAGAGAAAAAAAAATAACTGAGATGGATAAAGGATCACCCTCCTCCTAAAAATTATGGCAAACACCATTAGGTGTAACTAATCATTTCCATTTCACAACAAGCTAATTGTCTTCCACCTGTGACCAATTGTTAAAATTGTCATTTTGAGTTCCGCATAAAAAAACCTATTCCTGGAGCATTTACGTGCTTGGTAGAGCAACTGAAAGCAAACAACTATGGGTGGCAAGGAACTGTCAAAAAATGTTAGGAATAAAGTTGCAGACATCCACAAGTCAGGAGATGGATATGATCAATCCCTAGAAGCATCCAAAAAACACCAAACCTACAGTGAAGCATGGAAGGGGCGTTTCTCTGCTGCAGGACTGGGTCGCTTGTCAGGATGGAAAGAAAGCTTGATGGGGCAAAATACCATCAATTTCTTGAGGAAAAACTCAAATGGGAATGAGGCTCACATTCCAACATGACAGTGACCTAAAGCTCACAGCAGATCTGACCACACAGTGGCTGAAGGAGAAAAAGGTGAATGTCCTTGTGTGGCCCTCAGAGATCAGACTTAAACCCTATTGAAAATCGTCCAATCTGACTGGGCCTGAACAGTTACATAGTGGGCAAAGAATGCACAGGCTAGATGTGCAAAGTTGGTAGAGAAGGATCCCAACAGATTCAAGGCTTATCCACCTTAGTGTTTTTACATCTTTCACTTGGACATTCTAAGTTACATTGACTAAATACCGCAGGAAAATGTTTTTTTTATTTGTTTCTTCATTTCTGGCTGCAAAGCAACAACATGTGAATATTTTGAAGGGATTGATTCTTTTCTATACCCACAATATGTCACACCACAAACACAGTGATGATGAAATGACTCATCTCTGTTAAACTCACTCTAATACTATCATCAAAACACCAATTAAAAGTTTGTCTTTTGGAATAAGAGTGTTCTAACATGGTGACTCAACAACTTACTCGGATACAACATGCTTGTTTGTCACTGAATATTATCTAAATCTTTTGCTTATTATTGCTAATTGTTTTGATTTTAAACTGAATCTGAATCTTATTCTGTGTATGTGTGTGTGTGTGTGTGTGTGTGTGTGTGTGTGTGTGTATTTAAGAATATGCCAGTGGAGGGTCACTATATGAATATTTGTCTAGTCCAGACAGTGAAGACATGGACATGGGTCAAATAATGATGTGGGCAGTGGATATTGCAAAAGGTAGGTGTGTGTGTGTGTGTGTGTGTGTGTGTGTGTGTGCATGCTTCTGTGTGCTTATACATCATTATCATACCATATTCTGATGTAATTTTTGTAATTGATGTCATTTTTTTAGGAATACATTATTTACATGCAGAAGCTCCAGTGAAAGTCATTCACAGGGATCTGAAATCACGGAATGGCAAGTTTATGTTATTTTATGTAGAAATATGACTGCGCGACCCAGTATTACCCAATATAACAACACTGACCACCATAATGCCAGCTAATAGATTTAGATTTTAGGCATGAGACCATAAAATTATTCATGAGAGTCAGTGGGGCAAAATGAATAGCATCTTGACAATGCTTTCAGATTAAGATTAGGGTTATGGTTAAGGCTACGACTAGGATTAAGGTTAGGGTTAAGGCTGGGGTTAGGGTTAGGGCTAGGGCTAGGGTTAGGGTTAAGGCTAGGGCTGGGGTTACGTTAAAAATCTTCACTAAAGATATCTGTTGTTAATAAATTATTTTGTGTATTTTAACAAAATATTTTAGTAGTTATAACATTCGCCTCTACCGAGCTCTACATGTCTTACCAGCCTGAGGTCTTTTGTTCTTTGCTGTGATGTATGAATGTATGGAAAAACCTTTAAGTGGTACTGAACATGTCCATGGAGGCTAATGTAACATATTAGGAAAAAATCTGAAATTTGGCACATATTATATTTTACTTAATTAAACTCAGCAAATAAATACAACATGTGTTATAAAACTTGGAGAAAAAGACCAGGTATATACAAACATTTGCATACAACTTCACTTGTGGGGCACAGTAGGGTAAATTAAGTACTGAAATAGTAATACTAAAGTTAATACTAGATACTAAATACCACCATTATGATTGTAGTAGTGTGCAGTAGATTCTGGAAGAGTGAAAAATACTGAAAATGTCTGTCAGTAGGAAATATAATGACTTTCCGAACTTTCTTTTCATTTTCAGTGGTGTTAGCTGCTGACAATGTACTGAAGGTACTTTTTCATTTTCAAAGTCCTTGACATCTGTCTCTCAGCAGTTTGTTCATTTAGTTGTATGTACATTACAGTAGGTATAAATCACCGCCTTCAGAATATTCACACTCGGTTGATTTGCTGCGTGAAATGAAGGCACACAATTTTTCTAACTGAATCACTCAGAATCACTGAGATAGATAAAGGATCACTCTCCAATGTTAGTACTTTGTGGAACCACCTTTTGCTTTAATTACAGCCTTGAGTCGGTTGGGATCCTTCTCTACCAACTGTGCAGTCTTTGCCCACTACAGAACTGTCTATCTCAGTCAGACTGGATGGCGACAGCTGATGGACTGCAATCTTTAAGTCATTCCACAGATTGTCAATAGGGTTTAAGTCCGACCTCTGATGGCCACACATGGACATTCACCTTTTTCTCTTTCAGCCACAGTGTGATCAGTTTTGCTGTGAACCTTTGGTCACTGTCATGTTGGAAGTTGAGCCTTATTTCCATTGACAGCTTTGACCACTCTGTCATAAATTCCTGTAACTGCCTCCAAGTTACCATGGGTGTCTTTGTAACCTCTCTGAACTGTTTCCTCCTAACCCTTCCATCCAGTTTGGAGGGACCTAGTAGCATTAAACACTTTCTTAATTACAGACTTTACTGCACTCCTAGGGATTGATAAAGCCTTTGAAATTTATTTCTATCCACCTCCTGACTGTGCCCATAGATCTTTTGACAGTGCCTTGCCACCCATAGTTGATTGTTTCTTTCACTTGCATTACCAAGCACTGGAATGCTGCAGGAGGGGGATGATCTTTTAGGCATCTCAGTGGTTCTGGTTTTTTTTGTTTGTTTTTCTTTCACTTGGATGTTAGAAGTTGCATTGAGTAAATTGTTTTTATTTATGTAAATTGTTTTTATTTCCTGATGCAAAGCTATAAAATGTGAGTTTTTTTTCTATAGCCACTGTACTATTCCACACTGCTAAATACATACCTTCTACGTTTTCTGTCAGATCTGTGACTTTGGGGCGTCTAAGTTCCTATCTCACACCACACACATGTCTTTGGTGGGCACATTCCCCTGGATGGCCCCGGAAGTAATCCAGAGTCTGCCTGTCTCTGAAACTTGTGACACATACTCGTATGGCGTGGTGAGTACGTCAGTGTGTTTTGTGTGTGTTTGCTCGTTAGAAGCAGGCAATATGGCAAAAACAAAATATAATTTTTCATGAAGCTTCACAATACGCAATATGTCACTATATATGTTTTTTTTTTTACAAAAACAGTGTTGCCACATTTAAAGACTATTATTAAGACTATGAGTACACTGATTTGTATTTTTGCACTACACTGAATTTAGCATTCAACATTACTGATTCACCAAATTCCACATTACTGATTATGAGGTATACAATGATGCACTGGAAAATTGAAATGCAAAAAGTTTGCATCATGGAGATGTGACTATGCATTGTAGAAAATTGACATTCATGGACAAAATGGACATTATCACCTAATGCAACTGTATTTTTGATCACCAAAGTTTGCAAAATACCTGCACCACTGTGCACAACCCAGTCCAAAATTGTTGTTCCTGTTATTTGTGAATTAGAGACATTCAAGCTACTCTTCCAACAATTCCAAATCTTCCAAATCTGTTTTAACAGTTATTAAGCTGTACAGGAAAGCCTTCTATTGTTAGTTTTGCCAGTAGGAACTCTTTCTCTCCGGGTCGACCAGAGGAGAATGGGTCCCACTTTTGAGTCTTGGTTCCTCCCGAAGTTTCTTCCTCCAGCTATACAGAAGTTTTCCTCGTCTCTGTCGCCTTTGGCTTATTCACCAGGGGCTCACACCTCCTCTCTGTAAAGCTGCGTTGTGACATCATTGGTCGTACAAAGCACTATAAGTAAAACTGAATTGAATTTGAACATAATGAAACAATCAAAATAAATCAAAAAAGAAAACCCTATATATCAAGTTTGATAGTATGGCACAATACTTAACTGCATTGTTCTGCTGATTCAAGCTTAAGAATGGTGGCTTAGATCGAAGAAGCAATGTTAGTGCCTCTACTGAGAGCCTGATTATGAGGTACCAAATGAGAAAACCAACAGATAATGCTGTTCAGCATTACCTTCATTGTGAAAGTTGTCTTTTAATTCAGTTAATACCAGATGGCATTTCTGGGGAAAAAAAAAGAAACAAAATAATACAATGTAAGTGATTATAAGTGATTGCAAAATGGAAATGTAATAAAATAAGTGAATATGGAAATACCTTGCCAGTGGTCTCATTCTTTTGGACCCCACAGTTTTTTTCATCAGTATTAAGTTATTTGACTATTGAGCTGACCTAGGTTTGTCTTACAGGTTTTATGGGAAATGCTGACCAGAGAGGTGCCCTTTAAAGGATTTGAAGGCTTGCAGGTGGCCTGGCTGGTTGTGGAAAAACATGAGGTATCCTGCAATTCTTTCGTGGTCTCTCCAAATGTACAGCTAGTAAGAGGAAGTTCACTTCTCTAGCAGCATTTTAATGCTTGCTTATGATTCCATTTCCACTTTAAAGCTTATTTCATGAAATTCTCCCCTCCTTTGCTCTCCCTGGTTCAAGGAACATAATGATAATGGTTTCTTGTGCATTTCTGGCTGGGTATTTATAGCTGAGCTCAGAGTGAGCAAGAGAACAAGCAAGGATCTCCTGCTTTAAGGAACACGGCAGTGGTTTTAGTAGTAGTAATCCAGAAATGTGCTTCAGATGAGCGAGAGTATGCGATGGACGAAAGGAATGAAAGAGATCTGAAAAGAAGTAGAACTGGAACAGACTGACATGAAGGAGCAGGAAAGGTCAAAAGATGGATGAACAGATACTTTGTTTAGCATTATTTTCCCAAAGGACCCGGTTTCCCATGGTTTTCAGAGTTCTCTGCTGGGCCTGTACAGTTTTTCAGCACAATTAAGTGAGTTACATATGTGAGCTACACTACACATTTAACTCAGCACAGTTTCACTGTACAATGCACAAATCTAATTATGTGTGATTGTTTCAAGTGCTTGAAAGGGTCCATTTTATAGTGCTGAATATAAGCAACACTCACATTAAGCATATTGTTAATCCTAATAAAGCGTTTGTCTTTTGGGCTCCTCTGAACGTGCAGAAGCACCACCCCCACACTAACCCCAAGTTATAAACATAGCCCTGAAGGGGAGATTTTCCACTAGTTAAGTTTGTATGTTGAAACTGCACCTGAGCTAAAATTGGAGTTCTATGTAACAATTGCCTTTTTTTCTTTTTGTGTGTGTGTTTCAGAGACCGACCATTCCAAGCAGCTGCCCTGCCAGCTTTGCAAAGCTAATGAGATCATGCTGGGTGGCAGAACCTAAGGTAGGTGTGATCCAAAATGTCTTTCTTATGTGAAAAAAGAACGCTTGACAAGCAGCTTTAATAAGAAATATACTGAACCATTTTAAAGGGGACAAATTTACCCAACCTTTTTCTTGAAGCTCCCCTCCTGCTCTGCAGATGTTTATGTTTTTTGTGCTCTAACACTCCTACTGCGACCTAGGAAAGCAAATTACTTAAGTAGTTGGATCAGGTGTGCTGAGAACAACGAAAATACTGAAACTCTACATCAGATCAAGCAGAGAGCTTAATACAGTCAATTAATTTAAGGTCCAGATATGAATTGAGCCCGGACTACGCAGTGTTTCAAAGTAAAATGTTCATGGTATAATTTAGGATTCAACTGTCATTAGCTGGTGGCCTAGTGGTTAGGGAGTTGCCCCTGTTATCACAAGGTCATGAGTATCCCAGGACTACTGGTGGCACCGCAGAGGTACCCTCGAGCAAGGGCTGCTGCCCAGATGCTGTGTTCCTGGCTGCCTAATGCTTCACTTGGTGAATGGCTTAAATACGGAGAACAATTTCATGGTGTGTTCACAAATGACAAATGGTCATTTTACACTTATGAGACTTTATCCAGAACCCAGGATAATTATGAAACTGAATTTCTTTTTATTATGAAAATGATACATTATTATGAAAATGTTCTTCTTTTTTCTCAGGAAAGACCTGTGTTTAAACAGATTCTAGTTACTCTAGAGTCCATGTGTAATGACAGTAAGCTTCCTGGCCAGTGCAATTCTTTCTTACACAACAAGGCAGAGTGGAGGTATGGCTGGTTGAACAAACACACACACACACACACACACACACACACACACACACTCACTAAGTGAACTGAGTAAGGTCAATGTCATGAAGTTGTACAAGCAGCGTTCTACATGTATGCACTTATTCATACACTTCTGTAAACACAGAAGGGCACAACGTTGTAGTAAGAAAACCTGAATCTGTGTTTTCATCATTCCTGATTGCGGTCTAAATAAAGACTCAGAAGAGTGTATGGGAGGGTTGAGTAGAACATGAGAAGTTAAGGAATAGGAAGACAGCTGGGACAGATGTAGAAGGGAGATGGGGTGAGGGGCAAAAATAGTGGAGGGTTTGTTGTGGGAGTGCATTCCAGAGTCCCAAGAGATAATAAAGACAAAGCTGCAAGAGACAAACATCAAGAGTGCTCCACTCAAACAGATCTGCACCAGAGCAAAGAGATTTCAGAAATTAAGTGAGAGGGATCAGAAAAATATGGGAGGAAGAGAATAAGACAGATAGAGAGGGAGGTAAAAAGAGGGACAGAGACGGATAGAGGGTGAGAAATTCTGAGGGGAACTGTCAGGAGGGTGGCAGAGAAACCAATTCCAGCAGCAGGAGGGATGAGTGGGGAGTGTGTGGAGAGTGAGCTTGGCAGGAGCAGACAAGGCTTCAGGGTAAAACACATGAGGAAGGGGTTTCTGGCCATGCATCACATACCTGTTTATAAATAGCTGCACTAAAGGCTTTGTGTCTGATCAGCTGTGGCACTCAAAAACACTGCGCAATACGACCCCTGCTGGTGTAAAGGGGTAATGTGCAGTGAAGTGCAAGCACCACTGTTACAGTGATCAGTTATGTATTACACATCATATTACCAATGTTTCTGTAACTTTCTAATTTCAGCCAAATGCATAAAATATGTTTGGGATGGCATTGCATAACATACGCATTTCTTGCCCTTCCTTGTTTACTATTTCTTAGGTGTGAAATAGATGCAACTCTGGAGCGTCTGAAGAGGCTGGAGAGAGAGCTGACCTGCAAGGAGCAAGAATTGGAGGAAAGAGAGAGGAGGCTGAGAGAGTGGGAGAACAGACTCATGGAGAGATCCAGATCGTGCACTCCTGTAAGAATTTCAGAAGGGCCCATGTACGCTTTGTTTCATAGGCTGGATTTTTAGATTTGGGTATTAAAAGTGACCAAATGTTCTATCCTAACCGCTTAGAATTTCAGTTCATATTCAGCTAATAAAATTCGAAGTTTAAGATGAATTGTTTTAGAATCTGCTGGAGAAAGCTAGGAGCACAGTTTCTACATTTGCATGGTTGCAAGAAAAATAACTTACACAATTACACAATTGCACAGTTATAGATTGCACAATAGTCAAACAGCAAAGTCACAAGTTTACCACTTTAGTCTGTCGCTACTAAGCTGATTTTGCTTACAAACAAAAGATATCGATTGTTTATAAATACGTGGCCAAAATGTTTCTCAAACTGCATTCAGCTTTTCATTAAGGTGGCACACACTTGTCAGTGGGGTTTAAGATTCTGTATAATTTAACCAAGGGGCAAAATGCTGCAGGTAGCCATTTTAGACAAGGTGATTTTAAAAAACTACTTCAGAAGTAAGAGCGCTGATCTAGAATTGTTATTATTCTGACATTAACCATAGTGAATTAGGAGGAATTAAGATCAGTCCTGCTTTGTAAATACTAGCATTGGGGTAGTCTGAAATGGCTGCCTGAGGTGAAGTTTTGCTTGTTTATATAGCTCACCATGAGATATACTGCATCCCAAACGACAGTGTCCACTCTGTGCCACATGTAATGAAGACATGGATGTGATCTGAGGGTGTTAAAACATTTTGGTAATGTATTTTTACGTCTTGGCTACTGACTGCTAGTATTTGTAACGTTGTAGCTCCAGTGCTAAACTGAGGAAGCAAAATTTAGACATCAAACATATGATCCGCATCCAGGGTATCTGGAAAGCTGTGTAAATCTGAAACATTAATTTAAGTAGTAGTATGTGGTTGAATTGTTGGTCATCTTGGCAATCCATAAAAATGACATGGATTACTAAATAAAACTGTAAACATAACTCGGAACCACTAGGGGGAGCCTTGATCCTGATTATTAATTGCCATTTTTCCGACGCAATTTACAACCCTTTCCGACGCAATTTTCCGACGTTAGTTACAGGGACTGCCCCCCTGGAGCAACTGAGGGTTATGTGTTAAGTGTGAGTTTTTCCAACCCTGATTATCTTAGTTTCACTCTCAGAACTCTGCAACAATACTTTGCCACTATTTTACAGCTATTGAGGTTTTATGTAAAGTTATGTGTTATTTGGTTGTCTAAACAGTCTTTATCATTTTCATGCAGTTCTTCCCTCAGATCTCCCCTATGGCTGCCAGTCTGAGCGCTGAGACTTTCTATGAGTCACGCTCTGAGGAGAGCAACAGTTCAGAGGTGAGCTGCTACATCTCGTCTTGCAGTAACGGTGATCTGGGAGGGGCTGGCTTGCAGGCAATCATGCGTGGCTTTGGAGGTGTGTTTGACCTGGATGTGGGCATGCCTGGGAGTAGCCCCATGCGGCAGTCAGGCATGCAGGTGAACATGCAGGCCAAACAGAACTCCTCCAAGTCCTGCAGCGTGCGCGAGGGCCGCAAACTCAACATGGCCATCACCATGGACCCTTTTGGCTGGTCCGATGACGACAGTGACTAAGAGGTTCGACTGAAGGATGTAAGGGTGTCCGGACATGAGAGGGAACAAGCCATTAAGTCAAGAGGTCAAATATATAAGTGTTTGAAGACTATAAGCAAGCCAATGTATATGAAGTCTATCAGTTGGAATAAAGAAATTGAAAGATGTCAAAAGAATGCCCTTAAACATACTCGAATATCTGTACTAAGTCTGCTATGACTCAGTCTAAACAGTTATGCACTGGCAATGTAAGTGATAGGACTGCAAAGCTGTTAGTCAGTACTGAGGAAGCCTTTCGCCAAGCAATGCTAAACTAAATATAGCCAAAGTACTGAAGTATTGTCAGTCTAAGATCAGGAATTTAACTCAGGCTGTGGATTGTGTAACTCCCGATAAATAGCATGATTTATTATTTAAAAACTGAGAGGTCTTTTTTTCAACACCAAAGTGTAATAGCAGTTCTTGCTGAGATTAGCAGATGCAGTGTTACTGTCTGTACCAGTATTAAAGAATCAGAGGCCTGATGGTTATGATTTGTGAAATATTTGTGAAGATGTGTTTTTTGTAAAGCCCTTGTTTTTTAATAAAGGATTTACTACACATTTGAATTCTTTCCCAAATGCATAAAAAGTAATTAAAGTATCATTGTCACAAACTGTTTGAAAGGTAATTGATTGAAACCATTTTCAAAGCCTGTAAAAACATGTTTCTTCCATTAGTAAATACTTTAGACCCATACTCTCCGTAAATCTGTATCATGTTGCTAAAGGTTCTCCTGAGAGCTTAAGCCATAATCTCATTCTAGCTTGGATAATGACACAGTTATAATTCTCTCACTGGAATTATATCACAAGCATGATCAGCTTTGTTTTTACTTTTCCCATAGTTAATGTTGGTTTGCAAAAGACCGGTTTTTGCAGCCTCTTGAATGTGATGAGGTAGGTTGGCTGCTAACACAGACATGGTCTGTGTTAGGTCTGTTTTGCACTCTCCATATTCTACCTCCATTAGCTGGTGGCCTAGTGGTTAGGGAGCTGCCCCTGCGAACAGAAAGTGGTGGGTTCGAGTCACAAGACTGGAAGTGACACCTCTAAAGTTCCCTTGAGCAAGGTACTGTCCCCACAGACTGCTCCCTAGGCGCTACGTTCCTGGCTGTCCGCTGTTTCACTTGGTGAATGGGTTAAATGCAGGGAAGAATTTCACACTGTGTGCTGTGCAGAGGCAGCTGCTAGTCTTTCAAACAGGGGAAGCTCATTTTAGGCCTACATCATGAAATTTATCACGTTATTTGTACATAAATTCTGGCCTCTGTTCCTTTTCAGAAAATGGTTTGTGACCCTGTCGTACTTCATCCACCT
>JBBIGA010000106.1:5713047-5724763 GCA_037576975.1 Alestes dentex | reverse complement strand
ATTTAGTACCAACATTTTTAAACCGACGTTCTAATGTGATAGGTCTGCGTTCTCGCCACTAACTGGTCGAGGCAGGCTGGCAGAGCCACTCGGAGGGAGTTCAGCCTGTTTCTGTACTTTGTTTCCGTCGCTGTCAAGTGAGAAAAAGCGTCTTGCTCAGATCCGTGGAACGGAAAGGCAAGATTGTTTTAACTGCATCTCAGTCAGATGGGGAGCCGAATCTCGTATGTACCCCAGCATCGCACTGGGGCTTCAAAGGTGGAGATCACTCCTCTCCGGATGCGCGAACGGTTCTCGTACCGGCGGGCCGTGAAGTCTGGGGGGGGGGTGCGGGGTCCGCAGTGACAGAAGCGCTGAGATCAGACCTGATCTGACTGAATTTTGATTGGTGCAGAAGCGAGGCTCCGCGGACCGGCGGAACCCTATTTTAAAACGTCATTATAATTTTTTTCTTTTTGAGGTTGTCCTTACCTGAGTGGTGGTAATTAGAGATCCAGTATGAAGTTACTCAAATTAGTTACGCTTTTGCGCTGTGAAGACTGAAAACTGCCGCGCATTTTACTGTTTATCCCGCGCATGCTACTTGCGTATCACTTATGTCAACCCCTGATTATATAATACGCTTTTGTTGTACACACTGAATCACGATATATTTACCTTTTCCCAGTAGTCTTGACAGGGGTTCTAGGGGATAGTTTGGGGGAGGACTCATTTAGTCTACAGAGAATTTAGGAGCTCTCAACGCACAGTTCTCAATATAGTTTGACAGAACAGACTGCTGAACTACAGAACAGACAAAATTCAGACACCACTCACTTGGCCTGTCGCTGTTCCTCCAATTTGGTCATAATATCAAAAAGATTCTGGCTCATCTGGGAATACAAAAGAGCTTACTTAACTGGAGAAGCATGGAACAGATTCATGGCATGTATTCATTCAGTTATGGATGAGATAAATTCTCACTTTGCCCATCTCTCTGTGGAACTTGTCCTCCAATCCTGCAACTCTTTGAAAGGTGGTCACATAGAAACCAACACGACTAAAGGAGATAGACAGAGCGTGAGAGAGAGAGAGAGAGAGAGAGAGAGAGAGAGATTGTTAAAATCGGTTACTTATTGTAAACTATGTAAGATGTTGTGATACATGTAGCAATCTCTACCTGTTCCAAAGAGTTGGAAGCTCTTCTTGGAGATCATAATTAAGCTCTTCAAACACTTTTTGTGCTCTCCCCAATTCTTCCTCTGCCTTCCAATAGATACATGCAAATGATTAAAGGAATGTTTAAATGAAAACCAATTCTTTACAATTTTCCACTTTCGCAGATGTAACTGGTCAGTCAAGACATGCTTGAAGTTTTGCTTCTTTAGTATAACATACAGCCGCATTAAAGTGGTGCAGACTCATTTTGGTTAAGGACATAGTGTGGTGTCTGTAAGCTTAAAAAAATATGTATATATCAAAGTGTTGCTAAACATTGTGGGCAGCCCAGTCTGCTCCACCTTAAAAAAATAAAAACTCGGATGCAGTTTGAGCAGGCAGAGAGAAGTTTTAAACATGTGTTTACATTTTGAATGACTATTGAATAACTATTGAACTAGTTTTTGTTAGCAACATCACTAAAGCTAAACACGAAAAACAACAAAAGAAACACTACACTCTAAATATGTTTTGGCTGACAACACCTGAGGTAACTAAGAAACTGTAAATTAGAATTTTAATGTACTTACAGCTCAGTCAAAATGTAAGTCTAGGGCTGGGTCAGATAGTATTTTACAGACTAAAAGAATATTTGTTGGTATTTCCAAGCACTTAAAATGGCCCTTAAAATAACCCTTACCCACTGCCATAACTAAACAGAGCACCAATGTTCATTGTTCAAATCATCTGATAAAAATTCACTCTACTATCCATTTAAATTGCATTGAAGTTTTTATATATAGCTTTAGGAACCAGCTTAGTCAATACCAATACAGAGCCAGCAGGCCAGAGCATTAAGGCTGTTAGAGGCGTTAGGGTGTAAAAGCTGAGTGACAGGTGCGTCACCTGGCTTCTGTTGAGATTAGTTTGAGCGATTTGATGTGCAGTGATTATTCCCTGAGCCCAGCCTGGAGCAGCTTTCTCCATTAGAGCCAATGGCTAAACATGCAGAGAGACAGAATGATGGAAAAAAGAAAGACAGAGACAAGCAAGACAAGTTTGTTAGCACACCCACACGCACAAACTGACAAAATGTGTCAAACAACTCAGGAAGCTTGTGTTGTACAGAATCACAAACACACATACACGTGATCACAAGATTCATTATACTATTTATCTAATAACTAAGTGCAAAACACACACATTGCACAAAGGCAAACAGTAAAACAGCATAATACAAGGCAGGCATTTTAAGGGACAATACTTGGTACCTTGGCAATTTTAGCCTCATCCTTCTTCTTGCTTTTCTGTATGGAGGCAAAGTGATGTCTGGCACTGTCAAAGTCTACCAACTTCCTGTCACGCTTTGCAATGCGAGCCTGAAGAGAGGGCCAGACTGGACAATATCAGTAGAACGCTGCTACAGAACATGTATTATTTTTTTATGGAGCAACCACATCCATCTAAAAAGAGCTAAAGCCAACCTTAATTTCAGGAAATTGAGCCATGTAGGTATCCATGGGGATGAGAGCACTGTCCGAAAGGTTCTGATGGAAATCACCCCAAAGGAGATCTGTATCCTGGAATGCAAAAGGCATTAGACTCCGGACACAGGTACAAAATGTGCAAGCTAAGACGCAACAATGAGCCAAAACATTATGACCGTCTGCCTAAAATGTGGGTGTTCCTCTGCATGCTGCCAAAAACAGCTCTAATCCACCAAGGCCCACACCCCACAGATGCTCGCTGGATTGAGATCTGGGGACTTTGGAGGCCAGGGCAACACCTTGCAGTCCTTGTTATGTGTATAGTGTGGCAGAGCACGTTATCCTGAATAAGAAGAGGCCACTCCAATCAGGGAATACAATTGCCATAAAGGGGTGTACCTGGTCTGCAACAATTTAGGTAGGTGGCACAAACGTCAAATTGATGCCCAGACCCATGAATGCCCAGACTAAGAGTTCTTCCCTGTGTCAGATCGTCTTCATCACACAGTGCTTCTTCGTGTCACTTCCTTAGGTAAACAGCACACACATACCTGGCTGTCCACGTGATGCAAAATGGGCATCTCCGACCTTGCTTTCTTGGTGGGCAGGGGATACTTTGGCACTCTGACTATAGTGGTTACTCTCTGCTGCTGAATGGGAGCCCCCCAAAAGCCTTGCCATTTTGGACATGCTCTAACCCAGTCATCTGGCCATAAAAAGACATTGGTTCTTGTCACAGCTGCTCAGGTCTTTACTCCTGGCCATTTCTCCCACATCCAACACTTGTGAACCAACTGTTCACCAGGGCTCAACCTTGTGCAGTGTGACAATATAATCAAAGCTATTAACTGTATCTGTTAGTGGTCATGTTGTGGCTCACAGGTGCACACACTTAAATACGAAACCTAACACATACTCTTCACTACATACAAATGCCAAACCTAAACATCAAACAAAGCAACACAACAGTACCAGTGTATGTAAACTGACGGTACTACACTAGACCCTAAAGCACCTACAGACTAATTATATTACCTCCAGATTATTATCCATTTCCTTCTCTATCAACTCCTTCATCAGAAAGACAGAATCGGAGAATGGGAGTGAGACAGAGTTAGACAATTACAGTGCACACAAAATAATGAAAAGGGAAAAACTGAACAAGAAATAATAACAACCTATTCTATTCGCATCTACTGTCTATGTATAATAGTAATCAAATAGTCTAAATCAAATAGTCCACTGATTATATTAATCAATAGAGTAATTAGATATTTAACTGAAAAAAAAAACCATTCATGGCCTTTAACAGACTCAAAAATACTAAAATGGAAAAGGGTAAACAAAATAGCCCTAAAATGTTTATAAAATACAACAAAATGCTTATATGAAGATGTGCGAACAAGTAAGAGACTTTAAAATATGAATCACCATAAAACTGTGGTTAATTAATTAATTAATTAGGTAACCATGACATGGTGATGAGTAATAACACAGTGCTGAAAATGAGAATGAACAGTAGTTTGATGGGGTCACACCTGTGTTAATGACCTCATATAATGACCTTATCTAATATATTTTGCTGTGAAAACACAGACACCCTACACAGGAAACTTGGCAGTGAAGGCTTTACACACCTCTGCGAGGGCATCCATCTCCTCCTTCCCAAACCAGTCTGGCTCATACATGTCTGCTAAACAGTCCTGCAAACGTTTGGAGCATTCGTGCATTGCTGGGGAGAGACAGACAAACAAACACACAGTGAGAAGAAGTTAAAACGCAACATGCAAACAATATCACACACACTCATACACAAATACTCAATTACACATGCTCAGGTTTCAGCAGAAAAAGCATTACTAAGCAGATAAGCTGACTTACTTTTTATGGCTGCCAGATATGCCCTCAGATCTCTTTGCAGTTTGGTGCCTTCGGCCTATGCACAGAAAGAAAAGAGGGCATGTGGTTTTTCCAGTCTAAAAGTAATTTTTCTTTTACCATTGATATTTAATTGTGCAGTGGGGACTTCAGACTAGTATGTCCAGCATGTTCAATCAGATCTGGGGAAACTTGAGGTCAAGTCAACATCTTGACTTCTTTGTCATGTTATTCAAAGCACCTATTCAAACATATTTTGCAGTGTGGCAGTACATTATCCTACTGAAAGAGGCTACTGGTATTAGAAAATACCACTGCAATGAAGGGGGGTACTTGGTTGGAGAAGCCAAGCTTTCACAGTAGAACACAAATTGTAATAAGACAATCAATGTTCACTTAACTCATCAGTCGTTTTAATGTTATGGCAATTCAGTGTGTATAGGACATTTGACCTTGTCTCTCAGTGTTAGAGTAAAGAAGGTAGAGGATTATAAGCTAAGCATTAGGCTCAGAAGTAAAGAGTTAGGGAGTAACATGTGCGGTTGGAAAGGGAAGAGTCTCACCATCTGCTTGCTGAAGTTGGTCACACCTTCCTCAAACACTGTGTCTTTGGTCTCATCTGCCTTCCCCAACTTCTGCATCATCTAGAAATAAGTCCAGATTTATTTTGACATTGAATCATGTGATGACCGTCTTTAAAATAAAAATGGACTTAACGGTAACAAACCAAGTATAGCCTTTCAAAGATTTCAACACATTCTACTTTAAAAAGATTAACATGGAAGCTTTTAAAATGATGTCAAAGTTATAATATAAAAAGAGCAAACATCAAGAATGCATCTTGTAGGTATCCATGCTGTCCAACAGGTGGCAACTCCATCAGAAATGCACAATGAAGGTATTCATCACAGAGGGGCAGAGTCTACTCCAGCGGGTTCTAACAGCGGGCCATCAACCCCCACAAGGTCTTTCCTGTGTCCACTTCCAAAGCGGATGCGCTCAAAGGAGGCCACCATCTTTGGTCTGGAAGCAGAAAATTCTTTGCGCTCCACAAGATACAAAAGACTTGTTTGAATTTCAGTAATTTAGCTGAAGTTTAGCTTAGACATCTGATCAATGTTGCAACAAGCCATCTACAAAGTCAAGCTTGCAACAGGCATTTCTGCAGCCTTTGTTAAACTGATGACACCATGCTCAGCTAATACAGACTAGGTCAAAAGCTCAGCTGATCTCATTAACATACAGTGTAGTTCACTGTTGAGAAATCAGTGCTACATTTTCACACTCCGCACATTCCTTCTTCACACCCCTGAGCGCCATCTTTACCATTCAAACTCCACAACCTATTCCACATGTAAACAGGAAGTCCTCGTCTTTCCCATGTGCACACCAAAGTACACCACCTTCTCTCTTCCTCTCTCTCGTTCACGGAGATGCACAAGCACTCACTCAATCGTTCTATCACTTAAACTGTAAATGCAAATGTACTGATGCTCATCAGAGCATAATTTGGGATTTGGAATTGACTGCGTTAATACATCTTTCATTTATTAAAAAATTTCCCCAAGTTACCTTCACGTCACTCTAATATAGGTTGAAGCAAAAATCTATATCAGACTCACATTTGTGAACCTTAAATATTAATATTGCCTTATGTAGATAGAAGTTAAATACTGTAATACTTATGATCTGATTATACTAATGAGACTGATAAATTTATGAGACTGATTTATTTAATTAATAAGGGCAGACCCCACAATATACGGGGGTCGTTCAAAAAGTTTCCGCACGTTTCTATTTTCATTGGAAACGGTGAAGACTGGAGGCAAGTTTAGCACCATTTAGCGGCATCTGATTTCCACCTTTTTGGACTGTTTAAAGAAGCTTTAAAAGGAAGAAGATTTTCATGTGAAACCATTTTTGGCTGATGCCATTAAAAAGTTGTTATAACGCTGGGAAAATTACATCGCAAAAGTTGGTTTTAAGAAATCCTTAATTAACAGTTTTAAAAAAGTGCAGAAACTTTTTGAATACCAGGACGTTTCCTATAATTGTTGACAAAATATCAGTATTGTGATTTAACTGCTACATATTAAGACTGTGATGGAAGCTATTAAAGGGCCCATATCATCACTTTTCTATAATAAAAAAAGCTTGAAGTCTGTAAATACCGTTTACTCCACATTCATACAGTCCATAAATGGGAAATGCGCTACAAAAAAACTGTTTTCAGATCATAATTTTTGTGATTTCACAAAACAAATACATTTATATATAGGTATCTCTCTTTATCCTGACTACAGCAGTTTCGGCCCCGGCATTCAGGCATCAATTCGCCAAAATGACTTTTGTTGGATAACATGAAGACCTAGAGCTGTGAGCTGTGACTGGTCACTCTGTCAGAAACACTGTCATTGGTTACAGGTTCATTTGCATCTCACAGCCTTTTGCAATATCAGTATTGCAGAGACTGATACCGTGGTAATGAAAAGCAGGCAATACATAGTATAGACCTATTGAAAGACATTTTAATGAATTTAAGTACATTTTGTAAATAAAACAATAAGACCTTCACATAACTGTGACATTCTAATCCAATTACCTACACTGATTCCCACACGCTGACACAGGATGCACCAGAATGTGAGCAGTAGAGAACTGGGTAGAATGGAATAGCCAAAGGCATGTACTTTTTAAAGGAGTGGCATTTTAGACTCTAGATGATTATACTTATAATGACATACCTGCCATATTTCACACATTTCACAAAACAAACTTTTAAGCCTGGAGCAATGGGACACACCACAGTTACATTGAATGTACACTGAAAGTACATTAATGAAAGTACATTGATGCAGAATTGAATATGAGTAGAACTGAAAGTGACCATTTGTCAGACCACAGCACAGTGTGAAATTTGTCCTCTGCATTTTACTCACTGACCCAAGTGAAGTAGTGGGCAGCACCCGACGCAACACTTCAGTGGTGCCACTGGCAGTCCTGAGATTTGAACCCACGGCTTTCCGATCACAGGAGCAACTCGCTAACCACCGGGATACCAGCTGCCCCAAAGTGAGTAGTTTAAGTGTTATGCTGTCACTCTAATTGTTCTAATTTGCTAATCAATGCTTGCATTTCTTTTCTTCTTTTCTGTTCTAAATGTGCTTAACAGCCACCCTGCAGCAACCTTGAAGCCATTCAGATGCCAGTGTAACAGGGACTTTAATAACATTGCATTCAAATACATAGACTTTCATTTGGAGTTGGTCCCCCCTTTGCAGCTATAACAGCTTCCACTTTTGAAAGGCTTTCTACAAGATTTTGGAGTGTTTCTGTGGAAATTCACCCATCATTCTGTAGAGCATTTATGAGGTCAGGAACTGATGTTGGATGAGAAAGTCTGGCTCAGAATCCCTGTTCCAGTTCATGGATAGGGTTGAGGTCAAGGTTCTGTTCAGGCCAGTCAAGTTCTTCCACACTGAAATCATCCCACCATGTCCTAATGGAGCTTGCTTTGTGCCCTGGGGCACAGTCATGCTGGAATAGAAAAGGTTCTTCCCCAAACTGTGTCCACAAAGTTGGAAGCATGGCATCGTCCAAAATGTCTTGGTGTGCTGAAGCATTAAGATTAAGCCCTTCATCGGAAGTAAGCAGCCACCTAAATTCAATAATTTCGTGTCCCAATACTTTTGTCCATACACTGTACTTACATATGTAAAACAGGTGAGAAACCCACACTTATGCAGAAACACATGGGTACAGCACAACACACAAAACAATTCTCTAATTTTCTAATGTTCATCTTTTCTAATTCAGTGTCTAAATAAATTCACTGACTTGCACAACATTATTTTGCAGCTGGAGCTATATCAGGTAATACATACCCGCGGTGTAATAATTTTAAATGAAGCAACGGACACTTAAACAAGAAAGCACTCGACCAAAAAATGAGCCGAAATAACTGTGCACACTGTTGTTCCTAATAATTTACTTCTGTTAAAGGACAGACAAAGGACACAGCTGATTCACTTGCAGAAAATGTTCTCTATTTGTTTTTAGCTGGTGTCAGTGCTGTAAGGCCACTTGCTTAGTGCCTTTTTGAATTTACACTAACATGCTTTAGTTTAGTTAGGCAATAAAATAACTGTTTTGAAGACCAGGATATTAATGAATTAATGAACAGTTGAACAGGATATTGTTCAACTGTTCATTAATTTAGAGCATTTTATAAATGCTAAAGCTTGATGGAAGCAACTAGCTAAATCCTTCTCTACAGCAGCAGTCATACCACACAAACATTATAGAACACTGAATCATCATGTCCATAACCTATGTTTATGAATAGGACTCCCAAACCTCACTTTTGTCAGTTAGTTTCATTTCCACATTGGTAGATTTCAGCAACATAAGCTTTAAGTGATCAAGTTGGTGTATTCAAACCCTCTGCACAGACACAAAGAGACGAAAGGGAGGGGAAAATGTATTTTAATTAAAAGACAACGAAAAGAAAACAGATTGTGGGACAACAGTGAATAATGGGTAATAAGAGTAAGACAGAAGAGATTTGACCAATCACTGAATCCTAAAGCACAGTGCGTTGCTTAACAATTCCAGCTCCCTCTCATGTGGTCTTGCACAAATACACAAATACAATGCGGCAGCCACCTAGCAGCTCGTTTTTAGATTAGAGACTATGTTACAGAGATTATGCAGTTATGTTATAGCCTTACATAATTTCTACTATAGAAAGCAAATGCACTTCTTCTGTGGCACAGCCGGGTGGCTACCCACAACACCAGTTCCGCTGTGTCTATTTCACTCTTGATCCACTTCCTTTAACAAGTGAAACAAGCAACGGCCTGCTGACACTGAAACACCATCCGCTTCTACTGCACATGTATTCAAGCTGCCTTTAAACTTCAATTCAAAACAGCACTGTATCTTGTACAAACTGTGACACTATATACAACCACAGAGTTCCACACTTTATTGTGGGGAAGTCCCAGATCAGTTTTATGGCTCTCAATCTGATCTGAAGGTTGAGATAACACTTTTTTGTGAGACAGCACTTGGACAATACCGGTCCATTACAATATTTGTCTTTTTGCAGATAATACAGGCAGAAATGACCCATCTTCAAGAATATTACATTAGTAAATCCAATCCAATTGAACATATATTATGAACCATGAAATCAGTTCATTTTTAGCATGTGCATAGGGTAAAGTTAAGGCCTGATTCGTTGATTTTTTTGGACAAGTGTTCAGTATCAAATTCAATTGATCAATCTGACTGTTTTGGCCACTGGTACAATTATGCAGAATAATCCCTCCGTTTGTAGTATGCGTATAGTGGTGTACACTCTGAATTTCTATGTTTTTGGAATACTTATTTGAAATCGTCATTTTATACTTCTGTGAGTATGCTACAATTTCTAAATGCTCCAACATGCAGAAAATAGCTTGCTCCTTTCTGTAGATCAGTGCTCAGACCAAAGTATACACATCTAGACTTTTAGGTACGAATATCCCGTTCCTGGATAAGAACCGGACAGCCATTTATCTAATGTAACATAATTACAGTTAATTACAGACTACCATAATCTCCAAGCCATTAGCAAAACTGTAGAAGAGTAAGCGAGATGTGTTTGAGGTCACTACCCCTCCTTTGCTGAACGGTCCCCTCCACGCCTGATTCGTGGTAGGCCATGGAGGACATTATTTTTTTGTATATATGAGTCACCAGCCATAGAGTGTGTGAAAGCTGATCCAAACTGCATTACGACCCCTCCTTACAACAGCCCTGTTCCTTAAACCAGGGACACGGATCATACGCTCTTTAGTCAAAGGGTCAGCTTTATGGACATGGTGAACCATGAGACTTTTCAGGAACTTTCCCTGCAAGTACACATTCAAACCATGATGTAGCTGTACAAAACAATTCGACAGATCCGACACATACACATAAGAGCCAGAAGCATTAAAACAAATGCATTTATTTCTAGGGAAGGTTCAATGATGATACAAATGTAACTGTAGTCTGACATTGTCACAGCTGGGGTGTGAAGTCTCAGATCTGCAACAACAATGGAGAGATAGAACCCCAGAATAATGTAAACACACACCTCATTCCGTGACTCTTTCTAAGGTGCCTGTGCTGCTGTTCCAGTACTTTCAAATTATTATTTTTTCTTACTTCGCTAAGTTGTTAAAATTAAAATAAAAAATAATGATTTACATGGGTTTTTTTTGGCTATCTCTACATAATATAAGCATAAACAGAGATAAATAATTGGATAAATCAATAAAATGAAAAGGGGGCGGACAGGAGGGGAGATCTGTGTAGTAGTACCTGTGTAGGTGCCTAAGCAGACATGATAAAAAAAAATATATATATATATATATATTTCTTCACTGTAGTAATATAGCCAAGGCAGGACTCCGCCTTAAATATATCCTTTTGAAATGTCAAGGAATGAATTATCGCTGCTATTAATTGCTGCTGTTAGCAATATTTGTAAGAGATATTTTGTAGCTCTGCCATCAGTTCCTTCCAGAGTTACTCTCAGTACGGCCATCCCAGGATCTATAGTGAAACTCTGGTCTAATATCTCTTTAAGGGCCTCGAACACCGCCTCCCAGAACATTCTTTCTTTAGGGCACGTCCAGAACACGTGTCTGCTTAGTAATTTCCTAGCAGTTATTTGATTTTGTTGGACCCATGTTTCCTCTATTTCTGGTGTCTGAAAGAATCTCATAATTACTTTCAATCTAAACTCCCTCCATGTATTTGAGTTGGTTACTGAATGTGCTTCAGTTCATATTTTTTATTATTTGTCTTGTGAAGTCCCATCTCTCATTTTTCTGTATTTGAATACAAAAGTTTGGCAAAAATGACATAACTTTCTTATCCCCATGTCCTTCAACTGAAGTAGGCTCCTAGACTTTATTCCATTCTCTATCTTTTGTATAAATGTTTCTCAGTTGTAGCTAGAACGCATTTTCACAAGAAAGTGTGAAGTGTGACTGCGTATTTGATATGAAACCAATGTTTGGAGACGTCTCTGACCAAGCAATTTTTGAGTGAGCACGCCCGAACGTGTAGCAGCATTCACAGGCTAATTATTTTTAATTAAACCACGACACACACACACACACACACACACACACACACACACACACACACACACACACACACACACACACACACACACA
>JBBIGA010000106.1:5690265-5712947 GCA_037576975.1 Alestes dentex | reverse complement strand
AAAATTAAATGCTAGACGCTGCCCACTTGTTAGTTGTGCTATTTTTAGAACAGGTCCGCGTGCTACTCATGTGGTCTTTGGGGGCACCCTGGTGCCCGCGGGCACCATGTTGGTGACCCCTGGGCTAGAATAAGATGAGACTTTGTGTTGGAACAGAACGGAGCATGAAAACAGTGAAAGAAGTTAAAACACAATGTGAAAGCCCAAAACTCTCTTCTCCTGTTCTGTTCCACCGCATGGTGGAGGGTGGGAGTTCAGCTCTGGAGCTCATCCTGACTGAACACGGGTACAGCAAGGGGTCAGACAGGGTTAGAAACCATTTCAGGTCCCTAACAGACATGTAAATGAGATGTGTGGTTGTAAAAAAAAAAAAAAAACACTTCACATTGTATCAAGTTTATAGATCTAAAAGACTCTGCACACTCACGCATCTCTTTCACAGAAACCGCTCTTAGAGAACTACAGTGATTCTTCTTTGACATCACTAAAACCCTGCAAGGTTTGATGGGGGGTTTTCTCTGGGTTCGATGAGGGATTCTCTAGATTTGATGGGGGCTTGTCTCCGGGTTTGATGGAGGTTCTCTGGGTCTGATGTGGGATTCGCTGGGTGTGATGTATGCGCGCCTTTTTCGAGAAACTGAGAAGCGCGTGGGACTGCACCTATCTGGAAGGTTTGGATCAGGTTTTTCTGTGACGATGTGCAACACTGGCAATCAGATAATGCATGCTGGCGTGGCATGATTTTTTTCTAAAATAATTTTGTATCAGTACCCCCTGAGATGAGTCTCGCGCAGGGGTTATAAATGCCCCTTCACGCGTCGCTTCTGAAGGTGAGCTGGACTTTATAAATCATCGCGCGCGCTGTTGGTTTAGGTTTTTTTTTTTAAATCTCGGCGGCTCCGCAAACACAAGCGCATCAGAAAACCAGCCCAGAAAATGTGTGTATAATTAAAGCTTAAATAAATGTGGAACGAGCTATTTTTACACTCGCGTGTGCTAGAAAACCAAACAAAATAAATAACACAAGATAAAATAAAATGAAAATGAAAATGAGACAGAGCAGATGTTGTTTTCGGCGCTTGCCGCAGTCTGGCCCTCATAAATTTAACCCCCCCTCCACCCAACACCCCCCCCCCAGGACCATTCGGCCGCTCGGAAGAGGCTCGCGGATATAAATTCAGTAACTCTGGGGACCTGGGGGAATAAACTCAGCCACATCAACTACAGAGTCGTAAAAACTGACAGACACCAAAAAGGTGTGTGTGTGTGTTGGGGAGGGGGTCGAGGTTCGTGTTTTAGTTTCCAATCTCGTGCCTACAACAGAGAGCTCAGTGTCTGACTGGAGCGCGTGCTGTGGGCTGGTTGGGTTTGAGGGGTTCTCCCAGTCCTCTGGGGGGTGCGGACTGTTCTCGTGTCGGTGGAGCGCGAGCAGTGACCCGCATGCCTGGTGTTAGAGCGCTCGCAGGCAGTTTTGGGTGTGTAGCCCTGTGGGCGCGCTTAGGTTATCTGACCGGACCTGACCGTAGCGAGACCGCGCGAGCCGCATGGCTGGACCCAGCGCGCGCTGAGAGCTTACCTGCGTCATCATGCGGTCGGCGCCCGTGCGCTCCTCGTCTTTGAAGATGATGTCCGGGTTGAAGTTCTCCGTCAGTTCCTTAAAGCGCTCCGAGCTGCGCGTGATCTTGCCCTCGCACCTGCCGCTCGCGCCCAGCGTGTTCTCGGCCACGTTGGGGCTGAACTGTTTGTAGGCCAGCGGCACGAGCTTCCTGGGGGCTCGCCGCACGCCGTACCCCTTGCCCGGGCCGCAGCACGCGCACGCCCCGACGAGCAGCAGCACCTGCGCGAGGAGCCGCATCACACGAGCGCTCGAGACCACTCCAAAGCGCAGGAGCACCTGGTCACGGCTTCTGTCACCACGCAGCGTCACAGGGAGCCGTTCATCCCGTGTCTTTATCCCGACAGGAACCGCTGTGGACTGACAGCTCACTTTCTCTCTCACTCTCTAAGTCTTTCTCTGTCTCCCCTTCTCTTCCCTCTCTCTAACTCTGTCTCTGTCTCTGACTCGCTTTCTAACTCGGCTAGAAGGGAAATGGTGTGTGTGTGTGTGTGTGTGTGTGTGTGTGTGTGTGAGAGAGAGAGAGAGAGAGAGAGAGAGAGAGAGGGGAAAGGGACAGATAGAGAGTTCAGATGGCAGTGGAGCAGACCGCACCCTGCCAGTCCTAACACACACCCCCAGCACCACAAGTCAAACACACCCGCTCTGTGACATTAAAAGTGTCGGACATCAAAGACGGTGCTTTATTGCAGGATTAAATCAGTGCATAATACCTACAACATACATACATACACACACACACACACACGCACACACACACACACATACAATAGATACCCTACAGCAAGCTGCCTGTGCCCCGTGCCACTATCACTAATGCTCTAGCTGTTCCACTGGTTGCATTCGGAGGTGTTCCTGCATTAGTATGTCTCGGCACTTAACTAAACCACTCCAGACAGACTTGATACCCAATGCATGGATTCTGCTCTGCAAGCCTCTTACCAAAAAAAGGGGCCACAGCACTGTGCCAGTGGCCTCAGATTGGCCCTGTGCTTAAACAACAGCTTCACCAAAGGCAAATTCAGAAAGCTATCCAGTCCAGTTCATTTGTAATAAATACAAAAAATGTAACATTTCTATAAAACATTTTATTCATATAAGAGAAAACATCCTGTTTCTAGATTTCCTAATAGACCACCGTACATGTGAAAACAATTCTATACTGTTAAGATCTGCAAAAGGGATGTAACGTCACCGGAAGAGTCCCACTGCTTTCTTCTTCTTGGGGCGCACAGCTGGCCGGTCTGCAGGTGGAGCGGCAGGTGTGAGTGGAACAGTCTATGCGAGACATGAAAAACACGGCCACAGTTACTCATCATAACAATTAGTGCTAAAATAAATAGTACTGCGTTGGTGACAAAAACACTAAAGGGTTTGTACTAAGTTCATTTTTATAAGATAGCTCAGTGACCCTAAAATAATATTACTGAGATGCTCAGGTAGAGGTGAAGAAAAGTATCAGACCTGTTCACTGTCAGCCTCTTGGGTTTCTCTTAAAGACTGCTGGGCATTTTGACTAGACCCTGGAGATACAGCACAAGACGTGCAACAGGAACGGTAAAACAACCTGGATGGACTATTAGTGGAGAAGCAGATGTAAGCGTGTGGTGAAGGGTGTAACCTGAGGGCATGCTGCTCTGGTCCTGCTCGGGGGCGATGTGTTCAGGGACAAAGCTGAAGCTGTCTCCTGAGGCAGGGCTGGACTCACCAGAGCGTTTACGTTTCTGGATGTTTCTCAACGTGCTCACAGCCACATACAGATCCTGCAACCCAGAGTTAAATTCTAAAGGGTTCTGCAGCATACCCATCTGAGGAAGAGTCTGAAAAAGAACACAATAGAGCTATTTTCAAGTATTCTGTAGCTTATGAATACAATAGGAAATTCAGAACATAAAAAGGAACGCTTAATGTTAAGTGTAAAGTGTAAAATGTCCATTAGTCATACGCGAACTACAGCACACGGTGTGAACAGCACTGTGATTCAAAAGAATATGATTAAAAGCACAAGGAACTCCTAAAACCCCTAGATCAGTGTATAGGTGTGTAGATCATTGACGTATATGTGTGTAATAATGCATGTTAAAAACATTTGCACTCATATACATGTGCACACAAACAAACAGACATTCACAAAAATGCATACACACACACATAAATGTACACCATGTCCACTCAAACACACTCTCTTTCACAACAGAGAGGACAGGCTCTCTAAATTAGCTCTCCAAATATTGACCCTGTGTAATTGGTGGTTGCTCTGCTATCCGAGTAAGGGGCTCCTAAAATACATGTAGGCTTTGAGGTTTACGTTTATTTATTTTTATTATTTGTTTGTTTAAATACTGTAAAAATAAATGCATGCACGGCTACTCAGAGTTCCTCTTCGGAGCACAGAGCAAGCAATGTGAAGGAAGAAAGCCACAGTGAACCAGGATACTTTTTTCCTTTCTCTCCTTACACATCTGTCTTTCCCCACGTCATTCAATTTTTCTCGCTACCATCTTGCACGTGCATCAGCTCAGACCCTGGAAAACATTTAGCATGCACCAAGCGTTTGCTCTATTCTCCACGCTCCTATCTGTATCTTACAATTTGCAAACCTTTTGGGCACCCCCCCCCCCCAATCAAATGATGTTTTGTTCATTTTCTAAGTGAAAGAAAGTACATCTCCTCTACCTCTACAGAGAACACTCAGTATATATCATTGTAAATAAATACTGGAAAAGGAAAATAACATACATTAACGTACGTTAATATAAAAAGATATCTTTGCTTATCAAATTATTTCACAAAATGTTTTCCTATACTAGAAAGGAATGACTAGTCCATACACCTAGACCATTCATCATTTCACCGGTGTGTGTCCGGGGCGGAGGGGGTGAGTGAATGCTTATAGCATACAGGAGAAAGAAGAATGCATGTGTGTGCTTGAAACTTTTTATAGCAGGTAAACAACCACAGTCATTTTGAAGTGGTGGCTGTTGTTTGCCTGTGACTGACTTGACTTCACACTCTACTCTAACCAGAGGCATTACTCACTCACGGAAGATTCCAGACTGGGGCAAACTGTGAGAAGCTGAGACCTACAGTGCGGACTCTCGACTTCCAGAGCAACACTTTGAACTTTAGGGGGAAAGTTGAGTGAGCAGCCTACACTGACTCAGTGCACTACTCAATACAAACATTTCCCCAAGTATGATTTCAGTAGATATACTACCTGCAAAGCACTCCTCTGGAGTGCTGATCTGAAGTGACTGTAGCAGTAAAAGTATAGATGGTTAAACCACCATCTGTGCACATGGCAATCATTTCTAAATTAGTGGCATTTCTGTAATGTCACATCACTGAAAGACACTAGTAAAACAGAGTCTCTGAATGTTTTATTCTCTATTGTCCGCAGTAACACGCGAGCCAGAGTAGCTCACACAGCAAAAGAAAACACAGGCAGGTGAAGTTTTAAGTATCTCTTAACAAACCCTGAAAAGAACCTCATTTTACACCCTCCCATAAATCTGTCTACACCAGCACACGACCCCTTCTCCATTATCTGTTTTTCCTCTTTCCCCCTTTCCCCATCACTCCTTCTTAAGTTTTCCCTTTACCTAAAGCAAGCTGCTCGAACCTCCTCAGGAAAAGTGGGAAGCGAAAACAATCCATGACTTTAAATTGAGGTTCAGACCCTAGGTGTGTCAGCTCTTCAGTTTTTGATAGTTTCAACTTTAACATTAACCTTATGTGTTTTGTTATGCCTCAAACCTCAAATGTTTGTCTTATGCAAACACCCAACGGTCCTCAATTCATTTCAATTTTTCCTTCTTTAGGTTAGCGCAAGAGCTAAAAGGCTAACATTGATGAGCACTAAGTAAATACATGCTCAAAACTTCTCAACCAGCTCCAGTCACATCCAGGTTCTTCATTTATTGAAAAGATTTGAATGACGGACTCTGACACCAGCATCAAATAATTTATAGGAGCTGCATAAAAGGCACTGTAACAACAACCTGCTGATCAGATGTGAGTCCATTATGCAATTTTCTTAATTTATTTTCTCCTTCTCTTTCTGTTTCATTCGGCTCAGTTCTTCATAGTCTTTTTATGCTGCTCCACGGGTTTTGCTAGGGCATTTTGACAATTTCAAATGTGCAAACCTCAAAAAAAGCTAATACACTTGTAATACACTGTAAATTGAACTGTAAAAACACCTGCAAACATTGTGACATCATATTTGTCATATCACCATTCTTCTCTGTTCTCTTTACTTTTGCCACTGACATTCCTCCTCTTTCCTCAGGCACATTACAAGCTTCCACAGAGAGGAGAAAAAGCATCAGGTCCAACCCATTTGTCAAGGATAAAAGAGAGATTTCAAAACTGGCTAGATTTGACTGATGTGCTTGATCTTGGTTGAATAGTGCCACTGGTAGTGAGGAACCTCCAATGAAGCAGTTAGCCATAATGCAGAGCAGCTAGAACAGCGCTGAGGAGAACTGGATCTAAGCAGGATGGTGAGGAAGACAGCAAGAGGAGAGGAAAGAAGAAAATGACGTGACTCCAGCTTGGCCCTTAGCCTGTTTCACGCTCATCAGTCAGGGGTGATTATGAAGCTCAGAGCAGGGGCTCAGTTACAGCCAGCAACTGCTCATCTCTGTCCCATTACAGTCAAACCTAAAGTCCAAACCTGCTCTGATACCAAACTGTCAGACACACACTCTCACATTACCCTGCTCTGGTCACATCCAGCCTGGACGTATTTCACACTACGCATGACCACGCAGGCCACAGTCTATAGTGTTCAAACATTAATAGTCAAAACACAACATCCAGCATATTTCTACAATTTTCCATTTAAACCCTGTTTTCCAATAGCAAAGTCTGTCTGCACAAAAACGCAAACACACTTCACACCAATCATTACAACACAGCATTATTTTGGAGAGGGACCCTGTTTTTGTTTTTTTCCCGTGAAGGCTATACCTCTATCGCAAAAAGCTGAAATTCCTCAGGTCTCCGTCATTCAACTCGCCGTCTCGGTCACAGTGAAACTGCCAGTGTTTGACTTGTGTCTCACTTAGGAAGGAGACGGCTGGCACATGGTCATGATTTTTTTTCCCTACACTTACATAGGGCTGCAACAAATCAATGAAATTGGTCAAATCTGAAATGGAAAAAATCTAGCAAATAGTTTTATTGTTGATTGTTGGGTCTGTATTGTTGCATGCGGTGTAGTGGAGCTGGCTTCACTTCAAGAGGAAAAAAAACGAAGCAAAATATTTAAAAATAAAAGAGAAAAAAAGCAAGTTGGAACCATGGATGTAGGTCACTAAAATCTTAATAAGTTTATTCTTACAGCATGCACTGTGTTTGACATAAAGAATTGTTCATCTTACAGCAAGTCGTTCTTCTTGTTTATCTTGAAGCTGTTGTTTGCTTGCAAAGCAGCTTGCATGGTCAGTTAAGTCAAATAACTAGCTAGCTAACATTTCCTGTAGAAAGTGTGTGTGTGTGTGTGTGAGTGTGTGTGTGTGTGTGTAGAGAGCGTGTGTGTGCATGTGTGTGAGAGAGAGTATGCGAGACTGTGTGTGTATGAGAGAGTGCGTGCGAGAGACTGTGTGTGTGAGAGAGAGAGAGAGTGTGCGAGACTGTGTGTGTGAGAGAGGGTGTGTGTGGGTGTGTGTGATAGTGTGTGTATGTGTGTGTGCGTGCACGAGTGTGTGTGTGAGAGAGAGAGGGAGTTACTGAAGAAACATTCTACCTCCAGAGCCTGTGCCCTTCTGTTAAAGCTGTGTGATGCAGCTTTAGTCTGAGAACACTTAGTTTGTTTCGTACATTCTTCTTTTTTATTTATAATTCATTAGAAGTTTAACACCTCCGGTCTGTTTAAGCAACACAAAAAACTGTTCAGGCACTTTGTTAAAAATGGTATATATCTTGATATTGTCAACTTCTTTCTGATGGATGGATGGAAAGAAAATGTTTTTATGTTTTATTCACTTCATTAATTGACATGCTTAATATGTCAAATATTTATCAAAATAGTGATTAGTTGCAGTCCTACTCATATTTTGAATGCTATCTGTTTCAAACTGAAAGAAGGACTATGAATCTTGGAGGGGTGAATAATGTTTGATGTATTATACACTGACGAGCCACTTGATTAAGGACAGTTACAGACTGTACCTCAGCTGTTTCTCTGCATCTACAGGACCAGGTTTTATATGGGTGGTGGATTGTTATCAGTGACACTGACAGGGTCCTGCTATGTTCGTGTTTACAGAGTGGATCAGACACAATGACGCTGGTGGAGGTTTTAAACACTGTGTTTACTTACTGTCATCTCTGTTGGTCTGTTTCCTTGTTGGTCAAGCTTGCAGACGACAGCCTTGTAAAGTTACAGAATTATTAGATTATCTGATGCTGCGCAGCTTGTGTTAGTCATCCTCTAGGCCTCATCAGTGGTCTGTTTCTGGGCACAAGATACTGTTGTTTGGTTATTTTTGGTTGGTGGACTATTGTCTGCCAAGCAGGAATATGATGGTGTGTCTAGCAGCACTGCTGTGTGATCCACACTCACACAGACACACACACACAGACTAACACACATCTACTAGTACAGTCTGTAAACTACAAAGTGCACCTACATAGTATGTGGAGCTGGTAAAAAGAAATAATGAGTGTAGATACGCGGTTGGAGTACTTAATTTAAAAGGGCTTTACAGTGAAAGCAATTAAATTGTGCTGTAAATATATTCCCTCAGGAAAGGAAAATTACTATTACATCTTAGGTACACTTAAAAAATAAAGCAGCACTTTTTGAAAGTGCCATGTTGAAAAAAATAAAAAACAAAAAAAATACAGCTTATAGAGCTAATACAGTTTAGAAAAAGGAATAGCGTCATTTAGTTTGGTCAAAGAAAAGCTGGGGTTTGGCGGGAAGAAGGGTTATTCACAAAATCCCAATGCTTTCCCACCTCACTTAGTCTTTTTTTCCCCTTCTTGCCCCAAACCCAGGGGCACTCAAATCAAACAGAAAAGGCAGCATACAACCAAGACTCAATCTTTCTCACTTTCTGCCACAAACACACACACAACCACACCACTAAAACCTACCCATGTGTCACAGGAAAAACACACCTCTCTCTCTTATATATGTGCACACACACTTGTCTAGTGCTACACAGGCGTGTATCACGACTCTAAAGAAAACTAACCAGACAGACACTTCTTGAGTCACAGTCAGGTCACTCTATGCTGGACCATTTGCCCACATATGGGGTTTGATAGGAAATGAACCTATGTTTGTTCAGTGCACACAGAATTGCTCCTGAAAACACACGCAACCATGACCAAAGATGAAAACATCTTTCCAGCACTCAGATCCAGTATGTTCAACACTTGCCACTTGCTCAAAAATGACCTCTGTTTTCCCACGTACTTGCAATATTTAACTGGCACTTCTATGAGACATCCAAAACGTTTATTTCAGTTCTGAATTAGATTAGAAACTGTTTGTCATTGCTATGTAGAAATCAGCATTGTATTGAGGCATGCAATAGCCTAGTGACATTCGAATAGACACATCAAAGGGCACAGCAACACTAAGAAGAAGCAGACACACACATCTTATTCACAACAAAACATCAGAGAACAAATCAGCAGAGCACAAACACACAACACACACACACCTTTCCACGTAATTCTTAATTGTTCGCAGTTGGGACTGCTGGATAGGTTCATCCTTGTGTGGTCAAAATGAATGAGGCCAATGCAGGAATACACTATACTTGTTGGTGATTCAACACAGAAAAAAAAAAAAAAAAAAAAAAAAGAATACTCTCCTTTTCCTGCTCTCTCATCCACACTTTTGTGGAAAACATGCTATCAAAGGCTGCTGAAAAACTCCAGCATTAAACGCACCCAAGAACGACATCAATCTAATTAAATAAAGCTTTCATCATTAGTAGGACAGAAAGCATAAAAGAAAACAGATAGACGTCACTTTGTTAAGGTGAAAAATCTAGTCAGAAAGTGAATTGTACTGTTAACTATTTTACACAGAAAGGTCTAATACTGTCTGTTTTCTTACCATTTTGCATTCCTTTCCTTTTTTCTTTGGCAAAACGATAGTCGTTCCGCTTAAACTTAAATTTGTTCCGCTTAAAGTCCAACCTGCATTTTTGTGAGAGAAAATGCCTCTCACCTGGGTTATGAAGGTCTCTTGATAGGTCTCCTCCTCAAATGGCTCAGTCTGAAGCCTGCCTGCAGAATCACAGATAGACCACTGAGAAAATCACTTGGCTACCATGGATGTGTGCCATGTGAAAGAGAGCATGTCTAAAAATGTGTGTGTGACTGCAGAGCAGGGCCCATACGTTCTGGTCCTGGAGCGCTGGAACCCAGTAATATGGTGCGCAGGACTTAATGAAACAAATCAGCCTCACCTCTGCTAAGCATGGCTCCATTCTCTTTGTAGTCCTGTATCTCAGCATCTTTCTTAACCAGCATATCCGCCAGCTCCCCAACCTGCCTCTGCAGTGCATGTGTCATGGCTAACAGGGGGCGCACCAGCTGTGTGGACACCTGACACAAAAGACATAATATACACTACATTTTGCATTAGAAGAACATGTTATCAGTTCTCCCAAAGTTTCAAAGTCACCTCGCAAATATTGCTAGACAACTTCACACTGACATGGCTTATGTAACACAAAAGATACACAAACTGATCGTACCACAGTTGCCGGGGCAGGGGTGCAGCGGAACTCCCAGTGGAAGGGCAGTCCCGCCAGCTCACTCCGGAGTCTGACGGTCAGCTGTCCACCGTGGTGTTGCAGGTTCAGTTGGGCTGAGCTGTTCTGCCCGGAGAAACAGGGGGAGGCCACTGAGTGGAGGTGGCTGAAGAACGCCTGCACTGGAGCCCTCAGCCGCTGGTTCAGATCCTGAGAGACACACAGAGAGGGAGCAATAATATGTTACCTGCAGCACACTGGTGTTTCTGACAGCTGTGCTGGACAGAGATCTGAAAGTGCTGGACACGGTTCTGAATGAGCTGGACAGGGTTCCGAATGAGCTGGACAGAGCTATGAATGAGCTGGACAGGGTTCTGAATGAGCTGGACAGGGTTCTGAAAGAGCTGGAAAGGGTTCTGAATGGGCTGGACAGAGCTATGAATGAGCTGGACAGGGTTCTGAATGGGCTGGACAGAATTCTGAACGGACTGGACAGGGTTCTGAATGAGCTGGACAGAGCTATGAACGAGCTGGATAGAGTTCTGAATGGGCTGGACAGAGCTATGAATGAGCTGCACAGAGTTCTGAATGAGCTGGACAGGGCTCTGAATGCTCTCACCTGTGCTCGGGTCTGGATGTCGGTTCTGTCTAGGTTCTCCTCCCACACGCTGCTCAGGTCGCTCAGCAGTACGCGGTACTCTGTGTCACCGAACAAGGCTTTCGCCAGCAGTCTAGAACCTCCTAGAACCACTGGAACCCACGGAACACACTCCATCCCCAGACCAGAGCACACAAACAGTTGGACTCTCTCTGATCTCCTCCAGGAACACAACAACTGCCTTTCACACAGTCTGCAGCCTGTTTTTGTTAGTTATTCATTTAGTTAGTTTGTTTGTTAGTTAGAACTACAGGGTATTGTTTTAGTTAGTTATTTAGTTAGTTATTTGTTTATTTCGTTAGTTATTAAGTTGGTTTACTTGTTTGTTAGTTAGAACTGCAGTCTGTTTGTTTGAGAATTCCCGTGGGATCCCGTGATATTCAGTACACGCCTCTGAATATTAACGAAGCGCGAAAGCCAAAAGAGGCATTAAAATAACAATTTTAAAATTGGTTTAAAGATCGTTAATTTCAAACATTAAACATTTCTAACCCACTGACTGCTGTCCGATCGTTCCGTTCCACACAACGTTCCCCAGAACTTCAACCGAGACCCAAGCGTTCCGCGTCGAGCAGCAGGTTTTTAACGAAACAACTGAAATAAAACACTTAAAGCAGCATTTTAAAAATTCATGTCACTGATATATCACGTTCATGCCTTACTCTTCATGCCTTAGCTGACATATCTTTAAAATAGGGTCTGTGATGGGATGACTGGATTTTCTTTTGCAGGTGAGAGAGAAGAGCAGATCAGTGCAAAGGGAAGCAGCATCTCTCCTCTCAGAAAGAAAGACCACCTGCCAAAGGTATCAGGAGCAGGACTAGAACCTGAGAGGAGCAGAGACTGACTGACCAGGAGATCTGAGACGCTTTTTCTTCATTCTGCTGCCCTCACCAGGCCAAGCTGTGTCTCTAACTGTACCAAACTTGGCCTGCTGTTCAAGTTCAAGTGTTTTGTCACATGCAGTCCTACTTAGCACAACATACTGTGAAATATTTTCCAGCAATACACCTGTGCTATACAGAACTGACAAGACAATATCAATCTAACCAAACAGAAGTCATTCATTCCCTGTAATCGCATAATCCTTACTAGGGTAGCGGGTATCCAGAGCCTATCATGGGGTCTGTAGGCGCAAGGCAGGGACTCATCCTGGGTGGAGAACATGGAGAACATGGAGAACATGCAAACACACACACACACACACACACAGAATGCCAGGACCTGAATTCAAACCCCCAACCCTGAAGGTGTGAGTTAACAGTGCTACCCACTGCACCACCTTGAGGCCACTAAATACAGTATGTCCAGTGATGCATTAGCTTAACTTGTGGTATTGAGTGACTGAAGCCGGAGCAGGAAACCAGCCAGAGCATCTACTGATCATGTAAAGGGCATTTGGCAGATGCCCTTATCCAGAGCGATTCTATCATTAGTTACAGGGACAGTCCCCCTGGAGCAACTGAGGGTTAAGCGTCTTGCTCAAGCAGCCAATGGTAGAAAGTGGGAGTTTGAACTTGCACAAGTTTGTGGTCATCGGGTTCACAGGCAAGTGTTTTACCCACTAGGCTACTACCACATCAGTGCACAATAAAAGAACCTGATTAAAATTTTATTTTAGATGTCAAGACAAACTCAAAGCCTATACTTATTAAACTAGACCTAAGCTTGCAGGATGCTAGCATTACTGAGGCTGACTGGTATGACTGACTGGCTTCTGTGATCTGTGAGGTGGTTGGCATCATTCCATTATATTCTCTACAAAGATGGCTTTATACTGATAAGGAAGGGAGGGCCTGGGCACAGTGGGCTGAAACTGAGAGGTAATTACAGTAGACACACTGACAGCAGTGGAAGTGAACTATAAACTTCCTCGTCTGGACTAAGCCTGAGGTCTCTACTCAGGAGCTTCATAGGAGAAATAAAAGTGAGGTACTTTTACTTAAATATGTAGCACTGAAAGAAAGTAGTCACATTCAAATGTTACAGTATTGTCAATACTTGTTTTGTCTAAAGAAAGATTCATTGTGTGAAAAAATATAATCAGGATGTCAGAAACAGGATGTCTTAGAAATAGAGGTCATTTTTTGTCATCTACTCTGTCAAGAATATGCTAACATATGACAGTTTTAACATACAAAATGCTTTTAACATACGAAACAATACATTTATTCAACACTGGGAAGTAATTGTTTTAAAAAAGTCACAGTTGACTTGGATTAGTAGCATAAAATCTTTGCAGTGATTATAGATTATGCAGAAATACAGAGAAGTGAAAACTATGTGACCAATATGTATCTACAGTCATGTCTTTAGGTGGATGATACATTCACTGACTAAATGTAAATGTGTTTTAAACACATCCGTGTTGAGTGTGTACATTCGTGAGAGAAATTACAACGAATGAGTTTAACCTTACCTTTAACTCTACTTTTAACCATATCTGTGAGATGAGAAAATAAGAAAAGTTGCTCAAAATCCACAACCAAACCTTTTAAATTCACTGTCAAAAAGGTTGTGTGTAAAAAAAGAAGACTATTGACAACATTACAATTCCAAGTCTATTTACAACATTACAATTTTGATTGAGACAGAAAGATGACAGAAACACCAATAAAATAAGATTTTTATTCATAAATTCACACTATTTTAAAATGGAACACAGGAACAATGAAAGAGACAAACTGAGGATAGTGCCAACACCAAAACAAGAAAGCAATTACCTTCATAAGCAATAATGAGCGTCCTGCATTTAATGGCATGAAACAACTGTGGTCTGACTGTGCTGCATGGTGTTTCAGAGGGACTGAAAAAGCCACTGGTGTTGATTTAGTAACACTGCAACATGATAAGCATTTCACTGCAAGGCTAAGGGATATGCATATTAGAAATTTGAGTCCATAGATACACTAGTCATTTTGGTATAAACACTATTATTGTGTACTGTGGGATACTTAAAAAAAAAAAAAATGTACAGACACATACAGCAGACTTACTGCATCCCAACAAAACAGCCGCCAAACAAGTTCTGACATTCAAAGAGCAAAGCGTTAAGACAACCTGGCATAAATTATACCATTTTATGAGAATCAACAGGTCCAACACCATAGAACGTTTATTGCTCACTCAGTCAGAAGCTACAGAGGACAAAGAATGTTGGTTAGACCAATAATGCATTTCATAGCCATTTTCATGATAGATAACCTAGTGGTACTGTTTGAAGCCAATGTAAATGTAAATGTAAAATACCCTTAGCACGAGGACGGCATCAACAGGTGAGCGTCTTATACAGAAAATGAGAAAGGTTGCCATGTCGAATTTACAGCTGGGAAATAGTGTAGCTATTCATCATTCATGAACAGACACTTTCCTTACGCAAAGTAACCTTTTATACACAATATCCAACATTCCTGAAGCATTTCTGAGGACATGCCTAAATGTGTTTCAAGCCACTGCCTGCACACTGCAAAGCCGATTCCATCTGTAGACAACTCGAGGAAATAGATGTAATCTGGGGCATCTTGACGTTTACATGGTGAAATGCCGTGTGTAATCATATTCTATTGTAGGAATGACAGCTTGCACAAATTTCAAGAAAATCAAGAGATACCTGGTGGCCACACTTAAGGAATAATGCGAATTGTGAAAGAAAATGATTATATTATTTCTATGCACTGGGAAGAAACTGTAGTAAATCATAAATGTGCAGAAGCTTTCTGAGAGACTGAGGCCCAAACTTTGAATTTCCAGCTACTACATATATTCTCTTCTACATTTATTCTCCAGTCTATGCAGCCTTTATGTCGAAACTAAACCGCAAAGCAGTCTGTAAATTCACTATTTTCACAAAAAAACAACAATTACATAAATCCACCCACTCAACCTATAACAGTTTAGCCCCTCCCGTTCACAATGCAGTTATAAAGAATGTTTCAGACCGACTACTATTTGAATGAGGCACAAAGATTATATTATTATATTCAAAATCAATTCTCCTGCTAGTGCAATTTTGCTTAAGCCAGTGGTCCTGCAAAAATCAATTTTCACAAGCTTCCATGTAGCCCACCTTGCAGTTGTTTAGCCAAGGCATGTTTGGTGTCCAGATTTTGTTTTTCTAGTTTTAGCATTGAAACTGTGAGGCTAATGCACCTACCCAACACTACAAGTCAACAGTTTCCCTGAAAAGAGTTTCTGCAAAAACATATCAGCAAAACTTTTGTAAGCTCTGCTTCATCCGTATTTACGATGATCTTTGTCACAAAAACTCTAGACTCTAGATGTCTTTAACTACACAGCAAAATTTTGTTAATTTTTGCATTTAAACTATCCTCAAGCTTATTATCAAACTTAAAACACCTGAACAAAGACCCTGTCGCATTCTGAGTGGGCTGAGAGGTGTTTTGTGGATGAATTTACAGAAAAAAAGATTTGGGTGATAAGTAACTAGCTATTTGTTAGCAATATCAGCCTCATCGCTTTAGTGCTTAAGATGCAAAATTTGCACCGAAAAAACATATCTATATGTATCTTTCTATATATCTTTATCCATCTATCTCTATCCATCTATATCTCTATCTATCTACATACACACACATGTATGAAAAATTATATATATATGGAAATATGGTACATGGAAAAGAATAATTTTTCAAGAAACCATTCTTTTAAACAAGATGGAACATGAGGAACTTTTTTACTCCCACTGAACTAAGATCAAATGTAGTATGTATAACTCTTTATCTTGATATTGTTTTTACTGCACAAGCCAAATAGCAAGAAAGGATACATATGAACCCCAAGCTCTCCTCCACCTTCAGCCACTGTCTCAATGATTTTCTTCATGACCTCAGCATGTCTGAAGGAAATAAAAATGGTTGTGTATAACTGAAATGACCAACGGACTGAGCATAAAATGCAAAAAAGGAGTGACCTTCCTTGCATTGAGAGGGTTTAGAGAAAACAAAATGCCTATCACAGAAGCACATATGAGTATTTTATAAAATACAAACTTTAATTTACAAAATGTATATTTTAAGAGCAAAGTCAGGTAAGACATCCAGTGTTCATTCTACATGTTCCATTAATCGATGTCCAAACCTAGTCTTGGATGGCCTTTTCTCTGTACATTTTATTGTCCCTCTGCAACACCTGATGAGGTGGGTGTGCTAAGGCAAAGAAAGTCCTAAAATGCACATGAGTCTCCAGGATCAGGGGTGGGAAACACTCATTAATAAAACATGCATGCACGCATATGGGTCCAATGATTAGGAATTCACACAAAAGTTTGGCATGAAGATTATCCCAATCTCAAGAAGGACTCTCAGAAGACTCCGGCGCAGTGTCTGAGTTTCAGTACCTACCTGCATGGATGCACAGAGCACATGGCAGGAGGAGGCAGGTGTGGGTGGTTTTCAATGGTGACTGTTTTCTTCACATGATCCTGGCTGATGTCCTCATACATCTGATCCACAGTGAGAGGCTGTCTTTGCTGAGAAATTCACAAAAGGTGAAAAGAAATCATTATTGCACTGTGTAACTTCAGATAACTATTGAGAATAGTGCTTGACTGCCAAATTATATTTGAAAGATGAACCTCATCATATCCAAAGAGCCACAGCCTTGGGGTTTGATAGTATTTGTCATAAGTTATGTATAAGTCGTAGGTTCTTGTCTGTAGAATGGCGTCATCTCCACCTGCCTCAGCCTTGCATTTGTTGGTTTCCACAATTTTACTTGTGTCAAGTGTGGCCTATACAAATGAAATGGAAAAACAAACAAAAACTAACATCTAGGCAAACAAAATTACCATAAGATAAAACAAATTTCATATAATGAAAATGAGACTGGATGAATCTCTCACTGTACCTCATCTGTTTCCAAAAGTCCACTTTCTTCATATTCTAAAATATAAAGATTAGGTTTATATCCAATTATTGGCACTTTCATGACAGCAAAGTGCAAATTGGGTAAACTGAGTATGAGTATGGAAGGACTAGTGCAAAGGAAAAAGGGTCCATCTAAAAGAGTGCAAGATCAGTTGGTGGTGTTTTCACAAAGATTTCAGACTAAAAAAAAAAATCTATAAGCAATTTTCTCTGGGATCAAAAAGGTTTTCTAATTCTGATAAATCTACTTCTATTTTCTGTGCAATGTCTAAAACCCAGAACAGTCTGGTATTTCGATGAAAGTTTTAGACATTAGGTGCAAACAAAATGTGAACTGAAAAAACAGTATTACAGTGTATCATGGAATGATGTGCTTGCCTTTGTTGATACATGGCACAACTGGCATCATCTTATGAAGCTTTGTTTCAAAATGATAAAGTCTGTTGAGGCCCAGGTCTTAGATCAGTGTTGAGTCCAAAACTATGGCCTGATGTAGTTACCTTCCATATCCGCAGCTTCCCCCTCCTCCTCATCATCATCATCACCACCATTTCCACTGTCCACATGCACATTCATGTTTATATTGTCCTTCAAAAGGTGAGAAAACAGAGAGATGTGCTAAGTTAGGAATCGCCAAATCAAAATGTCTATGACCTCAGAATTTATATAAATGTAACTCATATTACACCCTTACTTTGTTATCCAGGGAGATTTCCCGAACTGCTTCAGTCATTCCTGTCACACCTGGCAAAGTCAAAGTGGTAGATCCAGTAAAACTTAGTTACTTTCTCCACATTATTTAACAGTTGATTAAGTCTTACCAGAGTTGTGATAGGTGTCAACCCAACCTCCATCTCCATCGTCCTCTTCTATAATAGCCTCCAACTCATCAGAGTACTCCATTTGTTTACACCGCTTGTAACATGGAACTGGGACAGAATTTAATCAAAAACTGTGCAGGCTATTTACAAACCAGATTCACTCAGCAACTTATGAGCAAAACCTAATTCTATTCAATTCATTTTTATAAATGAGTGTTGCAGTTCCCACCATCCCGTGGGGTGTTGTCTTTCTTACCATTTCGAGTTAATAGGAACTGCTTGTCTTTGGGCAAATAAGGCTTCACCTTTGCTTCTTCTCCAGATGCCCTACGGTAAACAAATTTCTCTGTGTGCTAGTTTTGACCAAGGAAAAACTGAACTTTTAGCATGATGGTTATTCAAGCCAAATCCTAAAACATCATTGTAACACAGTAGCAAATAGTAGGTGCCAGGTGCACCACCTATATACAAGTAGGTTTGTTATAATGTACATGCTTACTAGGTTTGAACCATAACTAAATCGAAAACATGCACACGGCCAAAATCAGCTAGAATGTGAGCTTAATAGCTAGTATGCAACAACTCAACCAAGGGGTAAGGAGAGTTGCCTGTCAAGGCATAGATTCCACAAGACCTCTGACGGTATGGAATCCGGCACCAAGACGTTAGCAGCATATGCATTAAGTGCGGTTAGTTGCGAGGTGGGGCCGCCATGGATCTAGTTGTTCAGCACACTGAACAGATGACGAATCAAATAAAGATCCAGGGAATCTGCAGGTGAGTTCAACACCTTGAACTCGACTAAAACCATATCTAAACGATGGCACTGCCATTAGCGAATACCACTGCCATAAAAGGGTGTTCCTTGTCTGCAATGATGTTTAGGTAGATAGTATGTGTCAAAGTAACATCCACATGTATGCCAGGACCCAAGGTTTCCCATCAGAACACTGCCCAGAGCATCACACTGCCTCTGGTGGCTGGCATGCTGGAACCAGCTCTTCCCCATTGTAAGTGACATATACACACTTCTATCCACATCATGTAAAAGAAGGCTACTGGTCTATTTCTGATGCTCACTTGCCCACTATAGGTGCATCCACCAGTGGACAAAGGTTAGAAAGGGGACTCTGATTCTGCAGCTACACAGCCTCATACACATCAAGCTGCAATGCAGTGTGTGTTCTGCCACCTATCTTATCATAGTCAGCATGAACTCTTTCAGCAGTAGCTCCTCTGTGAGATCAAATCAGATGTGCTGGCCTTAGCTTCCCATACACATCAGTGAGCCTTAGTATAATTTCTAAACTAACAAGGAGCCTAAGATTTACAGAACCTCAGACATCAGCAATCTAAAGCAATTATCATTTTATGGAACTTAAAATCGAAGCCATTAGACAAGAAATAAATTTTACTCCACCACGTCAAAATTTAGCTGAAGTGGAGAGGCTGACATCGTTTAATCCAGTTCAACAAGCAGAACTCACAATGCTTATTCTCTCTTCAAAATCTTCTACCTGTCCACTTGATTCTGTTCCTTCGAGTCTGCTTAAAGAAGTCTTACCAGTAATAAACAGGGCCGTTATAGCAATAATAAACTCCTCACTTAGTATTGGTCATTTACCAAAAGCCTTAATCTTGACCACTCAGTTCTATTAGACTAGAAAACCAGGTCAGTATCACATTAACAGCCTTATCCTGGTTTAGATCACACCTGACCAAACGCTAAGAGTTTATGGGAAACCATCAGTGTACACCAAAGTAAAATATGGAGTCCTGTTATTTACTTTGTACATGCTGCTGTTAGGTATAATTAAGCAAAAACATGGGATTAACTTCCACTGCTACACAGATGACGCACAGTTTAACAAAATTGAGGATTGTGTAAAGGATTTAAAAGACTGGATGTCACATAACTTTCTCTTGCTAACGCAAAAAAGGTCTTACTTCTAGGTCCAAAAGCGGCTAGAAACAAACTGTCAGGTCTAATGCTTGATCTTGCTGGTTCCTAAGATGCTCCAATGTCAACTGTAACAAAATCTTGGTGTCAATATAGATCCTGATCTTTAATTCAATGCACATATAAATACTGTTACTAAAACAGCTTTTCTTCATCTTCAAAATACTGCTAACCAAAGAAACACACTGTCCGTTCATGATGCAGAAAAATTAGTCCATGCCTTTATTACCTTCTGATCAAATTCGTATTGATAATAAAATTCTACTTTTGACACATTAAGCCCTGAATGGCCTCGCACCTGAATACCTCGGTGAACCTCTCTTGCTATGAACCTCCAAGCTCACTTACATACACGTCTCCCTTACAGTTATAAATTACACCCTGTAAACTAAAAAAAAAACTAACTCTGTTCTCGGACACATAACACCTACCATAAGTGCACCCCTATTGGCAACAGTATTTCCTAATGGCTGTGGCCTTATTCAGCGGGATAATATGCCCTGCCACATGGTAAAAACTGATCAGGAGTGGTTTGAGGAACATGACAAAGAGTTCAAGGGATTGACTTGACTTGCAGAGATGATATATATAGTTTTATCTCATTTATCTGTATTTACAGTAATTCTATGTAATTTTCCAGGCTGCTTGTAATAGGGTGGCCAATACACTGCTTACATATTGGTTGTGCAAACAAAAGTTTGAAACAAACTACTGGGAACCAAGCTAATTAAAGACAAATCTCATCACAAACATCTACATACTCAGTGGAATCCAATTAAAAATGAAAAAGAAATGTAAATAACCAATACATTTACTCATTTATGTGGTCAATTAGTTTTGCAGTTCACAACAAGAGAGGGGAATTTATGAATCACCCTGACAAATTTTAGGCATGTACACTGAAAAAAACCCAAGTCCAAAGTTCTTACCATTTCCACGTAGGACAGTGATGAACTAGATGGTCTCCAGCAGCAACAAACTGCACAAAGGTATATATATAATCCAAGACACTTTTACAATAAAAGCCTAGGAATGTGATCTAAGTTTCAACAGTTCAACAATAAGCATTTACCTCTTCAGGAGTTATAACTCCAGTTTCCTTGAATTTGGATTCCTGCAACAGAACGTGAGCCACAGAAACACAATGACTTCACAAGGAATTTTCACACGTTCATGAGGATCAGGGTAAAAGGGTCTAGGCTAAAAGCTGTTTCAGGCATTCGTCGTCCTTCACCATTTCTACTGTTAATGCTGGTCTTGGGAGGAAAGTTAAAGAAATGTAATCAGTTTTTAACTGGGGGAATTAGAGGTTAGTGGTGTGGGCAGACAGGGAACTGTAGGTCAGGGGACGGGCAGGGTCTCTTTAACGAACATAAAGTAGGTGGTAAAACTGAAATAGCTCGGTTTGAATATTATCACAACTTAAGAATTCTGAATTTTACAGTTGCTGACTACAGAATAAAGACAGAAAGATACAACGCATGGTCGAAACAGCAGGCAGCAGACCCACCTTCAGAACTGGAGTCAGAAACTCAGCCACCCCCAGAGCTGTTCCCTTCACGGAATTAATCACGTTCTGCATGCTGCCCTTGCACCGACCGGCCTGAACCCTCCCGGCAAACAGTCGCTCCGGTTTTTCTGGGAATAAACGAGCCCTGTTTACTGACTTCCTCAGCACAGAGCTCCAACAACACACCCCACATGACCCACACCACCTGACCAGCACTTCCCACTCCAAGTCTCGCGAAGGTGTGACGTCACCGCTCGTGCTCCCTGGTTCGTGTGCATGAAGGTTCTCCAGTTCTCCAGCTCTCAGAAGCACGAGATCTGTACAGGATCTTCACAGAGAGATGTGGCATGTGCAAACTGCTTTCAAGATTTTCTCTATAAGGGCCTTTTTACATCTTGCACCTCGATACAGCAAAATAAGGGCAAATAATACAAATACAAAGCATCAAAGCCTGTATATATAATTTATATGGGGCACAATTCAAAGGTTGAAATAATAATATAAACTTTTATGAGTCCCACAAGTGGGGTAAGAGCAACAAAACAATAGAATAAAAGCTATAGAACACAAAAGTATAGTATAAAAATACACTATACAAATAATACAAAAATATAAATATAGAGATTTGTGTATGTGCACACACACACACACACACACACACACATTATATATATATATATACACACACACACACACACACACACACACATATAAAGCTATATAAGTATATACACACTGAATATAGTGTATACACAGTCGAGCCCTGAAATTCTAAGAGCACCCACAAATTGTGAAAAAACACAAATTGTGATGTGGTAAAAATGCCTATAAATGCCTATTTTTATAGTCTAAGCTCTAAATATCCCACCAAACACTTTAAATTTCATTTTTAACTTAATACATTACCCTTAAAAAAAATTTAAAGGTAAACTCGAGATAGATACACGGGAAACTTATGATGTGGGAATGCTGGACTGCATCTGCCAGAGATGCATCACAGGGCAGCAGCCAGTCAGCAGCAAGGAGAAATGAACATCGCTCTCGGATTGTACATCTCCCACCTCTGAGTACAGAGGTATTTCACCATCCCAAGACGCATTTTCGTATACGGTTGCTTTGTGTTCTCTTGACAAAATGTATACAGTTATATTTTATAAGGAAATCTAGCTGAATTTACGTCAATATTTATGTTCATAGATTAGTAGATTATATTTTTCTTCATAATTTAGCACCAAAATGCATGAAAAATCATATACTGCCATGAATAAAGCAAACCCCCCCCCAAAAAAACAAAAAAAAACACGGAGGACATTTGCAGTTTCTGCAAACAATTATTAGTAGGTTCTAAGAAAAAATCTGCAAACACCTGAGGCCGCAAACTGGAGTCAGAAGATTTCCTTTTTTTCTAAAAATGAGTTGATATTTTGTGGGCTGGTTGGAAGAACACAGGTTTGGTTTCAGGTTTCTGTTCATTGCCTCCAGTCATTGTGTGGATTTATAAAATTCC
>JBBIGA010000106.1:5647087-5674301 GCA_037576975.1 Alestes dentex | reverse complement strand
CCCCCCCCCCCCCCCCCCCCCCCCCCCCCCCCCCCCCCCCCCCCCCCCCCCCCCCCCCCTCCCCCTCCCTTGCTATAATGGTTCTGGTGCCCATGTGTACACTCAATGAATATATGTCCATACAGGCACAAAGTGTGTACTTCTGCATAGTTCATTAATGAAGACATTGGACTCAGACACATAGTGACAGCTTTTTTCAGAATATACCTGCAAATAAGTGTATGCCTAACCTTTTAACTTACATGTGCATGAGCTAATGTTTCATGCACTGGATGTGATCAAAAATGAATTTGCTATAAATCAAAGGCAAAGCAGAGGAGAGATCAAAGACAAGCCACTTCAAAGAGCTGTTTCAAAATGTCAAAGAGTTGAAGACCACCTTCTTGAATTGACTGAAAACAAGAAAGACAAGAAAATGCACTGAATAATAAAGCCAAGAGGCAAAAAACAAGTATCTCCAAGTGTCGGGGGATGGGGATAAGTGCAGTAATTATCATATACATACACCAGGGCAGTTGGTATAAACTAGTGAACTAGGCCTTCCCTTTCATTGTTTTTGGCATGCACATCAGTTCCCTTGGTGTTATTAAATGACTGTAATCATATTATTTTACACTTACGTAGACTCAAGAAGAGTAGCACCACCAAAGGGTTGCATTAAGCATACATACGCTGGATGAGATATTTGATTTTATGACAAGTGCTATGCGACACAACACAAACTAAAACTAACCCTTGATTTGTTCACCATTTGGGCATTTTTTTAAGCTCGTAGTGTTCAGCTCCGTCTTCTGACAGTATGGCATGAGTAGGGCAGCTGGGTGGCCTAGTGATTAGGGTACTAGCCCTGTAATCAGAGGGTTGGGGTTCAAATCCCACTGCTTCACTTGGGGAATGGGTTAAAGGAAGAATTTCACTGCGTGTTGTACTTGTATAACTATGCATGTGACAAAGAGTCTTCAAGATCTTATTTGCTGAGACACACTCAGAGCTAGAACACTCCATAAAGACATCCATATGAACGTTTCAGCTTGTTTACACTAATATTTAAATACATTGAAATTGTGAATGTGTCATTAAAAAAACAAAACAAAAAAAAAACCCTCACATGGACCTGGAACACATGGAAAATGTAAACAAAGACAGAAGCAATACAGGGGGTACACCGAGCTAAGAATGGTAATGTAGCAGATGGCCACTTGAAGCTGTTAGCATTCAAGGGAAATTCAGCAATGATTGGAGCAGACACAATTTGATGCAACGGTGAAGGTTTATTGACATTTTAGTGCAGTGAAAGCACGTGGCAAAACATGAAGTGAAAGAGTTTTCACAACTCCCTTCACTGGTGACAGAGACAGCACAGCTCTTGGTGGCAGTAGGGCATAGCAGCTTGAACAGGGTAGACGGATGGCTGAAGCATTTGCGGCAGGAACGAGGGCTCCTTCTGAGTTGAGCAGGGTCTGTCTTCCTGGCTGGAGGACTGCTCGATAGAAATGAGAGATGCAACAATATTAGTGTCTGGACGAGTGTTGCCGTGGGCCCATTTTATACTGCCCTGTCTCCTTGGTGAGTAATAATTAGCTGGCAGGTGTACTACATCAGGCACAGCTGCCCTTTCACCACATGCCAGCAGCTGGACCAAAACAGAGGTCCTGAAATGGCATAGGGCTGTCAGTTTCCCTGTAACACTGGATGGGAGCTGTCCTTTCAGCACCTTGGTCACGGCACAGCATTGCATACCTGACACAGTGGGGCTGTAAGCCTGTTGCCACAGTACACCCCAAGTTCTGAGACAGTCGTGTCGGGTGAGCCCAGAGCGCATGTCTCCTGGAGAGGGCATCCATGCTCCCGTGGTGGACCCCTGCTCTGCAAAGACAACAACCAACAGGCTATGGCTATTGTGGCTATTGTGATTTTTACCTTAGTGTAGTGGCATATTGTCAGTTATAGGAGTAAAGTGCTGTCTGCTAAGATAATCCCAGGGTTCTTCTAAGACCAATTTATTATATTATATTATATAGCCATATACCGGGTTTTGGTGGTAGTCAGTTTTCTGTTCATGTAAATGACTGGTCCGATAAACTGTAAGTCTCAGTATGGAGTTTGGCGAGCCCCTTCTCTGCATGGAGTGCGGTATGTTTAGTTCAGTCCCTCTCTTTGTCACTAGCACCAGCACTTGTGTAAAGTTTACTGTGTAAGTTAGTTACGTATCTGACGGAGAAGGTTTCAGAGTTAGAGGAGCGCATCCAGACTTTAACTAGGGATAGGAGTCGAGAGTCAGGTGTGTTGCTAGCCAGTCCGGGTGCCTTAGAGGAAGATAGCTCGCCCCCAACTCCGGCTGTATAGTCGGCGGCATAGTCACAGAGCTCTCCCTCGCGGGAGAGCTTCCCCACGCGAGCATCATTATTCTCCTCCTGTTCACATGTCAAACAGGTTTCCTCAGTGATGCGTCAGCTGAGAAGCCTGTTCAAAGTGCTCTGGTTATAGGTGATTCAGTTCTTCGACACGTGAAATTAAGGAGTACTTCAGGGACTCCAGCACCAGCTACTGTTAGGTGTATACCGGGTGCCAGGGTGCCAGACATTGCAGGGAACTTGAAGCTGCTAGCTAGTCATAGGTATGAGAGGATAGTGTTTCATGTAGGGGGTAGTGATATTCATCTGCGGCAATCAGAGGTCACTAAAGCTAGTGTTAAAGAGGTGTGCAAATTAGCCCAGACTATGTCCGACGCAGTAATATGCTCTGGCCCCATCCCAATACGGCGTGGCCCTGAGGCTTGCAGCAGGCTTTGGGAGCTGAATTGCTGGATGTCTAAGTGGTGCTCGGAAAACAATGTGGGATTTACTGACAATTGGTCCACGTTCGAGGGCAAGCCTGGTCTCTCAGCCCGGGGCGGTATCCACCCCTCGTGGGAGGGTGCTACTCTCATCTCCTGCAGCATAGCCCATAGTCTGTTAGCTAGCTGGCAGTGCAGCTCAGGTCTTCGTTGCTGACAAACCAGTGCCAAGGCCAGGAGGCAGACAAACTGGCTTAACCGACCGTCTGCGAGCTGCCTTGAGTCGTCACCTAGGCTTCACCCTAACTTCTATAATATCAAGACTGTGTCTGTCCCCGGAACTAAACAGAAAAGTAGGAAATACCAAAACAATTGTCTGCCTCTCATACTTCCAGTAAGCTCAGCACCTTAGATCTCCTAAAACTGCTCTTGTCAACGAACTAATAACTGATCAGAATCTTGATACCTTATGCCTTACAGAGACTTGGATTAGACCTGACAAGTTTGTTGCTCTAAATGAGGCTACACCTCCAAGCTACAACTACATACACAGTCCTAGACTAAACGGTAGAGGGGGAGGCACAGGAACCATATATAGAAGTACTAAACAGATAACTGAGTCTAAGTTCTCATGGTTTTAAAATCTGTTCCTTGATATAACTAATTTAAATACAAATAAAATCTCTCTCTCCCTAATTACTGTCTACAGGCCACCAGGGCCATATACAGACTTCTTACCAGATTTCAGCTGTTTTATAGCAAATTTAGCCATTTGCTGTGATAAAATTATAGTTATTGGAGATTTTAATATTCACTTTGAAAAAGAACAAGATCCTGTAAAATCTGCGTTTACAGGGCCTACTCACTGCTGCGGCCATGCAGTTGACCTAATCTTGACTCTTGGAGTTAATGTGGATAACATAGTCATTCTTCCCCTGTCTACAGTAATCTCAGATCACTACCTTATTACATATGATCTTCATCTTAATCATAATTCTTAATCATAAGAAATATCAACCCCATTTGGCACGCCATGTTGTCCAGCAGACCTAGATAACCTAACTGAATGCCTCAAGAACTCTCTTTGATCCACACTTGACTAAAACGTAAAAAAGTCAGACAGAAAAAGCTGGCTCCCTGGTATAATGATCAAACACGTGCTTTAAAGCAAAATGTGCATACACTAGAACGCAAATGGCGATCAACTAATTTGGAATCCTTCCACACTGCCTATCTAAGATTTTAGAGAAAGTCGTGGCCCACCAGTTATGTTCATAACTTCACAAAAACCATATATATGAAAAATTTCAATCTGGGTTCCGGCCTCATCGTAGCACAGAAACAGCCTTAGTAAAAATAGTAAATTATCTTTTACTGTCCGCTGACAAAAGATTAGTCTCTTTTTTGGTTCTGCTTGACCTTAGTGCAGCATGCAACACAACTGACCACTCTATTTTACTAGACAGACCAGAATACCTTGTCGGAATCACTGGAACCGCCTTATCCTAGTTTAGATCATACCTGACCGACTGCTATCAGTTTGTAAAAGAATCCTCAGCACCCACTAAAGTAAAATATAGGGTCCCACAAGGTTCTGTTTTAGGACCTCTTTTATTTACTTTGTACATGCTGCCATTAGGGATGATTATCCGGAAACATGGAATTAGTTTCCACTGCTACGCAGACGATACACAGCTTTGTATCTTTGCCAATCCCAATGATAAACCTATATTAAATAAGACTGGGGACTGCATTAAAGATATAAATGACTGGATGTCACATAACTTTCTCTTGCTCAACGCAGATAAAACTGAGGTCCTTCTTCTAGGTCTGAAAGCTGCTAGAAACAAACTGTCAGGTCTAATGCTTGATCTTGCTGGTTCCTCAGCCTCTCCAATGTTAACTGTAAAGAATCTCTGTGTCACTATGGATCCCGATCTTTCATTCAACACACATATAAGTACTGTTACAAAATTAGCCTTCCTTCATCTACGAAATATTGCTAAATTAAGAAGTGCACTGTGTCTCCATGATGCAGAAAAATTAGCCATGCCTTTATTCCTTCCAGACTCGATTATTGTAACAGCCTCTTGTCAGGCTGTTCCAACAAAAACCTAAATAAGCTTCAACCAGTCCAGAATGCGGCAGCTAGAGTCCTCGCTAGAACTAGGAAATTCGACCACATATTATCAAGACTCCATTGGCTTCTGATCAAATTTTGCATCGACTACAAAATTCTACTAATGACTTAAAAAGCCTTAAATGGCCTTGCACCTGATTACCTCAGTGAAATGATCTCTTACTATGAACCTCTGCGGTCACAAGATGCTGACTACTTACTAGTCCCCAGAATTATGAAATCCTCAGCAGGGGGAAGAGCGTTCTCATATATAGCCCCCATGCTCTGGAATGCTATTCTAAACAACATTTGGGACTCAGACACAGTCTCAGTTTTTAAGTCCAAGCTGAAAACATACTTGTTTAGTCAGGCTTTTTGTAATTAATTTTTCCTGTTAGATGGAAGGTGTAGAACTGGGAGGTGGTGGGCATAGAGAATTAAAGTAAACTGGGACATCGGTTTTGTTGTCCCACCACTCCTCACGTTCACTCAGGTTTGTGACAGTGGAGTGGAGGTGCGCCGGTGTCTCGGGGCGCTCTCATGCCCATCATACCTCTCGGTTCTGCCTTTTCTAGCTAGGCTGCTTTAGCTAGATATGCTGGAGTCTTAACTTGCACTTCTCACAGATATAAATAATCCTCTGCAAATTTAAGCAGAACTAACTCTTTCCTCTGTTTTCTCTGAGGGGTACTGCTGCACATTCACTGGACTAATCACCATGGGAAATTGCCCTTGACTGGTTTCAGCTCCACTCGGGCCCTTCCCCAAGCTGGGGACACCGCTGCCTAAAGCTCCGGCGGAGATTGTTGCTCCTGATCCTGATGTTTATGGATACAGACTCTCAGTTCCTCTTCCAACAATATTTACCACTATGGACACTTAATGAAACGAACTCTGTTAGCCATTGATGGCCTATCTGTCTATAATCGTGTTCATGAAGGACATTCTCATGTTATTTATCCCCATAAAGAATCTTGTTCCTTTTTCTCTGGGTCACCTGAGGGGGATGGGTTATCCTTTTGAGTCTTGGTTCCTTCCAAGGTTTCTTCCTCCAGCTGAGGGAGTTTTTCCTCGCCTCGGTCACCTTTGGCTTACTTACTAGGGGCTTGGACCCGGACTTTGTAAAGCTGCTTAGTGACAACTTGGTTGTAAAAAGCGCTATATAAATAAAACAAAATTGAATTGAATTGAAAGCTCAGGTACTGTGCCTCGGTCAGCCCCAGATGGCACTTACAGGGGTTTTCCAGTGAGCCCAGCCTGGGGTTGTACTGAGGATGCTCTTGAGTTGGGCTCAGGGAGTCAGGGCTGCCTGCCAAATTCCTATGATGATGTGTTTGATCCTTGGCAGGGGATAATTCTGAAATTTGATTTCCTAAAGTCATTGCAGAGACAGAGGCTTCCACTGGGCTTATGGACCACCACAATGGGTCTAGACAAGGGGCGGCCAGACTCCTTAATTATCCCATCTTATAGCATCTGGCATACTTCTTTCTCTAAATCTTGACGGCAGGCCTCTGGAGTACAGTGGGGCCACTGTCTCACCATTTGTCCCAGGGGTGTTTTTATGTTGTGTTGTACCAAGTGGGACCACCAAGGCTCTGTGGAAAACATCCAGGAACTGCTCTCCCAGCTTTAGGTCTTGTTGCAAGGCCAGGAAGAGGTCTTCAGCTACATGTTGGGGTGAAGGCATCAGTGGACCTGCTGAAGGTACAGCAGAAGCTGAGAGGGAAGGCAATGACACTATCCAGTATTTGAGTATGTTAATATGGTAGGTTTTATTGTCTGTTTTCTTACCTGGCTGGTCCAGGTGGTAATCCACTGTGATCACCCTTTTGGTAATGATGTAGAGCGTGCTGGCCAGACTACTAGGTCAGAGCATCTCCAAAGTGCCAGGTCTTGTGGGGTGTTCCTTGTATGCATTGGTCATTACCTACCAAAAGTGATCCAAGGAAGCATAACCGGTGAGGTGGCGCCCAATGCTAGCCTGCCTGGTCCAATCCCACAGAAGATCCACAATGGGGACATGAGCATCAGAACAGGACCCTGGACCAATGGAAGAAGGTGGCCAAATGTGAATGCTTTTGATATACATTTTTTCAAGTAGTATTAGAATGAAATTAAGACAACTTGGTGAAAATAAATGAAACATTAATTTATTCAAACTATTCTAAAATACACAATCAACAAACAATTAAATGAATATTGATATGTTTACAGATACAGAACAAGTGATTAATTAGGTGAGGGAGTGACTGAGCATGCACTGTGCATGCTTGCATGTGTGTGCTTATCTAGATAAAACAGAGAGAGACAGAGAGAGAGAAAGTGTGCACTTTGACAAACATAGAAGAAAGATGAGTTTTTTGTTCCTATTACATATGGAACAGAGAAGGAAAATGGCATAAGCTTGAATGGTAACTATGGCGCTCACGGGGGTTATGTGTGAGTGAAGAAGGTATGCATGGAATGCAATCCTTTGTTCTTTAGAAGTAGAAGTATGCCATTATTTTCTTAACATGTGTGACTGCAGCACCGCAGCACCACTGTGTCATCGAGCAAGTGCTCCTCACTTGGCCATGGCAGAGGAGTGAAAGAAACAGCACCGCCACTCACATGCACCTCCACCGGGCCATTTCAGCACCCTGGACAGCCGCCACACCACTCAGCGGCAGAGGGGGATGGGACTCTCCATGCTACCCGCAGCTGCAGCTGATCTCCAGATCAGTGTCAGTGAGGAGGGTTGTGGGTGTAAAAGCTACAGGGAAGAACGAAAGGGTAAGTGGCACCGAATTGGTTGAGACCAAGAGCTCACCTACATTCTTCTAGACTCCAACTCGGAGGAGCTCCTGCATCTGTGAGGGCATTGCCAGACCCTCCGCAAGCTCAAGCCATCTTCCTCACTACGATGCCGGGCCAAAGAACTACAAGCTGCCCCGAGGAAGATCACACTCATAGCCTCACACCTCCCGCACTACCTCATGCCCTATGTACCTCATATCCTCACCATACCCACCTGTACTTATATGAATAAATAAACTTTCACTTCATGTTGGGGATTTGGGTGTCTTCTGGTCTGTCTCATGCCTGTTCCAGTCGGCCATGCTCACACATTGCAGAGGCCATGCTCACACATTGCAAAATTCCTCTGCATTTAGCCCATTCACCCAAGTGAAATAGTGGGCAGCTGACAATGCAGCACCTGGGGAGCAGTGTGTGGGGATGGTACCTTTTACCAGTCCGGATAATTCTAACCCAAAATGTTCCGACCACAGGGGCGACTTCCTAACCATCAAACCACCAACTGCCCCTAAGGAGATCAGCTGAGCATTTGATCTACTCTTAGATCTTGATCAAAGACTGTGGCAGAGTTTAAACATGCGTGTTGCTCTGAAGATGAAGTCAGCCTTATGATAAAACTAATGGTGCTAAGCTTCATAAATATTGAAGTAATTCTCAGGAGTGCTGTTAGTAAAAGGAGAGATCACGTGCAAAGATAAAGGTCCTTCACTGTGCACATAAATCTTATTTTAGATTCTTTAAACACAGTTTAAAATACATACAAACACCTCACATGATTAGATTTTTTTTTTTACAGATATCTAAAGTTCCAGTAGGTAATGTTCACACAAGCAGTTTTTCAAAACATTTTGTTCTTAAGAAGTTAGAATGTTTCCAGTGAAAACCTATGGAGATGAAATGAACTCCTCCTAAAGAACAAATTGAGGGTACACATATTTAAGCACTGTAGGTGCTGTGGTTGTCCAAACTCCCAGTAGACCCAGGACCAGTTCTGAATAAATCAACACAACACAACTGTTTTGCCTGATGAGAAAACTGCTCTCGTACTATCAGTGCATATTGTTTCATTTCTGATTGAAAAGGAGTTTATTGTGGGTGAGACAGAGAGAGAGAGAGAGAGAGAGAGAGAGAGGTAGATTCAGGCAGTAGATATGGTTAGATAAATGGATTGATAGATGGGAGAATAGGCAGAAGCGTAAATTTATAGATAGATAAAGAGAGAGTGGGAAACGTAGGAGTATAAATAGAAACAAAAGTCAGAAGTAGACATAGACAGAGAGAGAGAAGGGCAGAAGTAGAGAAAGAGTATAATATGTGTGACTTTTTGTTCTGTTTTTCCTCACTCACTGTTTCTTAAGCTAAAGAGTGTGGCAGTTAAAGGTGTGCAGTGTTGTGTCATTCACAACAGTCTCTGCTGTCATTATGAAATAAGAAGCTACATTTTTCAGAGTTAGACAAACTTTAGAATAAAAGTATGCTGAAAAATTTGCTGTCGATGTGATTAGACTGCAGCTGAAATGCCGACCCTTTTTAGTCTCTTTTCTCTCTCTCTCGCTCTCTCTCCCTCCCTCTCCCGAGTCTTTCAGTTCCTCTATTTGATGTAAAGGTTATCTTGACGAAGCAGACAGTTCCAGCACCCCCACACATATGCTGCCTCGCATTCGTCTCTTGTAGGCTCATTTGAGTACCGTCTGGTCTGCGTATTATTATCAGTTTAACTAAGCGTCAGCGTCTTAACTTGAGCAAATGAAAATGGCATAAAAACAGGTGCTAAACAATGGCATTCCTTTTTTGCAGCCTCACACACGGACACCGATCAGCCATAACATTAAGACCACCTGCCTAATATTGTATAGGTCCCACTTGTGCCACCAAAACTGCTTTGACCTGTCAAGGCATGGACTCTACAAGACCTCTGAAGCTGTGCTGTGGTATCTGGCACCAAGACGTCAGCTGCAGATCCTGTATGCTGTGAACTGGGGCCTCCATGGATCAGAATAGTTTGTCCAGCACATCCCACAGATACTTAATCAGACTGAGATCTGGAGAATGCAGAGACCAAGTCAACATCTTGAAATAGTTGTCAGACTACTCACATGCCCATTGTAGGCACTTTCTGTGGTGGATAAGGGTCAGCGCCATACACAGCAAGCTGTGATGCACTGTGTTCTGACACCTTTGTATGATATCCAGCAGAAACTTTATCAGCTATCTGTGCTACAGTAACTCTTCTGTGGAATTGAACCAGACAAGCTAGTCTTCACTTCTTGTCAAAGTCTCGCAGATTCTTACACTCACCCATTTTTGTGCTTCCAACACATCAGGTTCAAAAACTGACTGTTCACTTACTGTCTCATTTATCCCGGTCTTCAACAGGTGCCACTGTAATAAGATAATCAGTGTTATTCACTTCACCTGTCAGTGGTTTTGTTGTGACTGATCGATGTATGTAAACACCTCTGCTCTAATGACTATAGCTGAAATAGAGTGTACAGTAGTGAACATGTCTCATTTCTGACTGTGTCTCCAGAGTGCCTCATCTATTTCATTACGTCCATTCTGAAGGAATGTGTAACTAGCAGTACCACTTCTCAAACTTGGTTCCATCCTGAATAAACTGCTTCTAAATCAAAGTTTCAGTCCAGTGTTGGGTAGCAAGATGTAGATTTGTTTCTGAATAAATGATTAACTTGACTGAATGACTGAACGCTGTAGTTTGTTCTAACTTACCTATCCAGGCTCTGGCGACAAACAAATTCTTTCATAGACTGTTGTCTAGACTGGGTGAGCTTTAAAGAATGTTTTGCAATTGGCATTTTTGAAAACTCACTATCAAACTCTGTAGAAACAAGAATGTGCTGAAGCTGATACATTTTGTCCTTCATAACAGTCTTGCTGAATGTCACTGGGTCTTCTGAGTTACTGGGTCAAGGCAGTTAAAGTCACTTGTGTGCTTGTGTTTTTTCTCCCTAATTATGTTAATTTAATCTTTTGTGGATACACAATATACAGGTCCAATGGATGTCCTGAGATGAAATCTAATGTCCATATTTCAATGAATTATGTCCAGTCCAGTGTAAACAAGGTCATTCTAATCGTTAACTCACATTAACTCACTAACTCATCACCTTACTAATGTGGTTTGTCTTTCTCAGTGTTAATAAAACTGTGTTCTCCCAAGTCAAAGAAACTTGTGGAAGCTAACAACCACTGACTGACCAAAACCGAACCTATCTTGCAAAGCTGAGCTATCAAGCGAGCTTGTATGTCTATTTCTTTGTCCATGTGCCCAGTCAGGCACACCAGCATTCCCTTGGGTACACATCAATCTATAAAGGGAAAAACACCTTACCTTCTTTAGGATGCTCTTAATATCTTAAAAAGAAGATTTGAGTAAGTTAGCTGATATAGTAGGGTAGTGTACTGGAGTATTTCTTAACCATGGTCTTGAAGGCCCCCTGCTCTGCACATCTGAGTGTTTTCCTTGCCTTAATACACCCACTTCAACTCGGTGAGGGGTTGTAAATGAGGTGATTTGTTCGATCAGGTCTGTTTGAAGCAATGAAAATGTGCAAAGTGGGCCTGCAGAACCAGGATTGTGGTATACAGCACCACCTGCATAGTGCCCATTTTATTTATTTCACCCCACTGTGCTTATTTCTACACTAGTTGCATTGTAGGCTGGGAGTTTTGGGTTGAGGGATGTCAATCAGTCATGCTCATTAGAATATTAGGACCCTGTCCAGACAAGTTCTCAGATAGGTCTGATCATAAGGTTTCAAGTGTTTGATCATATTTATTTGTGTCATATTCCTACATTGTTTTTACTTTAAATTAACATGTACAATGTACTCGGCCTTTTGCATCAGTCAGGTGCAACTCAAATGCACTGTGCATGCATGACATACATGAAATCCATGCAGAAGCCTAAACCAGTTCATGGGCAGTCCGTTTTCCACTGCCTTTTGAAACCACACATGAAATTACATTATGGTCTGAAAATACACATTAAGAGACGGTTCATCTTCAGCTTGTTATTTGACTGTGAGCACACAATTAGTCAGTGTGACTACTCACATTTGCATAGTATGTAGTTTTTTAGTTAATCGAAGGTTAAATTGATGCATAGATTAGGCATATGTTGTGGTTGCTCTAAGTGTGTCCGAAATCACACACTTACGTGAGTGCTCTGGAATGTAGTGCAGAGTGTGCACTGAGCACTTCCTTCTGTAGTGCACACTGCCGTGGGTAAGTGTTGTCCGATATGGAACACTAATGTTTTGCACTTAGCGGAAGTGACGGACTAACATTTGCTCGTGATTCTCCAGCCCACCAAAATATCTGCCAGTTATACCGCAGTATACATCAGTAAAATAATTTTATTAACGTTACTTACATTTATACGAACCAGTTGCTTCCGCTTGGGCTTGCATTTCACTGTTGGCTGCCATATTCAACTCTGAAAACTTGTCGAAAGTCCCTCCCCTCCCGCTACATGGTCAAAATGGCGTCCGTTTAGTGCGAGTAGTGTCCATTGTTGCACACTGCATTTTTTGGCCATTATTAGTGCACCATCCAGGTACTTTCAGTGCACTGAGTTTTAGCTTGGTTGTCAGTGTGAACGCACTATGCACTAAAATTGCGCACTAAAAGTGTGCCACTGCGCGATGTCTGAGTGCTGTGTGTTACCTACTTCCTGTTTATATACCCCGCTACGTTCGTCACTTCTGGGACCTTGTGTATGTCACGTGACTGGTGCGTGTGACAGGGAGAAATCAAAAGTAACAGGGAAGAGGAAGCCCAGTCTCAGTACTACGGAGACACAAGGTCAGGGGCGTGGCACGGGTGACAACATTCATTGGATTACAATTACAGGAGAAAACAGTGAGATGATAGATACATTTAAAAAGTATTAAGTCTTAAAACCATCATTGCTAATTAGAGAACAAGATTTCTTTATTTGTCACATGCATAGTCACACACAGTGAAATGATTCCTCTGCATTTAACCCATTCACCAAGTGAAGCAGGGGGCTGCCGACAATGAAGCGCCCGGGGAGCAGGGTGTGGGGACGGTACCTTGCTCAAGGGTACCTCAGCAGTGACACTAGCAGTGGGATTTGAACCCCAATCCTCTGATAGCAGGGCCAACGCCCTAACCACTAGGCCATCCAGCTGCCCAAAATACGGAACGCTTCACGATTTTGCGTGTCATCCTTGCGCAGGGGCCATGCTAATCTTCTCTGTATCGTTTCAATTTTAGTATATGTGCTGCCGTAGCATGGACAAAAGGGTCCTTCAATCCGCATGACAGAAACACCTGAAGTGTCTGTCTGTGACCACTAAAATGTACTACTAATCAAAATTATTCAGTGATTTCTGTGAATTCAGGAACCACAAATGGACAAAAGAAATCATACTAAAAAAATATTCTTAGGAAAAACAAAATCAAGACAAAAACAAATCAAATTGTTTAGTTCACAAGAAAAGTCTTCAGCATCACCCATGTTGTTGCCGTCCTAAAAACAATCCTCTTCATATGTAACATAACCTGAAACTTGTTTGTTTGTGTGAAACTATAATGTACTAAGGTGGTAGGGACTGCCAACTGCCCTCTTCCACAGGATTAATTTTGCCTTCATAGCAGACCAAAGCAGGTCTGCTGTGTTTAAACAGTTTCAGACACTTCAAGTTGATGATGAAGATGATGATATGATGATGATGATAATGATGATAATAATGGAGCAAGACCAATGAACACAAAGAATGACAAAGACAGACACTTCAGGTGTTTCTGTCATGTGGATTGAAGGACCCTTTTGTAATTAGCAATGATGGTAAAGCTGTTGCTGCTACCGATGATAATGATAACAGCGATGATAATGGAGTAGGACTCCATACAATGAATTATACATTATTATCACAGTTTTTGGACTAGAGTGTAATTATGTCAAGCCTTAAATTCAACAAGATCAAAAACGGCAACAAACAATAACAACAAACAGACTATTATTTACACATTATTTAACATAATTCATACTGGTTCATTTGCGATCCTTTGTGGTTCTCATTCTTGTAAGATAAGTGTGCAGACTTATTTATCAGCATGGGTGTATTAAATATTTTTGTAGTTCCTTGTTTATTCAGTTTATTTATTTTAATTGGGTAAAACTCATACACTGTTCTAAGAGTTAACCTAGACTATTGTGCCATTGCAGGAGGAACACGATTTGCACCATTTCCCTCAGACCTCTTGTAGATTTTCCAGTTTTTATTTTTCATAACTGGCCAGTCATTCATTGTCAGTCGCCATCTTCTTTCATTCCTTTATCCATTTTCCTGATTCCGTGGTTCCCTTGTCTTCTCTCTTCGAACCCTTGGTGACACTGCAAACCTATCTGTAGGACAGATATTAGGGCTGCAGGAGGTAGTAGGGCCCCGCTCATGGCTGGCTTGATTGTAACAGCTTTTGAAGTCTGAGTGTGAAACTCCTCTTTTGCAGATATTTGTTGACATTTGTTCACTTCATCCATTCTAATGTTCTTCTCTGGGTCTTTGGACATGTATCTACAGTTCAGTTAGATCTGTCCTGCAACTTCTATTTATGCACTATGTCTATTCAGGCACTGATGAGTCTTACACGCGAAGAGAGCCTCCAGAATTCCGATGGTAATTTTTTACCGAAGAAAAGCAGACTGCAGGGAGGAAGATGTTTAGAAGGTGTTTAATAAGGAAACAAGTTTATTAAGCTGCTATGCTTATGTGCACAGCAGGAAAAAGGCAACTTCACACAGAATGCAATATGTACGTATCTTGTCTCACTGTGTCTCCCATCTCGCATCTCTAACCAGAGACATCATTAACCTGAGTAGCTGGCCAGACAGAATGTAGATCTTGTGGCCTGGTTCACACAAGCCCCAACATGTCCGCGCTGGAAGATAGGTAATTCATTGCTAAACTATGCTGACCTAATTATAAGTCATTCTAGCAACATTCCATTCTCTTTATCTCATCAGACACCCACACATAGCTATAAAGAAGGGCCTGAAGTTCACACATGCAGGTACACTGCAGATACAGGTATTCCTTTACCTTAACCACAGTTCATCTAAGACAGAGGTCCCCAACCACCGGGCCGCAGACCGGTCTCGGTCCGTGAGTCATTTGGTACACAGGGTTGCACAAAAAGACAGAATAAAAATATTTTATTGGTTGTCTGAGAGAACCTTTATTAAAAAAAACAAAAACAAAACGGTTGTCTCAGTCACATATTATGGTACATCAAAAATGTAGCCCACAAGCTAGCAATGTAGCCCACAAGCTAGCAAAAAAAACAAATGCACTTTGATTTTAGTTGTACCTATACAGGTCTGTGAAAATATTGTTTTACATGAAACTGGTCTGTGGCACAAAAAAGGTTGGAGGCCACTGATCTCAGAGACTTCATGTGAGTATAATTATTAATGTGACATTAACTCAAACATTCAGACTGTTCTTAATCCTTTTTGTACTGGCAAGCATGTGTTTCTGTGCAAAATGAATGAATCCAAATGAATGCAACCACGAAACTCTTCATTTTGTGTCTTACTTTGTAGAAAAGTATCTCAGATGTAATGGAACATATGAAAAATCTATAACTGACATTCTGTTCTCTTTGGATAGTGTATGATACCATTTCAGTACATACACACTAATCTTTATTCTGTCATCTGCTTTAAAAGTTGTATTTTTATTCTATGTAATGGGGCTACAGGGAGTGAGCAGGTTAAAGCACAAAACACTAAAGATATCTTTGATTTACTTATGTGAAAGCAAGTGTTCAGTGTGGCTGTTCAGTTTTAATATATGTAAATGATTATATGATATTGTAACAAGATTAACCAAGACTAATCTGTGGTCATTTTGCCAAACACCCTATGTAATAATCTATAGTTGTTGTTTTAACGAGGCCAGTAAAGCAAGAGAAACAAAGTCAAATAAGGAGAGATACAGAGATATACTGAAATTTTCCATTCCAGCTGAGCCTCTGTTGCAGACAGAGTTTATGGTTGTTTGTTTTAGAGAGCTCTGAGTCATGAAGTTCATGTAGAATTGACACATCACCCCGATTCTAGTATCTTACATCTAGTGCTAGTGCACTGAGCTAAAAAAAAAATGTTTTCTATTATAGTTCAGACCATTGTTTCAGTTCCAACCATTTTGCTGCTAAAGTCTACAGGCTCACTTAATTCCTAGCCCCTCCAAGTGATCATCTCACAAACTTTACTAGAGCTAATACTTTAACAGTCCTTAAGGTGGCATCATGAATTCTTGAAGACAAGCTAAAAAGGACACATTAAAGCAGTACTTACACTATTAAAAAAGCAAGTGCTTCAAAAAGTTCCTTGAGCAATGTCATAGGTTTTGTGAGTGTGAAGAACATGTCAATGGCTTAATAATATGGTGTTTCTTTAACAATTTATGTGTTATTTGTTGAATCTTTAAATTATTTGGAGGTTCTTTATAGTCTTTACACTCACACCTCATTTACAAAAATGGTTCTATGAATGGAACCATCCAAAGAAAGTGGACAAATAACCTTTTATAGCACATTTATTCAAAACCCGCATGCTTATGTAGAACAAAAGCTGAGCTTTTCTCGCTGCTGACCCACGACTGTGCAGCAATGCACAGCTCAAACCACATCGTCAAGTTCGCTGATGACACAACTGCAGTGGGTTTGATAACAAAGCATGGTGAGGCAGCATACAGAGAGGAGGTGCAGCAGCTAATGGACTGGTGCGGCGCCAATGACTTGACTTCAGTAGGGTGTGACGTGATGACTCCCTGCTGAGCATCGCTGGCTCCTTGGTGAACACTGGTGTTCACATCATGGAGAACCTCACATGGACCCTCAACACCAGCTCCATCAGCAAGAAAGTCCAGCAGCATCTCTACTTAATGTAATTATAAATAAAGTATTTAAAACATTTAATGTACATTTAAACTTACATTGAGGTTATAAAAAATAGCCAGTGTTGTCTTCTTTTCACTAGAGCTAGTTAGTTTAATACATGTATTTTGAAGGCTGAAAGTCTTGCCTGGTTCAAACAACATAGAACTGTGTCAAATTAATTGTTTTTGCAGCAAATTATCAGAATTTTTAGTGAATGTTTTCCTTTTGTCTGTTACAACGAACCCTAAACCAACTGTGCTTGCACCACTTTCTGTTGAACTGTTCAGAAAGTTTGCATTTGTGGCATATTTATAGATGTTGCGTCTGTGAGACTATTATTCTTCTTAAATATGATTGGCTGTTCTCAATTCTCCTTATTATTATTATTATGTCAAAGTAGAAAGGGCAATTTCATATTGCATGTGATCATGGAGCAGTGCGAGAGGGGCTTTTGTTTGTGGTGCTGGTAATAAAAGATAAAAGAGGGGTAGTCAAAGTTGTGATTGACTGTATTAATGCTGTGTTTTTGTGGAAAAAAGAATTGATAATTGTGGTTTCTTGGAAGCAAAAGTAGAAAAGCGGTTTGAGAGATGATGGTTGGCTGTGTCAAAGATATTTTAATGAGCTCTTTAGCTATCTGTGTAAGGGCCAGTAGGAGACAGGAGCAGCAGTAACATGCCTCACTACTCTCTGTTAAAATATCCATCATGGGCTTAGTCATAGGTTGCCCATGGCTGGCATACAGTTCAAAAGTTGACAATAAAGTGAAACAAAAACCACTAAGAATATTATATTAGTGGACAGAGGTGCGCTTTAATTACTGAGATGTTACCTTCAGTAGAGGACACTATCATTTGATTAACTTAAAGACAAATATTGCAAGTCTTTTGGAGGTCCTCTGGATGGTTAGATGGATGTGTAATTTTGTTATCTACTCAAGGATGGTGTTCGGACAGTGCTGTGTTTTCTCTGGCATGCGGTGAGTTGTCACGCCCAGAAGAGACAGGACATGCCAGGCTCTGTGCTCTGGTGCTATTCTAAACCTTCAGGCAGGGGCAGACTGGGACTAAAAACCGGCCCTGGACTGTACATGTAAAATGGTGGTTGGTGTGCGCCGAGGTCTTCCTCTCGGCTGTCGTTCGGGGGGTCTACGTTGGCTTTTAAATATGGATTTTACACCTGATAAATGATTGTATTAGTGCCCTCTGCTGTTGTTAGCTGATTTCTCAGTTAAGATGAAAGACAGGCCAAGGGCCATGGACCGCTTGCCAGTCCGCCCCTGCCTTCAGACAAAATCATTCTGAAAAGTACTTTTGACTCTCATACTTTGACCATTGTGAAACAAAGGTATGAGCAGACTGCATATAACACTCCCATAGTAGATGGTATGTCTTGTTTTGAAAGTGGTGGATTCTCTGCAGAATGTGCTCTATTTGAACACAAGAAGACTTTGCATTTTTCACCCAGCCATAATTGGGTTGGAGAATCTGAAATAGTAACTCCAAAAGCATGACAGGTTTTCATTTTCTGTGGGACTGTAAATAGGTTATAGCTAGGAACTTTGCAGTTGAATTAAAGCTCTGCAGTAAGAATAAAATATGCTCTCTTGAATATAGATGATAAGACACTCTTCCTCTCCCTGTGGCCACTGTGGTGCCCTTCAGCCATTACTCATGCTGAGACAAATGATAGGAGCCAGGTGCTCTGGGAATTGTGCAAAATGCTCCTGTGACATCTCCCTTCATCCAAATATTATTCTTGTTTGCAGAGAAGCTTGTGCTCAGCTTCTGCAAATAATTCACACTTTCTGAACTGACGTACAGCTTCATGGCCCTTCTGAAATTCCCCTAAGCATATAATCATGTCAGATAAATATCAAGGTTTACTCATCTTTCATAATAAAGTTCCAGTTTCAGTCTCATGATTCATCACAGTGGTAAACTGGAATAAAAGCGATGCCCAACATTCAACCAAATGGGAAGATTGTCCTCAATCTCTTTAAGGAACTGCATATCAGCACACACTTTAATGCTTCATGCTCATGTGTAGATCAAATCTAACTGACATTTAATATCTGATTTAAATATTAGTTTCATTATTACTGAACCAGTTACAGACGTTATTGCATAATGACTCTTATGTTCTTAAGTTAATAAGTCATTTTATAGGCTAAAATTAGAGCTGTGAAACAACACATGCCACTAGTTTCAATGTCATGCATTTTACTATCAACAAACTGGCCAAGGTATTTGCACATGGCTTTTGTGTGCACTCTGATGTTACCACCAGTAAGCACCAAGTGTTATTCCTGCAATTCTGATTTTTTGTTGAAAATTTAGAAGCTGTGCACTGCGGGGCAGCTGGTGGCCTAGTGGTTAGGGAGTTTGCCCTGAGATCAGACTTTTGTGGGTTTAAATCCCAGGATGGCTAGTAGCACCCCTGAGGTACCCTTGAGCAAGGACATACATGCAGACACAGATGTTTATTACATAAAGCAAAGCATGTCACCGTTATTCTAACCTGTGTTTGTTTTCACAGAGCGCACACTGACTGCTACAACCAGGCCAGACTTGCATTATGTTTCTTTTGCCCTCTGCTGTGGCTTGGCTATTTCCCTTGTGAAAGACTGATTCAGTCTGTACTCTGGTTTGAAAGAGAGTTTGACTCAACCAGTGATGGTGTTTTCTCAGCTGCCAAGCGGGTTTCCTTTGTAGCAAGCCTGTGCTTGGGTTTATATGTCTGCTTCACTCTGTGAGTTGTATTTATTTTGATTAGTTTCTGTGACTAAACCACATGGATTAACAGTATCTATCTGCTCACTGAATTCCTGCTGCTTCGTCTCAAAGTTTCCCCCACCTGTCCCACATGCAGAGTATTTCTGTGATATTGTGTGGTATTTGAGTCCATTAATTTTCCTTTCAACTTTGACAAGATTCCCGGTCCTTCACCACAGCATGACAGAAACCTTCACCACAGCATGATGCTGCCATCACTGTAGGTATGATGTTCCTCAAGCATGGGCAGTGTTAGTTTTATGCCACACATACCTCTGGGCAAAAAGTTCTATTTTGATCTCATCTTCTCCCACATCCTGTATCTCTCATGCTTTTATGTGGACCTTCTAAAGGAATGGCTTCTTTCTTGCTACCCTCCCATAGAAGAGAGCTATTGAAATATTGAGCCATTGATAACTTTCACTGCCACAGAGCATTGTAGACCTGCGAGAGTGATGGTTGGATTTTTAGTAGCCTCTCTTACCAGTCCACATCTTGTTTTGATGCTTTATTTTGAGGTCTGTCCTAGTAAGGGTATGGGTGCTGTAATGAACCTTCCACTTTATGATGATGTTTCCAATTGTGCTTAACTGGACATTAATGGGACATTCAAGTCCTCTAACTAACAGCAAAATCTGGTGACGACAGTGCTGCCTTAGCTGAGTGAGTTGATGAAACTTGGGGACGTTAGTACTGTCCCAGATTGTACTGTACTCAGGAGTGAGAAAGGGGTGGCTTACTCAATACATAATCATAAAACACAGTCTACTTTAGGCCAAGACAGTATGTGTGGACATGGACAGCATTTTCACCATGCCATGTCACTGTTTCATACTGAAGACACACCTCACGTCCAAGTGTGGAAGGTAACTGTCATGCCAAGTTTCAGGACTGAGGAGTCAGGGCCCTCCAGAGATCCTGAGCAGGCCAAAGCCTACAAAGTACGGATGGAAAAGTTGATTTTGGCAGTGTCAGTGATCATACTTGGTCCTCGAATGTTGGCAGAGGAGGAGGACGCATGGTATTCTCCTTAGCACTTGGTCAGCCACCCTGGCAAAAAATCAGCTAATATTCAGTTGTTATTAAATGGGACTCTGCCACCTGGATTGACTTTGGAAGCATTGCTGCTGGATGTTCTACTGAAGTTCCACCAGGTCCAGCCCCTCTCAGACGACTGTTCTCTACTGTTCTTTGTGTGGCATGATGTGCCAAAAATAGAGTACAACTGCCAGGATTCATCAAGCACCTGCATGAAAAGGTAAGATCCAACACTGAGCTCAGGCTTACGATTGAGAGAACAGACTTTCATAAACTCTAGGGCTTAGGTTGCATTTACAAAACAATATCCTCGATTACAAATGCCGCCTAGAGCATTATTGTGTCTCAACTATTTACAATATCTACAAGGTTTTCACAAGTCAGTATGAACCTCTGGCATTCGTTTTGCTATACACCCAAGCCAAGATGTCAGTACGATCTCTGTGGGACAAACACACAAGGTGGTATGACCCACTGCTTAGACTGAAAAGAATACAGTTCCTATCCTGAATTATCTTACCCTAACCAACGTTTCAAGGTATGTGTGGGTACCAGAGCAGCAGAAATGTTATACTTTACAGATGCAAGGTGGTAGTCTGATTCAGTCAGAGACCCTGCTGATGACATAACCATTAGTAGGACATTGCAAGAGCTCGTTCAACAGGTTGAGGTCGGGACTTCTCTTTATTCTGCTGAATTATGTCCTGAGAATTAAGAACTCTGCAACTTGTGGTGAACTTTGAATTATCTCTTCTGTACCATTGAGGCACAGATCTGAACCAAGGGTAACAAGGGCAGTAACACACACAAAAAAAATTCTAAGAGTAGTCAGTTTATTATCTTATTTCTGAAACTTGATCAAACTGGAAAACTTATATGTGTTGGCAAATGGTCTTTGTAGACTATATAGTCTTTGTAGACTATAAGACTTGACTCACTGAGATGACACACTGAACTTGATAGTCCTACACCTAGCTCATCAAGTAACCAGGTTAGATTTCAATAGCTATCTACAGCACCCAGGAGTGTTTGCAGAGATCCAGCATTCCTTTTGGATTCTGGAAGGGTGTTTCCAGAGCACTTGTACTGTGTAACAAACTGAAGGAAATGGAGTTGAGGGCACATTCAGTCTCACAATCAAAAGAGGTGCAGTTTCAAGGTCAAATATGATGTGGTACATCCAGATTCAAAATAAATTAAACTTTCCATGACAAACAGGAGTTGAAATCAGCAGACAAAAAGCAGAATCTAAGCAAGACATAACATAAATCCAAAACCAAAAACAGGAATATTAAAAGGAAGACAAGTGGCATGGGTAAGAAGTACAAAGTCTAGATCGATACAATGGAAAGGATATGACAAACTACATGGTACAGCTGAAAGACAATACTTCACAAAATGTTCTACTAAACTCAGTCCTTAAATAGTGCTGGATACACAAGTGCTCTGTTAACACAGTTTTCCCAGACTAGCTCCTCTAGTTGTAAGGGTGGTGAGGAGGGTGAACAGCAGCTCCAAAAAGATCCTGTACTTAAGAAGGCAGACCTTACTGTGGCTCATCTTTGACTGTTCATTTTATGCTGTGGCAAACTGTTTCAAATCATCTGAGGTTAAAGTTGTGCAGTGCACTTAAAAAGTTGGGGGTTAGTATCCAAATGTCTATGTTTTTGTCTATGTCAAATGTCTATTTCATCACAATATCATTATAAAACCTGTCATAATTAATGACAATTCTTCTCTGACCACATCACATCTGTCTTTTGGTCATGTTGCTTCGCCTTATACAGCATCAGGAAAATCAGGCCATACCTGACTCAGTATGCCACCCAACGCCTGGTACATGCTATGATTATCTCTCACCTTGATTACTGCAATGTTCTCCTAGTGGGTCTTCCAGCTTGCATGATAAGACCCTCACAGCAGGTTCAGAATGCAGCAGCTCAGCTGGTCTTCAGACAACCCAAAAGGTTACAAGCCACATGCAGCTGATTGACCTACAGCAAGGTGACATGGCCCGAAATAAATTCTGGTTTACAAAGTGACATCTGGGTCTACACCCAGCTACCTTAATCCCATCATTGAATCTTAAGTTCCTACTCGCTCTCTTCGCTCCTCCAAGGAACATCATTTGGATCTGCCATCCCTACACACAAGGAGAACCCAGCCCAGATTCTTCTCTGTTGTGATTCCCTGCTGGTGGAATGAGCTGCCACAGGTGACCAGAGCAGCATAATCCTTCTCTATCTTCAAAAACCTCCTGAAGACTCATCTGTTCAGAGAGCATCTCCTCTCCTGATGTTCTATCATTTTTGCACTGCTCCCTTCATAAGGATTTGAGCACTTAGAACTCTTCTCTGGTTCTCACACTGTCCTGAACCTTGAGTGTTTCCTCAAAATGTCATTTTGGATAAAAATGAATGAACGTAATGGAATGTACATTTGGATATCCTGACCTCCATCTTTGCTGATTCATTTTTTACTTTTAGGGATTTGTCACTAGAAGACTGAATTTTGGATATATACTCAAAAACATATGTGTGCCACAACAATAAATTCATAAATACTCCAGAGATGAGACTGATGAATAACTTGGGTGTTTGAGACATTGGCATATACTCCCCCAAGCACAAGATATGCCACAGCTACACTCCACCTTCTCTGCGTCATCAAAGCCAGGATTTCCTAAAAAACTAGAGGATTTATCTTCTGTAGGAGCTCAGTCTTTCTCACTCTACAGCTGCCTCCCACTCGGGGTTCCCTTGCCTGTCCCCCACAGCATTGAGGGTGTAAGTGCATTACATAGAGATACATTTCAGATACAAGCAGTTGTCAAAGGGTGAAAGTAGTTCTTTTGAATATCTCTGTATTGTCATTAAATACTCACTGATAATTCTGCTTGTAATTATCTACAGGCCACTGAAGTACTGTCCTAATTTTACTGATGAATTTTCTGAAATGCTGTCATTGTCACGGTGGAGACGAGAACACTGGCTAGAGTTCACCCAATGTAGCGTGACGGAAGAGCCCAGTCGCGGATTACACGAAGGAGCTGGTTAATCATGCAGTTAGTATGAGAACGCTCCCTGAGGAGTAGAGATTCCCACCAAAGGAACCTGCGTTCTCACACACAGAGAGAAAGAGAGAGAGAGAGGGGTTCGACTCGGGCGAGTCGCGAGTACTCACGATACTGGAGAACCTGGTCGACACGTTGAGAGGTTTGGGAACCAATGTCTGTGCGAAGAGGAAACCCGACTTCCTGCTTATATACGTGAGTCATTTCCGATGCCTATTGACGTCACGTGCTCATGTGTGTGTGACAGTCATTGATTTCCACTGATTTCATCAGACTAATAATATCCATATTGACATTCCTAATAACATCACAGCCAAAGAAATTACTGCCATGTTCGACACCTTTGAACTTACTCAGCACGTGACCAGCCCCACTCATATCTGTGGTCACACACTGGCTATCAGTAAAGGCCTTAGTGTTACTTCTGTGAATGCTTTAGATGTGGCTCTGTCAGATCATCAATGTGTTTTCACTAATGCATTGGTTTCTCCTATCATCTAGATTGGCTCTAGGACTGTCAAACGAAGGTATTTTAATGAAAATAAGTGTTGCCTTTGTAGAAGCCACATCTATGACTGCAAGCATATCAGCAGAGTCTGTAGAAGTAAAATACTCAGGGCTATTGATGCTATTGCACCCCTCAAGGTGAAAAACATTTCTGGTATGCAGAAAGCATGGAGGAGAAATTTCTCAACAATAACAAATCAAAGGAGAGAATGCAGGAAAGAAAAGTGCTCTTGAAGATAAACTGAACTTTAAGTTGACTAAGACATTTTCAACGAGAGACTCTAAGCTACAACCTAGAGCTGGGCAGGGCTAGAAAGGCATATTTATCTAATGTCATTAACAGGAACACTAAGAACAGTCTCCTCCATCTTCTTTTACATTTCGGCACTTCTTTCAATTTCACTTTTATTTATTCTATGCCTTCCATTATTTTATTGTATTTTTTTGCTTTTATTCTATTCCTGTAAAGCACATTGAATTATATTTTGGAATGATAATGCACTATATGAATAAACCTGACTTGACTTCACATTTATTATAAAATTAATTAACAGATTAATTAATAGATTGATCAGTAAGGGCCACTGTGCTGAAATGTAATCATGTTGACACATTGCTGTGAGACAGGGTTAAATAATAAAAGTAAGTGCAATGTACAATGTAATTATTCTCAGTGGACAAGGAAACTTAAAATATATACTATCATTCAAGTTAAAAATAGCGTTACAAAATCCGCAGGTCATCACAGCCCGAGAAATTAATTTACCAAAAGAATAAAACACTTAAATCTTACATATAATTTTCTTTAACTTGTTTTTCTACCATAAAACACTTTTTTTCAAATAAAAATTAATTTTTTTGAATTGTTTGACAGCCCTAATTCATAGGCACCTAAATCATGGAATCAGGGCCCTCTCTAGTCAATTCCCTCAAATCACTCTTCATTCCAAAAGGGTTTATTAGTGTAAAATTCATTGCTTTTCAGGAATTTTCAGCCTTAAGGCTGTGTAGTGACAGTGAGGAGGAGATAACGTAGGAGGAAACAGCATGTCCAGAATGTCAGACTGACATGCTGCGGTGTTTTCCCTTGGCAGATCTATAAATGCTATTGATGAGCCCGTGCGCATAAACTTTCTATTGCTATGACATGCAGCCATCTATACTGAGGACTCATGCATTGCCCCTGTTCCCAACAGCACCTCCACCCACACACCTAATTAATTTTTCACCTGCAAGAAGCTAGAGCTCTCACCTCCCAAGCTGGAGACAGAAATAGCTATCTAATTTGTTCCTGCTCTCTTCTCCTCTGCAGCCTGTGGAAAGCCATTCCACAGAGTTTTGCGGTGGTCCATGAGTCAAATGATGGACGAGCTTGGCAGAGTTAAATTAAAGGAGAAAAGTGTAAGAGGGAGGAGAGATGGGAAGAGAAACCCAGCATGATCCTTAGGATAGGAATATTTTGTTCCATATGATGTGTTCGCTTCAGATGTTCTGCTGACTTTGACAGTCTAGACTAATATGCTATAATCACACTGATAAGTGTTGCTCTCTAGATTTTCCAAATATTGTTTTTGTATCCATGGCTGTGTATCTGTTAATGACAGCTACTGGCCCTGTATCTGTTAAAGACAGAGGTCTGATCTGTTACTCATATTTACTAAATTATATGTACCTAAATACAATCTGTAGAATATAAAGATAATTTTCAAATAATACTTTATTTTATTACTAGTCATTAGTGGTTAATTATGTATACTTCATCTTGCCTCCACTTCCTCGCTTCAGAGTCAAGACCCAAGGACTACTCATGAACTTCCTGAAGACACTGGTGCCCCGTGCTTGCAGGCCTACTATGGTCTGTTGGAGGAGGAGGCCGCCAACTATGACATTCTTAAGGTTGCGATTCTGTCTTGCTATGGCTCCTCTCCGGAAAGAGCTGTGGAGAGAAATGGCTACAACAAGAACGGATCTCCTCAGAAGAGGTAATGGAGCAGGTGGCCCTGGATGAGCTATCCCCAGTGAGGAATGGAAACCTGTGGGCATGAAAGCCACCCAGAATCCATGCAAAATGGTGTCTGCCTTTGAGTGCGCCCTGGCCATTTTGGATATGTTGAAGTGCGACTGATGTCCTGGAGCCTGGGAGCCCACCCACTACAGCCCCCACACTATGGAGCCCTGGAGAGGAAGCCAGTCTGAGAGCCGTGCCCCAGCATGAGTCAATGCTGAACGATCCAAACAATAGTTGGTGGGCTGCGCGATCCACACACCAGCCCACAAAGACACTTTCCTAACCACAGTGAGGTTGGAAGGAGTTCCCATGTCAGCCATCATCGACTCGATCAGAGGCTTCACTTGGAAGCGTCCCTCCTCACTTCCTCAGGGAGCCTAGTCTCCACAGAGATGCATGAGAAAGGACAGCAACCTGGGTGAGGGTTGGAGGGTGGGGCAGGGAGCGGCCTGTTGTTGTGGGACAGATTCAGGAGCTCCCCATGCCTCTACTGGTGGGATGGGACTGGTCAGACTTTACCCGTCAGCAGCGGGATGAACGGGGATCCAGGAAGCGGGCCCCCCACCACAGGAAACGGATAACCGCACCGGCTCCCCAAGAAGTTCCTGCCCGAGGATATCCCGCAAACTTCTCCGCTGCCAGCCACAGGACCAGAGACTTGGCCCAACAGACCACTCCAGCATCGATCCCCCTACTGTTCACCGACCGTAATTCTGGCAAGGCATTGCAAAAGTCAAAAACCATCAATATGGGTCAAAAATCGAATGAAGTCAAGATCAGTGTAACGAGGCAAGAAGCATCTGACAAACAGTTCAGTACACCAGAAAGGCAATACTTTGTAAAGTGTTCCACCAATGTAGTCCTTAAATAGTGCTATATACAGGAAGTACTCAGTTAACAAAGTTCTCAAAGACTGACTCCCCTAGGGTGAACAGCAGTTCTGAACATCCAGTATGTGTTTAATTTCATTGTGCTCTGAAGGTTTGTCCCTAGTTTGTTGTTATTCACACTTTCTTAATTAACTACGTACATCAGTGCTCGAGTAGTCCACGTCTGTATCTTAGACCTGTAAAGCTGAACTTAAGTCAATTATCTACAATTCAACCAAAATACTGCACACCCGGTGCACCCAAACAATGACCATCAAAATACCTAAAACACCTGTCAAAGAAGTCAAGGGTTAGTG
>JBBIGA010000106.1:5613855-5631947 GCA_037576975.1 Alestes dentex | reverse complement strand
ATACATCTATATTGGACATTGGTTTCATCTTATCATAACACCTTTTTTGTCTGGCAGAGCACCTTTGCTCAGTTGTTTTGGTAAAGCTCAACCGAGACTTAATGTGGTCTTTCTTGAGGAGTAGCTTTTTATGCAGCCCTCCCAAACAAGCCACATTTGTGGAGCACTTCTAATATTGTCTCACACACACAATGACCACTCTTTACCATAAATTCCTGTAACTGCTGCAAAGTTGTCATAGGCCTCTTGGTAGCCTCTCTGACTATAACTAGTAGTGGTTTTGAAAATTACTTTCATGCATTCTTTAGAAAAATGATATATCATTCTTAAGTCAAATAAAAACAATGAAACAAGACAAATAAGAATTAAGCAAGAATTGACAAAGCAATTTATGTACAATAACCATTATACATGATAGCTTTCCACCGTATAGGCATTTCTTTGTGTTCATTTAAAAAGTAACTGTCTTATTTACACTGTTAAAAAAAAATGTCTGTTGTGAGACTATGTTTCTAACTTCATTTCATGCTCAGGCCAGTCTTCATAGAAAGAAAGGTTATTTTTATTAGATTATGTACCTTCTGATATATAAATATATATAAATACCATGTTTTACATACCAAACACTTGCTTAAAGAAACACCTGGCTGGAACACAGGGCTGGATCACTGCTGGCAGCCAAGAGGAGCTCCAGAAACATTGGAGGAACAGAGGTCGAGGTCTAGGGTTTCTATTGATCAGAAGGTGGAGACAGATGCCAGGTCCTGACTTCCAGTCCAATTTCCGTCTCTAGACAGCATGTTCCACAGCCAGTGGTGAACAACAGGAACCACCATTTTAAATGTCTGTCATCATCTCAGGTGGTTGTGAGATCATTGTTCAGCAAAAGGGCACTTCCATGAAAGACATTTTCTGTTCATTGCATTTCAGTCACGTGTATAAAGGGACATTCTTGGAAAGGACCTTTTTTTTTTTTAGAAAATAAAAACTGGCCATAAAATAAAACCTTAATTCATACAAAGTTGATAATACATGCACAGTTTTATAGCTGATGAGGTGAAAGGAAATACATTAAGATCTGAGGTATTACATGAAGTGTGATAATTGCATAGTTTCTAGAGGATTTACTCTAATAAAGATTATAAAAATTCATAATTAACTTCAGGGTCTTCCAAGAACTGCTCTTTCCTCTCTAATGTTTTGTATTTGCTTCACCAGCTGATTGTTGGTGATTAGCAAGTGCCCATGTCTTGTTTTTTCTCTGGGCTACCAGTTGTGCATAAAACATGTCCAGATGTACATGCACATTTAGACAATATATGCATCCTACTGGAAGTGTATCAATGTCAGTCTGATTTTTTAGGAGTACATCACACATAGGCATTCCTTCCAAACTGTCTGGCAGAGCAGCTTTGATCAGTTGCATCTTTATGAGGACCTTCGGGATTCTTGGCATTTTTGTTTTGAGTTTTAATGAAAGAGGTGGCTCCACTGTAGGTATAGTCCCTTTAAAAGAAGACAGGGAAAGATTTTATTTTTTTAAGTAAAACTACCTTTATTACAGCGATTACGTCTTGCTATTACGTAATGTTCGTAATAGTGCTTTATGTACTGCAAACATAAGTAATGGTGTTTCTGAATCTGGGATGAAGATAAGACCAGGGAAAACACTAAAATCTGCAGGGCAGGGATGGCTCCAGGGAGAGAGCCTCTGCCATAGAAATACATTTTGGTTTCCTAAAGAACCTTTCAGTGGATGGTGCTTAAAAAAAGAGCTTTTGTAAATTAGATGTGGGAGCATGAAGGATGTTTTTAAATTCTGAAGTACCTCTACACGTTGTAATATTTCTTGACAGAGCCCTTGAACCGGCAAAGAACCATTACATTGTGTTAAGGTTCTGAATGAGGTCCTTCACACTCACATACCTAAAAAATGCACATTTTGCATGAATGGGTTTTCTACAGAACTGCTCAAAGATCCCTTTGTGGCACATTTCTGTGTGCAGGACAAAGAGGTGTCTCTGCTCGTCTGTAAATCTTTCCTTCTTCTAAGATCCAATGACGCAGGAAATCCACCAGAGTAGTTTAAATGTGCCATCACCTACGATGGCTCAAGACAAACGTGAATAAGTTAAATTAGTTGAACGGCCTAAAAAGTAATGCTAACCATGCTGACGGATCATTTTTTGCACATCCATCTAAATCTTGCAAAGTGTCTCTGCTACTTCAGAAACACATCAGGAAAACATTAACCAACTTATCAGATTTTTTGTTAGCTAACATCATCTTGCTAATGAGTTGTCTCAGTGTCTACTTGTTGCATCATTTGTGTATACATAAGTTATCACTAACATTCAACATGTGCAGCCCCTGAACAGCACAAGTACAGGTGCTTTGGAGGTGGGACTTTGGAGGGAATGCTGTATTCATTTGGCTGTTGAGTTTCAAAGCAGCTAGTACTACTGAGCCGTGTGTACAATATGTGCCTGTCTTTACCTCATGCTGAGGCCCTCAGTCATGGAGAAGCAGAAAATAAAGCCACCCAGGATGCAGAGCACAGAGCCTGCCCAACCAATAAAGAGCGCAGCCCCCAGTTCAAACCTGCATAGACATGAATAGCATACTGTTATATAATCATAATAAAAATTAGAATTGGATAATGGTGATAAGCTCTGTTGTGGTGGTACAATCACTTACTTTTGTGCCACAAATAAAGGATCAAAAAACTCTGAAGTTATTCTGTGTGCATATAATGAACATGTTGTCAATGAACACATACCTGGAGAGAGAGAGAGAGAGAGAGATAGAGAGAGAGTGAGATAGAGAGAGAAACAGAGAAAGAGAGAGAAACCCAAACTTGTTACACTTTCCAATGCAAAACATCAAGCTACAACACACACAACACGCACTTTTGAGGTTAATATTGAGTTTTTTCCTATAGATTTTTTTATTTTTATTTTATTTAGACTTTATATTTTATATCGTCCTTGTCTCTGTCTGTGTGTGTCTTTGCAGTCATTACATAAGCAATTTCCTCCGGGATCAGTAAAGTTTTCTGATGCTGATTCTTTGAGCCACAGACTCACCAGTATAAAGTGCTCCACTGATCGCCTCAGAAAATCCTTCCTCCCCACTGCCATCAGACTCCAAAACTCCTCTCTCTGTCACACATGCACACAATAACCTGTGCAATAGCCTGATGCTATTTTGTTGTGTTATTACTTGTTGGGTTTAAATCATTATCATTATGTGCATTATTATCTTATTATTATGCGCAATAGTCTACCGTGTGCAGCTTTCATACTGTGTGCCAAACCACGTCATTATATGCAGTATCTTATTATTATGTACAATGATCTTATCAAGTCTCACGCCTCATACCAGTATTACTGATCTACTAGTGATCTCTATGACAGCAATAACAGACTCCTAACCACCATTTGTGTTACTAGTAATTTGCTTTACTGTAAGTTATTAATCTATAGTATTTATACTCTAGCATAGTGTATTTCAAACTGAGCAGTAGTAACATAAGCTGTTTTCTCCAGGATCAAGGAAGTTTTCTGATTCTGATTCATACCTGCAACAAACATATGTCTCTCCTTACAATACAACAGACAGATCTCTGCTTTAAACCCATAATTCTTGTGGACTTCAATAGTACTGTATTCTTGTACATTTCATCAGCAATAACATAGTAAGCAATAGAATAGACTATTAATAACTGGTAGAAAAATCTGACATTCACCACTGAGGATAAAATCCAGTCCAGACAGACAGGTTATCCTTGCCTTGGTTGTCTCAGAGCCACCGATCTTTGTACATTTCATCCCCACCAGGGCCAGAATGGCTCCGAAGAAGCCCAAACACACTGCTGAGATCATCAGCCCACGACACACCTGGATATAAGCTACAGGATCAGATAGACAGACAAAGTAGGAGGAAAGGAAAACAGTCAGGAATATACAGATTGTATTATGCTGAAGTATTATCAAAGTGTAAATCTAAATCTGCAAGTCAGTTCAGTGCTTTTGGTGTGCTTTCAATGTTTTATTTCATTAAGGGCTTATAATTGATTAAAACCATTTCATTGAACTAAAAAGAACAAGATAATCTGAAACTGAGACATTTGAAAAGATTGGTGCAGGCTTTTTTTTACATACTGAAAGTAGGTTCATTACTCTGTATCATTTAAATGATGTTGCTCATGTTTACATGGCTATTAACATCTCATTAGAGTCTTTTAATTACTTTTAAAACTTTTTTATTTATTTAATTACTTTGCGCACCCAAACCCTACGACCCTCACACACACACACTTCTTGGACATTCTTTCAGGTCTTCACAGCCAGTGTTAGTGCTACTTTGGCAGAATGGGTATTTGGCAGAATTTAAACAAGCATGGCACAGTGAAGCTCCTGTCCAAGTACTGCAGTAAGCTATTTGGCCCTGGCCAGTTTATGCCATGGTGGTACGTGGCTCAAGCCAAAACCGCATTAGAGTTATCTGATCCCTTTCTGCTCTTTTTCATTCAAAATCACAGGAGAACAAAGCAACCTGGTTATGGCATGTGCAGCAAGATACTCACATCTCATCATGTACATGAACATAAATACTCCCTTATATCCCCCCCAAAAAAATACTTTTTATTTTTTTTGCATCACTACAAGGTTACTACATAGCATGCATGCGATGTGCATAAGAGGAATAACAAACCATCTAAAGCCAGCATGGAAGGGAAGTCCTTGCAGTTGGACACTCCGGTGGAATCTGTAACACACGTCTTCCAGAGATTGGACCAAAAGGTTGCCGTTGTGATGACAGTTCCATCTACAGAAGACACTTTCCAGTAGTCAGTGGGCAGCGTGGAGGAGATCAGAACCCAGCCAGATATGGCCAGCAGAAAAGCAACAATCTCTGTGACCATATTAGCCATTGTACTCCAACAATTATGCGCTGAACCGAATGATAGGAAAAACAATACAAAGTCACATTACTGGAACGTGAGATGAATTCCAGTCAAACCCATCTGGAGAGAGCAGTAGCCAGAAGTGGATCTGATCCGTAAATGTCAAGATATCTGTACAGCCAGTGTGTGGCTCTGGAAGGTCTGTTTGGAATGGGGTTGTCTGGAGCTCGGTCTCTCTCTGGTTGCTTTATATAGAACAGGGAGGGCTCTATCCTCAGACCTTTTCCACAACTGACCAATAGCCTTTTGTATAGCCATTCATGTGGCAGTGGTGCACATACATACACACACACACATACACACACACACACACACACACACACACACACACACACACACACATCACTCCACAAGAATGATTTGATGCAGATGGCTAAAGCATAAGAGGTCACTAAGTGAGTACATTAGGCGTAGATGTTATTGGAAGGGCCTGAAATATCTGTGCCTGCAGCGGATATTGGAGAAATTAATGTCCAGATAATAATGAGTAGCTAGATCAAAGAGATAAGAGAACTGGCAGTGGAAAATGTGGAAGCCATGTGTGAACATTTGTGTGCCTTTTTGTGAGTGTACTTAGAGGTTAGATTTCCATCTGACGGAATGAATCTAGAAAAACAAAGTCCCCAAACTTGACCACTAGGAGGTGCTTTCTTAGACAAAACAAAACTAACAGTGCACATGCAAATGCTTCCTACCTTATTCTCAGTGTCTTAACGGCAACTTATATAACAGTTTTATTACTAAGACTTGTTTAACTGACTTACACTTGAATCCTTGGAAAATACTCAACATACATGGCCACACACACCAATAAAATTTAGTATTAATGCACCAGTACTTAGTGCTGTTCATAGATTAATTGTTGACCATTATATTACTTGGTGACCATAGTGTATCATTTATGGAATTACATTTCCTGGCAGAGGATGTGACAATCGTAATTTGTAATTATTAATTGCATTATGTATTGCATATAAATTGCATTATTTTTTGAGCATTTGTGTAACACAGTAATTAATGATGTGAATGATTTGACCTGTCTCTAGGAGATGGGAGGATCAAGCTCATCAGCTCTGAAGAATGTCTAGAGTTTCAGACAGGCTTCCTGAGGGTGCTCTTCTCTAGTGTCTCAAAATAACAGATTCTGCAAAGCTTTCACAATTCAGGCAAAGGTTAATGGTGTCCCTCCTCACTTTTATATGTTCATTTTGAAGGGAGAGCTTTGTTTTGTGTGTGCGTGTGTGTGTGTGTGTGTGTGTGTGTGTGTGTGTGTGTCTGTAAATGGAGATCAAACGGTCCTTCCTGCCGGTCCACTTGGATATCCTGCTATTGGTTTTACTACTCCCACTGGAGAGAGTTACACCATTCACCTTGGGGTACACAGTGTACACTGATCAGTTACAGAACATACAAAGGTATGAAACAAACAGACCCTGCAAGCTAACATTGGAAACGCAACAGAAACTGTAAGTGTGTTGGCATGTAAGTGGCAAAACTTTATAAAGACTTTATAAAAGTGCTATGGCGGTAAGTGTTTATTGTCATTTCATCCATTTACAAAGTACACAGGACCATGATATAACACAAAGAACAAAAACAGAAACAACACAAGACTACATGAGTGCAGGCAGGACAGGACTATACAGAATGCAAAAAGAGAGAGAAGGAGTGTAAGACTTAAAAGAGCATTAGAGCAGTACTACAGTATTGCAGGACAAGACAACAGCGCAGCCAACAAAAGCAATGACAGTACTAGCGTGAATGAATATATAATTATCACAGATACTACATTCCAGCACCAGAGTGATTAAGTGTACAAAACTACAAAGACTGAAGTAGCTATAAATAACTGTGCTGACTACTCTTAACATGTAGAAATAAGGTAGTCCTACAGTTTATTTAGATACATCTCTCAATGTCCCAACTCAGACACCATAGATGGGTGGCAACTACTTTACTTTACTCAGTTAGTTAAGAAAAACTTTGGTAACAAATAGTACAGTAACATTATGGTGAAATTAACTGTAGTAGGAACAATTCTGTAAAAAAAAAAATCATAACAACAAGTTATGTTTGTTCTAAAATTACAATTATTTTTTTAGTTGTTACCAAATAACAGTTTAGTAAGTGTGAGGAAATTAAGTCATTAAATGCATCTCATGCTTGGTCGTGGGCACAGTTCTTCAAAATGATGTGGGTAGTTGCACTAGAAAGGGTAGAGCTTCCGGTCTGCTCATGTATATCTATAATCCTGTTTTGTGTTTGTTCCTTGTTGGCCCACTGTGGCCATTACCTCACTTCTGTCTGTGTTTTCCTGTGAACTTTACCCTGCTCCATGTTTTGTTTCACAATTTTATGTTTCAGTTCATTCATTCTGCATTTATTCCTGGTTTGTACCCCTCTTGTTTTGTTTTGTTTAAGTAAAGTCATCACCAACAACTATGTTCATTTCAAGTCCTCCCTACACCCTGTCACAGATACAAAAATGGCAACCTACAAAAATGGCTCCTTCACCTGCTCTGGAGAGCTCATTTTCATTTCTGGCTCTCTTGACTGCTCCAGATAAGTCTTCATTGCATCTCGTTGCTCCCTGCTTTCCCGCCACTGCTTTCTGCTGTTCTATAGGGTTCCTTGTCACCACTGGTACCTCCTGCTATTCTGGAGAGCTCCTCGTTGTCACCTGTGCTCCCTGCTGTTCTAGAGGGTATCTTGTCACCCCCGGTTTCCCTTGATGTTCTGGACAGCTTCTTGCTGCTGTTGGGTGCCCCTTGCTGCTCTGGAGGGTTCTATGTCATCGGCAGCAACTCCAGAAAGCCCCAGTCTCTTGGTTCCAAGTCACCAGTTCCGCAGTCTCCTGGTTCAAGTTGTCAGCAACCCCATCTCCTGTTCTCGCCGTGCCAGCTGAACCACGGTCCTTTGTCTTTGGCCTCCAAGTCCACTAGTCCTGCCCCCGTCAACCACTCAGTCCAATGGCCCTTCATCAATGCCCTCTGAATTTCCTGGTCCCCCACTATCTCCCTGTCCCTCTGTCCTTTGTTGAAGGCCTACAAGTTGTTTGTTTCCACATCACTGGTGTCTCCCCTGGTCATCCACCGATGCTTTCCTAGTCCCCTGGTTCCCCGCTGATGGCTTTCGAGTCTCGTAGTCACCCTGTGTTATTTTCCCAGGCTCCTGGTCACACATCTCCAGTTTCCTTATCATCTGAACTTTCATCGGTTTCTGGCCCCTCATCTCTGTATAATTCTGGTCCCTCCGACTTCCTTGCCCCCTGATCACCCGCATCTTGAAGACCCCAGCCAGTTAAATCTTCTATTTCTCATTTTAGTGTTAATATTGCACTGAATCTTCTCTTGTAATGTCTTATAAGAGCTGTGAATACAGAAGATTTACTATCCTGATCAACTTTCTCACTGTGGTTGCTGACAAACTAGCCCTACATTCTCTCCCAGATGTAGTGATAGGAGTGATGTTTGCTCTGACCACCAGAGGACAGCAGAGGTGGTGTAACTATACTCTTGACTTGCAGAAGACTAGCATGAAGAAGAAAGACAGCAAGAGTTGTAGTGTTTTATAAGCTGAATGTCTTTTGTCTGATGAAGAAATGGAAAGTGTGAGGTTAAACAGCAGTTTATGCTGTACCTCCCAGACAGATGCATGGAAGATTGAGCTGTGGGTCATGGAAATTAAATAATTAACTCCCTCAGCCAGTCTTATTTATACCTATTGGATTAAAGCAATTACATGGATTTAATTGTGAGATATGTAAATATGAATTCAGAAAATTTGGTAGCTTTAAAAGCAGATGAAAAAGATGTTCTACTCAAGCTGTCCTCCTTCTTAAAAGAAAGGAAAGTGGCGAGTATTTCAGAATCAGAATAAGAAAAGTGTGATGACTGCGAAGACAGAGTCACAGAGAGAAGAACAATATAAAATATATAGTCTAAATAAAAATCTGTAGAAAAAAAGCTTAATATGAAAATACACTGTGCTGTATATAAAGTAAAGTGGCCCCTTATATTCACGTGTGAACACACCATAGCACTGCATTTAGAAAAACATCATATGGTAAAACGTCCCATGATACTGCACATGGTAAGACAACTGCACATACTGTAAAGTATTGCACATAATTGTAATGTTTAGTACCTGATGAGAACATTGCACAATATTGCACATGGTAGACTGTTGTACATCATAGCATGATACAAATATACACATCATACACATAATGATAATTTAAGGTAATTATCATACACATAATGATAATAAGGTAAGAAACAGCACAACAAGAAGACACAGGCTTTTGCACAGATAAGACAAGAAGAAGCAGCGGTCTATTGCACAGATTATTATGTGGATGTGTGACAGTGGGAGGTGTTGTAGAGTCTGATGCTGGTGGCAAGGAAGGATTTTCTTTGGCGTTCAGTGGAGCACTTTATGCTGGTGAGTCTATGGCTGAAGGTACTTCTCAGATCTGCCACCACACTGTTGAGTGAGTCATCAGCATTGTCCATGCTAGACTGAAGTCTAGAAAATGTTCTCCTTTATTTACAGAAGGGGCATTTATCAAATTCTGAAGTAAATGTACTGGAGAGGGGAAGCACAATCTATTGTCTTTAGGCTGGAACACTTTACTGTGAATTGCCCTGGCAAATTCTTCAAATAATGAATTGTTCAAAAACAATGAAGCACCAGGAAATTATGCATCATGGCTAAATTTAAAGTCCTGGGTGTTTTTTTTTCTAAAGCTTCTGGTTTATGTCTGAATTTCAACAAATGTGAATGAATAGCAGTTAAAGATAGCAATATCTCGTCTATATTATATATTATATTTTAATATGCATATCAAAAATCAAGTAACACATTTAGGAGTCCCCATAACCAAAGACTGGTTGAGATGATTTATTGATAATCCCTACTCTATTTGGAATGATATCCCTTCCTATATTTTCTCACAAATAGGAGGCTTGAGGTTCTTATTGGTCTGCAAATTTGGCATCTCAAAGATTACCACCAAACTATCCAGCTTTCAAAGACAAAAGCTTCTCTCCCAGTCTCTTATTTTTAATTACATTTTCACGCCATACTAGGAACAACAGGAACAAACAGGAACACATATATATTTTCTCTGAAATGGCTTAAAAATAACCGCATTCAGGTTGGTCCAGTTCTTAAAGCAGATGGTCAGTTGTTTAACCATACAGAATTCCCTCAATTTATTCAGTTCTTGTAAATCTTGAAATTTTCTACTGGGTTTGATGCCATCCCTTCAGGTGTGATTACACTGTTTAGAGAAACTTGTTTCCAAATGTTCTTTAACGATTTTTATTTTCCTTTAAAGACACACCTTTTGGGATTTTTGCCTACATAAAGGAGGAAGATGTCAAACATTTTACGAGAATTTTTATTTTTATTTTTTTACCATATTTCATATTCTTAAATGTCAATTTAGGAAGTGTAGGGCCTCCTTTTCATTTTTCAAGATTGACCCTTCAAAATATTTGGATAGTGTTCATTTTTCTAAAAGTACTAAGGCTGTTAAATTACTGCATTTAAGTTAATCATTTAATATGGATGGGTAACTTGTATCAAGGTTGTTTAAAGAGATGTTTGATTGATGCAGCATGTTCGATGATGGTGCGAGGGACTGTGGTACCGCAGCAGGAGCACTGCTGGCTGCACGAAGTGTTTTCAACTGGGTTGGTGTCCTGGGAGTTATAAGGAGGGTGGAGGAGCCCACCAAGTGGCTGAATTCAATGTTGTGTGCGAACAAAAAGAATTGTGGCACTGATCTGAAGGGCCTGAATGCTTACATAAGAGGGAACATTCCAACCAGAGGTGAAATTACAAGGGAGATGCCCGGTGCAACGTTCTTCACCAAATTGGATGCATCCCAGAACTTTAGGCAGCTGAGGCTGCTTGAAGAGAGAGTAAAGTACCTTAAGTTCAAAACATTTGTCCACTACTGTTTCCAGCAGATGCGTTTTTGAATCTCCTCGGCTCCCAAAGTGTATGTGGATGCCATCATGCTATGGGGAGCTACACTGCATCACAGTGCTTCAAAGCATCCAGACATATGAACTGAAGCTGAACAGGGCAAAATGTCAGTTTGGTGTAAACAAGATCACCTCGGTGACAAGCTGTCAGGAACAGGTGTGGAACAGGACAACAGCAAAGTGAAAGCACTACTGGAAATGCTCAGGCATGAAGATGAAGACAGGTGTGTAGACAGTGCTAGGAATGATCAGCTTCACTGGCAAATGCATACCAAAGCTGTTGTCAAAAACAGTACTCTTGAGAGAGCTGCTACATGGCAGAGAAGAATCTAAGTGGACTGACGATCACACAGAAAAATGGGCACAGTTGAAAACCACACTCACAACAGAACTAGTGCGAAAGATATCCACAGATTGGTGCTGTGCTATTGCAGGCTGATGGAAAAGACCGGGGTCACCTATGCATAAGATATCGAAATCCTGATCGGTAATTATTTCATTTATAATAACAGCTTTAGGAGTGAGCAATCTGTTATTAAGCACTCCAATCTTTAGATCTAAGATGCTGAATTTGCTGGTTGTATGAGAAAGGCTGAATTGTCAAATTAAATTATTTGAACACACTTTTTCACTCTTTCTGTTTTTCTGTTTAGTTCAGGGGACAGACATATTCTATGCACCACAGTTCCATACCCGATAGAAAAAAGAAGAAAAAAGTGAAATCCCTGCAACTGTCAGGGCTGGGGACAGTAAGCTGTCCTTCTCTGTGTTTTTGTTTGGAGTGAGTTTGTGACTCTTATTATGGAGGGTATGGGTTTTGTTTTATTATTAGTTACAGCTGGGTTTGGTTTGTATTAAGTAATTGTGTTTTGTTATTGGTGGATGGGATTTGGTTTTGAGTTAGTTAAGGGGTTATCTTTGCTCGTCAACTGTCATCCATGGTCAGAGTACCATGGTTTCGTTTCTCCTGTCGCCTTTCGGTTTAGAGAGTGTTTTGTTTGTTTTACGTGCCTTTTGTGTTGTCCAAAAGAAAACCTTTGAACATGGATGTCTGCCCACGCGCCTGCCCTCATTGGGGAAAAGGGGGAGGGGCAGGACATGACAGCAACAAAGTAAAAAAAAGAAGAAATTTAGGACCTCTGGCAACACATGACAGTAAAAATACAAGTTTCCAACATCTGCAAAATGAAAGCTTTTGCTTTGGATGAAGTAGGTTCAAGATCCTACAAAGGCAGAATAGGGGATGGTCAAATCCTGAAGAGGAATCAGTGGAGCTTGCTGCAAACACAAGTTACTGCAAAGTCAGACAAACGAAAATTAAAATGAAAATGCGGCCTACACCACATTAGCCGTGACAGAGAGCAATGAAACAGCTGAAAAGACTCACTTACTGAGAAAACACACGCAGTGTCAGAGCACCTTATAGGCTGAATCTTCTAAAAAGAAAGGAAAATAGCATTAAACAGGGACACTAAGAGGAATAAATTTAAAAAGGCTTTTGTGATGGATCACTAATGGATTTGGGCCCTGTCACCTCATTTTTTAGACCTCAGTGAAACTGGAAATCAGTGACTGCATTTTCCAAACATTTATTCCTACTTATTAGTTAAACATGCGACACATTTCCTTAATTCAGTTTTCTTGGATCTCAGTAATTGTGACGTGTGATTTTGTTTTAAAAATTTCTTTCTCACTAATGGCTACATTTATCTTATTTTCAATAATATAACATTATTTTCCAACACTCAAAGTGATTTTTATAAATCTTTTCAATCATCGTTTGCAATGTTGCTAATAATCCCTGAGAAAACTGTATATAGATACTATTTAGATACACCCGAATATGCATGTATGTAGTTATATATTCATAAATGCCGTGCTGGTTGTTGTTCTCAGTAACAATGATGTGTCTGAGCTTTCACCATTTCACTGCAATATCTGCTTGCAAACGAATACATGTGAAAGTAGATGTGGGGAGTTCTCCTGATTTTTCTCCTGAGTTTTGGTTGGAAACAATTGGATTAAATTCTTGAAACTCCCAATAGAAAATTATCCAATTAGATTTTTTTCTCTGTGGTATCTAGGTGGATATAGCCAAGCTGGCTCTTCCATTTGTTAGGCCTTCAAATGTTGGATTGACGACCGGCATGTAGAACTAGCAGTAAAATCAACTAACCACATTTTGATTTACAGTGACTAGGACCAATTTCGGGAAAGAAAAAATCACTCTAGGCCTTCTGAAAGCACCAGATATGTCACTGGCTGTGAATACAAACGGCAGGCCATCACCATCCGTTTCTGCAAGATGGTAAACAGCTCTCTACCACAGCTGTGGTATTTTATCACTCTATTTAAAAATAAAATATGTTTTAATATATCTGTTACAAGCATCAAATACAGCAAAGGCAATGTGCTTTACACAAGAGACAGAAACGTTCAACGGCAGTTCCATAAAGCTGCTTGCTGTCACACCTGGTCGGTCTCAGTCACACCCCTACGCCGCCCGTCGCCTGAGTACTAGGTGTACACGGATCTGGGCACGAAGTGATGATGTCATGGTTTGTTGTGTGTTTGGTCGTTGGGTGCCTGGGAAACCCAGGTGTGGGTAGTGGGGCTTCATTAGCTCCTTAGCTGGGTTGCTAGGTACTTAACGACATGTCCACCTGTCTTGTGTAAGCATTGATTACTGCATTTTAATGAGTTGACTGTCTCTGTCGTATGATTGGCTGTATGTGTGTGCTTGTGGGTTTAAAATGCCAGCCCAGCCACAGAATCTTTGTGTGGTCATCCACTCACTACCGTGGGTTCTGGTCTGGGTATGTCATGTTAAAAACGAATTGAGTTACTCCTGTTTGCATGTCTTTGCTACACACTAGAAGAGGAGGTTTGCAGAGACTCTTGAAGGACTGTTGTGTGACTCTTGCTTCTTCTCTTAGTGGCAGTAAGAGAGCCAGCAACAATAACTGCTGGATCCGGAGTTAACAGATCAAACCCAGTACTCTAGTGGTACCTCTCTTCTATGTCTTTTTCCCCCTGTGTGTGTGTTTGCAGGCGTGACTACTAAGGACTTGTGCATTGCGAGAGAACTCCGCAAAGCGTCAGGTGATTGGTACTGTTCCCTGATCTACAGTGAGCTTGCTCTAACGTCTAGAGAAGAGTCGACTCTGCAGCACGGAGTGAAGATCCTCCGGAATATTGTACTGAAACTGAACTTTATTATTAAACTTACATTACTTCTACGCTGTCACCAGCGAGTGTGTCCACCCCTCACCCGACATGACACTTGCAGACATTACACAGCTTTAAGGTAGAGCTCTTATAGTGACAGTTCCACAATATAAACATGTATACATTTACTTTCCATAAATAGAAATGTCATTTGCTAAATTCTCTCTTGTTTTATACTGCTACACAACTTCTTGAGTGCTATGTCCTTTAAATACTATAATTTATAGTCTGGCAGTGATATTGAACAACCGAGGCACTGTTGATGTATCTAGCTGAACCAAAACTGCATCCGTATTATGGAAACGTTTACTGGTGAATGGTGCCACCTGCTTCTTGTCTTAAACAAAATTTGCGGATGCATGTTTCTATTATGGCCATCACTCAGTCCGTAAATCCTCTTACCAAGTCTGTGACTCAGTAATAAACATCTGGCTCACTGTTGATCCAGCGAAAATGCACACAAGTTAATACAAAATGCTAGAAAATACTAGAATAATGGGTGTAATTTATTGCTGAGAATGGTCATCATAAACTTAAAAAGAATGTTTTGATTTGCAAATTTTCCAATTGCAGGACTAATAAAGCGTCACATTATCCTATCTTGTCTTATCTTGTGTTTTTATTGAACCTGTTCTGGAGAATTAAACTCACAAAGTGCAAAATTCCCATACTGCCCTTATTTTCCTTTTTTTTTTTTTTAGGAAAGAGTGAGGATCATCTGAAATCACATGCAGTAACACAGAGAAGAATGTTCTGTGTCATCATTTAGCTTAATTGTAGATAAAGCCTATAACCATGTTTATAAATGTCTGTGCTTGATCATTTAAAAGCATAACAGGTGAGTTAAATTGGCTAAAACTGTACTTTTCACTCATAAATACTACTTAATTTAAATTACTTAACTTTCAGCGTAATAACACTAATATTATAGAAACCAATTAAACCGCTTACTAATAACTAACGTTACATTACCATTAATTTACTATTTTATTCATAACTGGTAACCCTTATAATTACTTACTGTTTCTAAACAACTGGAATATTGTCATGTAGTACATATATGTAATGAAGCAAGTATGTAAGTTCAACTTGTTAAAATTATTTTAGCATTTTATCATGTTTTTTTATTACTGCCAAAAATTAAAATATTATTTAACTGGAAAACTGACATTTGCTTAATGACTGAGCTCAACCATTACCATATCATTGCTCTCTTACTACCAATCCAGAAAGAAAGTGCTACCAAAATGTTGATGGATATTGTACATCTCTGTTTCACTGAGTACGTGTGTTCATTGTGTTTCATTTCATTAAGCTCTGTTGGTGTCAGCTCTTGCATTGTTTTGCTCTTGTTTATTTTCAAACCTCATAATTTCATTTAGACCGAAGGGATCCCAAAAAGAGAGTAGCAGCTAACAACTTGGTATGTACTGGATTTACTGGAAAGCTCCATTGCAGTCCTATGGGAAACTACATGTTCAACCTAAAATCTTGTTTGTTGTTGCTCTTTTTGTTCCTACTGTTATTTTTGCTAGCCTTTACTGGTATGAGGTCTTTTATTATTAATTCATTGAATTACACATACATGACTATGAGTTTAGGGTTTTGCTCCCCCTTCCGCAGAAACGACAGGGTGACTGCAGCATGGTGGTCAGCACACAACGTACCCACTGAAGATTCTCTGGAGATAAAACCACAGCCAGCATTTTGCTTCAGCTTGTACTGTTTGCTGATTGCCTGGAGACACCATGGAGACCACGCAGCATCCCTTGAGAAATGTTATTCTGGGAACACGTAGAAACTGTAGACAACAAACCTGTCTGCTCAATAAATAACCTGTAGGAAAACCGACCTTTCATGAAAACTGTCTCATCAGTTTAATGACGGCAGATCTGACTGGGATGTGTGTTGCTGTGCCGGATCAAAATTTTAAACACAGCTATTTAGAGATGGTTCTATTTACATATTTCAAAGTCATGAAGTTTTGTTTTGCGGTATGACAATTTACCACACTCTTCTAAACAACAGTCAGAATGCATTCTTTCTGAAAGGGTTTGTTAAGGTGTGTAACTTAGCTGGCAGCATCGTAAAAAGCAGATGTTGATTTGAGTCTAGCTTTACAGGTAGGAAAAACAGATACTACGTGTGAAAAGTGGCCCTCCCACAGGAACTCAGACCGAGCAGCTAGTGTCAGGCAGTGTGTGTGAGTGTGTGTGCATGTGTGAGCGTGAGCGTGTGAGAGACACGCTCACGTGTGTGTGTGTGTGTGTGTGTGTTTGTGAGAGTGTGTGTGTGTGTGAATGTCAGAGTGTGTGTCGGAGTATGTGAGTGTGTGTGTCTGTGTGTATGTGAGAAAAAATAATGTGTTAAAGCATGTACGTGCTGCACAACCAGCCTGTATATTAAATGCTACACACACACACACACACACACACACACATATATATATATATATATACTTTATTCATTTTATGATTCCTCCTGTCAGTCAGTAAATAGTAAGTCCCTCTTACACCTGAAGATTAGTCAAACGTCTCATTAGTACCATTTCTTGTTACAGTGTAACACGTAACAAGTTTGCATCACATCTGTACTTGTATTCATGTGTGCAGGAATTGAAATCTCAGCCAGAGCAGGAATGCCCATCCAAAGCCAGTTGAACTATTCTACTGGACATATTACAGGGTCCAGTGGGTTAAGTCTTATGATGCATTTCTTTATTTTTCTAATGACGCGTTTGATTACTTTGTGTCTTTCTTCGGGAAATAGTGCCCTGATTGTAGACCTGTATATGGTGTCTGTTGAAAAACATTGTCAACAATCGTCATCGTTTGCTGATCCCCTGGCACTGATGTTTACATGCTCCTACTCATTGAACATCAACTATCCAGAGGATGTCTGTGTCACTTTGGAGTTTCTTTAAAGGTGAGACAAAGTATTTTTTTCTTTACATGAATTCTTGGTGAGTTGCACACTATAATATTTTGATCTCTAGGGTTGTTCAGGCTGGTCCCAGGTTTTAGGTTATATGAAATACATTTTCAAGGTTAACCCTGACATAGCATATGCACCAATGACAGAAAACTAAGTAGCAGTACACAGCCTGCCCGAAGGTTCTCTTTCTCATCAAAAACATAACAGACTTTGAGTGGAGGGAGTAAGCTGAGGGGTTTTTTTTTCCGGACCTGGGTGGTGTTCCACTCAGCAGGATGTCTCAGTTAGCTGGCTTCTAGCTCAAGTCAACCCAAACAACTGAAAAATCCTCCCTCTTGGAATATCCTCCGCTACTAAACCAGCGCACTTTCTGCAGAACTGTTTAGCTAGACACATTTATATTTACATTTCTTAATGCAAAACATTCTTAAAGGACTGTTTTTTACATATTCAATTGTAATTATTCTGAGGAACATTTCCAGAGTTCACATGTTATTTTCACTTGTGCTGGTGGCTCTTAGTTTAGTATTTTTATGTACATATGCAAAGGGAATAATGTTTTTTATTACTACATTTTAAGAGATGATGTAATGATGGAGAAGCAAAATAAAACTGCTTGCCAACAGGTCTTTTTGTGTTTTTATATGGCACATACCCATATCTGGTCTTTCTAAAACCATTAAAGAGGCTAAATGTATATTTGTAGTTTGGAATCTTTTCAAGTACAGATAAAATTGTGTTATGCCACGTAGGTAAATAAAAACTAACAATGTTTTTCACTTTAATTTGCTAAAAATAAGCTGTGATTTTACAGTTTTTTTAAACACAGATAATAATTAGTTCAACCTTAAAATCTTTTTTTAACAGGTTAGAAAACCTGTTAAAATATCGTTCAAATATGATCATTTACACATTTTCTTTTACATTTTTTACCCTGTATATGTGTGTGTCTGTGTGTGTATATA
>JBBIGA010000106.1:5574770-5603817 GCA_037576975.1 Alestes dentex | reverse complement strand
GTGTGGGTGTGTGTGTGTGGGTGTGTTGGTGTGTGGGGGTGTGTGTGTGTGTGTGTGTGTGTGTGTGTGTGTGTGTGTGTGTGTGTGTGTGTATATAGATAGATATAGATACATAGATATAGATATATATAATAGATATGAATGAATGTCTGGCTATTACTTGTTCTTTATTAAAAGGAAAAAAAAACTCTTCCTTAACTGTTTACTATCCTACATCTTCAGTGTTAAATCCCCTTGGTTAGAACTTTGGTCTCACCCGCAGTGTTTGATTGCATCTGCTAATGGCTTAATAGTCACACAGTACACAAGCGTGGCCGATAATGGAGGATCCATGCCTGCAGTTTACAGGACAAAAGGCAGCTGATATGGCCTGTTCTGATTGCGTGGCACACTGCAAGCTAATCAATCAAACTTACAAGAAAGTGGGGCAGAGAAAATGTCCTAGTGAAGTCAGTTTAAGCCTCTAAAAAGCAAATACTGAGTGTGGTTCCACATATTGAATTCCAGATGACCTTATCGAGGTGTGGCTGCTGATAATATGAGTGAAGGAGCTTTTTACACATGTCTGTAGCCTTACCAATTTATGCTTGTCGAGGAGATGTTCAGAGCCCACTACTCTGGCCATGTTATCAGTAGCAGTGTGAGAGTGAGAAGTATTCAAGGCCTGCAAGAAAGCTGAGAATGATTTATCAGCTAGGCAGAAGAGTTTGAGGCTGCCATTAACTGCACTGCGCTACAACATATCAGCCAATATGTCACTTCATCAGCCTCAAGCATCAGCTTGAACCAACACATAAACTGTCCTCTGTTTGTGAACAGTCATCTACTGGATCAGTGTGCACAGATGTGCTTTTTCTCAGTAACACTGTCAAAGCTGACATTGGTTTAATTACTTTCTTTGTGAAAGATGAATAATTGTTGACACTTTTGGGGCAAGCTGCAGTACAAGTGTTAAATCCATTGTAGGATACTCGTTTACATGGATTCCTTACCAACCTGATGAATACTGGGTCCTGCACAGTATATTTTATTTTTGCACACAACTAGGCATTAAATGTAGTTGATTTGTGACCTTTGACATTTTGTGCAGTGCTTTTGTCAACCTTATGAGCAGTACTCCATTTGCATCCTCTGGTTTAATTCATTATGTAATGTTGATCAGATTGTTTTATAGGTTAAAGGGCCTTATAAAGGGCTTATATTATATGTCTGATAAGATAAAATTGAAATCAATGATTCCCACAATTACCACAGCTCTAAATTGTAGCTGCGTAATTTGATTTACTTATTTATTACCATTACCATAATCAAGGAGAAGATAGTGAGTGTGTGTGTGTGTGTGTGTGTGTGTGTGTGTGTGTGTGTGTGTGTGTGTGTGTGTGTGTGTGTGTGTGTGTGGTGTGTCATACTGTGTAGCTATAAGTTGTTTTTATAAGCTTTATAATTATTAGATGAAGAGATTTAACTTTCTTCTGATGTTCTCCAGGACGAATTCTCAACCGCTTCTCTAAGGACATTGGACATGTAGACTCTTTGCTTCCCTGGACGTTTGTGGACTTTATCCAAGTAAGTTGTAGTGTGCAGGTGTGTATGTGTCTGTGTGGGGGAAAAATATTAACTTACTACAGTATTAATAATATTAATACCTATCACCAACTCAACAAACAACAAAAAAAAAACAGCTTGCTCCCTCTGTTCAGCACTTTGACCAAAGCTTAGAATGTGGTCAGTGTGTGTGTGTAAGACAAATGCCACTTCACGTCCACAAAGTGCCATTGTGTGTCACTTGACAGACTAAATAAAAAAAAGCACAATAGTCTTCCATTAAAGCACTTCATCCTGTCAGGAAGGAGATCCTTCCTTTTCTTCTTCATTCGCAAGCAAATTGAAAGGACTCTACCATCTTGACTGTTGTTGCTCATCCTTTCAGGGGCCTTTCCCACTGTCTTTTTCCTCAGTGTTCTTCTCACTATTAGCTGCTGTGGTGTGAAGTAAAGACACAGAATCTGTAGACAATGAAAGCCATCTAGATGCCCTTGTAGGTAGGGCTTTGTGTTCTTTCGTGCATTTGTGAGCAGACCCAATGCCCTCGAATGCTTGGTCCCTTTAACTCAGTCTATTCCTCTTAGACCCTCATTTGTCATTTGTTTTGTCAGAAGAATGACCCCGGTCTTGGCTCACTGGGCTCTACTAAGAAAGATGGGACTGCTATTTCTGTGCCACCCAAATAGCATTTTACTTTGTCTAATGCCTAACAGGATGGACAACAATGCAGATGTCCTAATCAGGCCAGTGGTTCAGAATAGAAGCGTTTAGGGAAAGACTACTCTTAACTTGCTGTGGGGGGCCTTGTATGGAACGTTCCCATGCCATCAGCGAAAATTGCAACAAGAAAGCATCATAGGCTTAGAAGAAGCTTTTTGTCCATTTGTGATGCAACAAAACATGGCAACTTCGGTTACGTTATGCTAGCGTTTGCCAACATTCAGTATGGTGACATGATTATGTGTTAGAGGAAGGTAAGAAGCATGTTAAGTATGAAAACCATTGAGTATACCTTTATTAGGTAGGGGACCAACAGAAAATGTCAAGTCATGGTGTAATTCTCTGTGGGGTTTTGTAGGTGGCCCTGAAACGGCTGTGGGTGAAAGCTTCAACACTAAGGAGCTCTTGAAAGTACTTTTTAGAACTCAACAGTTGACCACCGTGACAAAGAGCTTGTACAATATCTCTCTCTAGGTGTTTTTGCAGATCATAGGTGTCATCGCTGTGGCTGCTTCAGTCATCCCATGGATTATGATCCCTGTGCTGCCCCTCCTTATAGTCTTCCTGTTCCTGCGACGCTACTTTCTGCAGACCTCACGTGATGTTAAACGTCTAGAATCCACAAGTGAGTGTCTGTTAATTGCCTGTTATGACCTATTATGTGTATAGTTTTCATATACCTGTATATGTATGATATGAGATTCAACTGTGTTTTCCTCCAGCTCGAAGCCCTGTATTTTCCCACCTGTCATCCTCACTCCAAGGTCTTTGGACTATTCGTGCCTTCAAGGCTGAGGAAAGGTTCCAGCAAACCTTTGATGCCCATCAGGATCTGCACTCAGGTGTGAAAGACACTTGTGCTAGTTATAAACCACATTATCTCACTAATTTATTGTACTTTTTCCAGACTAACAGAAACATCTTGAATGTGTGCTTGCACAGAGGCTTGGTTCTTGTTCCTGACCACATCGCGCTGGTTTGCTGTGCGTCTGGATGGAATGTGTTCTGTGTTTGTTACCATCACTGCCTTTGGATGTCTTCTGTTGAGAGACAGTAAGGATTCTTTTAGGGATGACTCAAATAATTCAAGTACTCAAGTGTGTATTAGAAAGATACGTCTTTTTTGAGCTACATTTCATCAAGGCATTTAAAATCCATAGTGGTTGTCACATTTCTGGAGATTTTTTTAATAATAATAATAATAAATTAATTATTTATAGCTGGTTCATTTTAGGCAGCTTTTCATGTGGGCTTTGACAGATCTTGGGTGGATACTTTAATCTCATCCACTTCATTTTTCTTGTCATCCAATAATTTTTAAGGAACTGTGTAAAATGGGCTAGCACTAAAACCCTAGTAGTGATAAATAAATGCTCAGTTGTAATTTGTTTTACCCTTACTGTCTGTGTGGCTGGTATGAGTGATTTTGAGTTAGTATTCAAGCACTTCAGATATACCAACAAATATTCGAAGCCTGTAAAAGCCCTAGAGGCTGCTCTGAGCAATACGCCACACTGGCCTGAGCAGACTTCACATTAAAGTTTAAAGAAACCTTTTGAATATTACAGTAAAATATTTTTCAAAAATGAAACCGCTGCATGGACACCATAAGCCTTCTGTTCTAGTAGGGAACGTCATGTTGCATATTAGTGTTTTGTTGAGAGGGCGAGTCCTTATACCATTCTGGTCTTTATCTATCAGATCTGGAAGCAGGTTCTGTGGGCCTGGCTTTGTCCTATGCAGTCACCCTGATGGGTATGTTCCAGTGGGGTGTCAGACAGAGTGCTGAAGTGGAGAACATGGTAAGCACTTCTTTTAGTAGCTATGGAGTGAATGCAGGAGGATGAGAGAAGGTGTGTGAAGGTTTGTTAGACTGATCCTTTACTTGTATGGTGTTCTGTGTGTGTATACGTAGATGACATCAGTGGAGAGAGTGGTGGAATACACAGAGCTTGAGAACGAAGCACCATGGGAAACACAGAAACGACCTCCTCCTGAATGGCCAAGTCAGGGCATGATCAACTTTGACCGGGTTACGTTCTCCTACAGTTCTAATGGGCCTGTGGTTCTCAAAAACATGACCGCCATGTTTAGGCCTAAAGAAAAGGTGAGTCCCATTCCATGCTTATTAGCATAGTGCATTTGAATGTTACTTTTTGTTGTCTAAGACTGTGAAAAACAAATTATTTCGAAACTCAGTTGATCCGGTGAATAAAGCGACCAATTGTTGACTTATGTGTCCTGCAAATCTGAAGAGCTACAAGGAAAAATCATGGAAAAATCATCTTGCAACAACAAATTAACAACTTAACAACCGTGAAAGAGTTTCCAACATGGAAAAAAAACTTTTCCAGTCCATAATTTTACACTAATTTTGAATTAGTGTAAGAGATGAGCAGTAGCTCAAATAAATGACTTAATAAGAAACATGTAAATTACCATTATAGCTGTTTATGTTGCTGCCCCAATTTTACATTTTAACAGCCTGTCTGCTGATATATTTATGTCTCAGGATGAGCTTTCTGTGATTAGGTTTCCAGGACAAGAGAAGCTACTAAAATGATCAGTTGCTTTTCAGGGTAGATGCTAAATATGATATGACTAACACTGAGCTTTACCATTGAGAACCAGTGAGAATCAGTAGTTTGATTTGTCGGCAGAGTCAGAGCTGCTGTTTACTAACTTTTCTGATGAGAATATTTTCATTTAAACATGCACTTAGGTATGATAATAGGTTGAACCTGAAGAAGGTAGCTGTTAGACAGGTCAACCAGCTTTAGAACTTTAACAAGATAAACAAAGAATAGACAATAGAAACATTATTGATAGTCTCCAGGCAAGTAATATGACAAATTGTTTTGCTGTCATGACATACTGTTATTGTTACACACAATATTGGCAGCACAGTGGTGCAGTAGTTAGTGCTGTTGCCCATGAGAAGGTCTTGGCAGAAGCGACCAGGGTCCTTTCTGTATGGAGATTTCCCTGTGCCAGCATAGGCTTTCAATGAATCTGATATCTCTGGTTTCCTCCCATAGTCCAAAGATATGTCTGTAAGGTGGGCATGTAGATGCTAAATTGCTAAGAGAGCACAATAATTATTAAACTGAATTTAGTGCAGCCCTGACAAGTGACATGCCTGAAGAAAAATCTCTCTACCCAAAGGTTTTGTGACAGTATGCAGCATAGCACATTTAGTCTGTGTCAAATATTGTTGTACGCATCATGCATCATAAAGTGTGATGGAAATATATTTTTTCCATATTGCCCACCCCTAGTGTCAAATAATTGATTGTTTCTACTTATCTGCACTGGTAAGGTTGGTATCGTCGGTAGGACTGGTGCTGGAAAGAGCTCTCTGATCTCTGCACTGTTCCGCCTGGCAGAGCCAGAGGGTAAGATATACGTGGATGACGTTTTGACCTCTGAGATTGGCCTACATGACCTCCGCAAGAAGATGTCCATCATCCCTCAGGATCCTGTGTTGTTTACCGGTACCATGAGAAAGAACCTAGACCCATTCAACGAGCATTCAGATGAGGCCCTGTGGAGCGCTTTGGAGGAGGTAAGCTTAGAAGTCATATTTTTCAAACTTTGCCTTTTCTGTAAGAACATGTGCTTTCCACACCGGAGTTAAAACGATACAAATTTAAACACCTTAAACTTCAGTAATAAGCATGTACTCACTTGTACATGAATTTGAAGTTTGAGCTCAGTTTACAAGGATGTACATTATAATTACAGAAACAAACCATTCGTGTGTTTGCATATGCTTAAATGCACCTGTATACACTCTCAGGTTCAGCTGAAGTCTGTGGTGGAGGAGTTGCCTAGTAAGCTGGAGACAGTTCTGGCTGAATCTGGTTCTAACTTCAGCGTTGGCCAACGGCAACTTGTGTGTCTGGCCAGAGCTATCCTGAGAAAGAACCGCATCCTCATCATTGATGAGGCCACAGCCAATGTTGACCCAAGGTAAAAGTATCTAGTGTTTCACAATTCCTTGTACATTCTTGCCAATTTTTAATACCTACTAAACTGTGCAAGTGATTACACAGGGTCTTGCGGTGAGCTGCATGAGTTACATGGTCATTCAACCATTTCTTATCTTGGAAATCTGTGGTTGTGTGCCTACATTTTACAGAACAGATGAGCTCATTCAGAAGACCATTCGTGAGAAGTTTCATGAGTGCACTGTCCTTACCATTGCCCACAGACTGAACACAATCATAGACAGTGACCGCATACTGGTGAGTGGTAAAAAGCACTGATATGGACTCTGCCCTTCAGCTTATGTGCCTTAAGAGACCATGCAGGTCTATCTGGTATTCAACATTTGATTTGAAAGAAATATTTCTGCAGTCTTTGTAAGTGTAACAATCTATTGTTGCAGGGTTCTAGAATGAAGCTGTGTTTACACTGACTAACACCAACAAAAACAGATGAGAGGCATCAGTGGGTATATATATCTGACTTCCTATATAGAAGTCTAGACCTTGATGGCAGCCTGGTGGTGGAAACTTAATGCCATTGATGTTTTTCCTAATGTACCACTGCGTTACATTAGAACTTCAACAAACAGTGGGAAATATGAACATTTAAATAGCTGTTTGTGTGTCTGAACACGGCATGGGCAGTGAAAAAAGAAAGAGTCATTCTTATAGTGGCTAAATTTAAGTTGTAGCTGCTGCACAGTAAATTGGTTCTGTGTTATGGACTCTCTAGAGTGGTATACAGAATGAATGTGCATTAAATAATCATTAAAATGTAAGGTAGTACTTTCACTGGTTATATGTCAGTTTTATGTTACTATATTTAATTCTGTGATTGTCTTTTATTACTTTGGCAAATGCTGGAATTGCTGTGTTCTGCAGTAATATAGAGATATGCTGACTCACACTGGCTCATGCTACTTTCAATCATTTCTCTTTTTGCTGTGGTCTGTACAGTGTCACCCACAACATGGCTGTATAATTAGCTAAACCATAAAACACCCCCACCTCAAACTCACACATCACATAATTACTGTTTACCTCACACACACCTATTCTGACTGACGCTATTACAGCTTTCTGACTTACTCACTGCTGTAATTACTGTTGGTCAAGGTCTGGAACAAGGGGCATCAACCCTGACGCCTCTTGTGCACACTGACTGTGGAACACTGTTGACATCAAAAAAATTCTGTCTTTGCGTATCGATGACTGACTTGCGACTACACATATTGTTTTGGGGTTCCCTCTTCAAACAACTAAAAGATGGGTCCTTGCTCGCAGGTTCTTGATGCGGGCCAAATCCATGAGTATGATGAACCTCATGTCCTGCTTCAGAACCAGGATGGAATCTTCCACAAGATGGTTCAACAGACAGGAAAGGCAGAGGCTGCCTCCCTTAAACAGCTGGCAAAACAGGTACATTCAACAGCAACACACAGATTAAGGTTTTCCCCAGTCACATTCTCATACATTCTATCTTTCTCTCAGATTGTATTACTCCCACTTATTCACACATCTCACATACATACTCATACAGTTTTACACACGCATGCAAACCTACACAAACATATTTGCACACAAACATGAGCCCTCTGCTCTTCTGGGTTAAAACTTAACCATGGATCTTCCCCTGCACAAACAACAAACAGCATGTCTCCTTTTCTCCTGTCCTGTTCTCTGCCTGTGCCACATGTGCCCGTGCCAGAAGCACACAAAACTCAGCATTTCAAAGAGCCATGGCCATTGTGCTTTTCGTTCGTATCAGTTTCTCCCTCTGCAGTGGCAGGCTGATGGGGGTTATTGTAGGAGCCTTTCGCCCCCCTCGTTCTCTCCCTGGATCAGGTTCCCCTTTGCCTCCCTCACCGCTGAGCTCATTCACAGAGCAGGCCCTCTGGAGCTGACCGGTGGGCTTTCAAACGCACATCACCTGATACCGCACCACTCTGCCTTTGTGCCTCGTGAATGCAAGCTCAATTGGGAGTATATCTGATAGTATGGCCAACTGTTTGTCGGTCGCTATTTGTGTCGTCGGGACTTTTTATTTTCCGTCCAGAAAAAAAAGAGAAATGGAACGCCAGGTGTCTTTTTGTCTGTAGACTTCTTTCTCAGCCAATCAGTGCACACAGATACAATGTAAGGATTTGATTTCTGCAAAATAATGATATTAAAGAAGGGGGAATTTTGCAGCCATTCACTGATCTATTGTGAATGTTCTCATGTTTGGAAATGCTTTGTTGATTGACAAAGGAAATGAGAGGTATGTTTTATCTCCCTCCAAGTCTTCTGAAAGGACCTTGAGCATCTCCTCAGCCATGTAAAGTTCATTTGCACTTTCTCTCCTCTGCCCGCAGGCATATAAGAACCGCAGTCAGCCCAACCTGGCCAACGGATTGGCCTCTAGCAAAGACACTAACCTGGTTATCTTCGAGACAGCCCTGTGAGAGCATAGTGCTCACTGCAAAAGGTGCCCATCTGCCTACAACTCGCCCACTACAGCTACATGGAGACCAATACATGGACAGGTTTTCAAAAAGGGGGCACTGCACTTACTCAGTGCACACAGGCTCTGGCTGAATACATACTATACTGAGCTTGAGAGAACAAAGCACCAAGAGGCAGAGTGACCCTGCACATCTACCGGCATGAGACTGTACTGCCTAAACCGGCACTGTAGTTCAAGTACTGGTAATAATTTAAGTGATGTGTCCAAGAATTTTGGGAGGTCTTTTGCTGGTATATTATCACTGTAATATGTGCCTTTCCAAGTACCAGGATTACTTAAGATGTGCTGAAACTAGCATATTGCTAAAGTTCCAAGGGAATTAAGCTTTTATGCAGAGACAGTTAAGTGTCGTTTAGACTTAACTGCAACTGCTTCTTTCAGTTATGCAGGTGCCTTTAGTCACATGGCTATATAATTTATGGTATAGCTGGATTTTTTGTATTGCTTGTAGAAGCATTATTTATTACTGTTATTATTGTATTTGAGATCTCTATATATTTTTTGTAGAAAAGTGGCCTTATTTTAGCCAAAGGTAGTCAAGCAAAAATTGCATTATAGTAGATGTTAACATTTTATAAGGTATGGAGTCGATAATCAAACTTTAAAATGTTTTGCTGGAATTATGGAACTTTATTATCATTATTATTATTATTATTATTATTATTAGTAGTAGTAGTAGTAGTAGTAGTAGTAGTAGTAATATTATTTTATTATTATTATTATTAGTATTACTTTATGACAGACTGAAAGTAAAATGCTCAGTATGTTAGGGATAGCTCTGGGAGATTTTAGGATGGCTGTTCCTAGATGTATAATTTTTTTTTGTCCACTCCATCACCATCTTTTGCCATTATTATGACATGCACACTACGCATTTTTTTTTACATAGTTCTGGCAAGATTTATTTGACACGTTTGTCAGAAAGGCATTCATCATACTGTGCATGTAACTGTGTCTGCAAACCACGCATGTTGCAGTGCTGCTCAGGATCACAGAATGATCACACCCACTTCAGTACTATTCATTAGTGACTCAAATCCCATGAAAGCAATATTTCTCATGACCTCACACACAGTACTGTACATTGTATCTAGTGAACACAAAAATAGTGAACCTATAATAATCCCCATTTGATGGTGATTTTATTTTGTACACATGAATCATAGTTCTACAACTGTTCCAGAATGTTAAAGGCTGGCTTATGCCAAAGCTAAGAATTATTTCACATGTGCTTCTCTGCTCTTAGAGCATGTGCGTGTGTGTGAGAAAGATTGTCCCTTAGGTTTTCACCATGTCTGTGTTCTCTGTGGAAAGGCTATTCAGCTGCTGGTATTGTTAGTGTTGGGAACTGTGTGTTTGAAAGGGACAGCAGATGTGAATATATACAGATGTTTATGTGCCTTCATTGTGAGCTTATTTGCTCAGCTGTTGCACTACCAATACTCCATGTGTCTTAATCTTCCATGGGTGTACTTGAATATGACCAAATTGCTTTTTTGTCTCAGTTGTTTGTATTTTGTGTTTAAAGAGAAGCCTTTTAAAGAGACATGATTCCGTTGTATTATTCTGTGGCACAGCTCAGTAGCGTTTTGATGTTAAATCTCTTACAAAACGATAAACCATCCAATTAGTTCTACTCCTGTAATAAATTAGAAAGAAATGGAGTCCTCAAGCTGTAAACCACAACAGAAAATCTGTTCTGAAAATCTGATTACTTGTTGCACTGGTTCATTCAGCTCGGAACAGTCTGTATCAGTTTTCTTCGCTGAAAGTCATACTTGTATTATAGATTCTATCTGTTGGTTGTGTTCCTGTTCTGTGGAAAGTGCTTAGTTTAATGATTAAACGCACACATTATTAAAAAAGGGCAATGTGCAGCTTCTTGTCTGTATATGTAAATCAATGCAGTAGTTATTGTGAAACTTCAGTTGATTGTTTGAGCCCAATCATTCAAAAAGGTTGTTCCCTGTGAGCAAGATTGTTGCAAACAAATTTTATTTGAATTCCAACTTTGTCAATTTAATTTTAGAATGAGTCTTTTTGAAAAACTAATTTTGTGCTCGTTAAAATGTTTGCCAACCTTGGAAAGTCTTATTAAGTGAACTCTCAACAACAGATATCAGTCGTTAGACCATGCCAGTGTCAACAGGGAGTACTGAATTGGATACTGAAGGGAAGAAAACCTAGCACATTGTATCATGTTGTTTCAAAGAGATCTGATCATTTAAAAAGTTTAGTAGCTTTTAAAGAAAAAATATTGGCTTTCAGCTTCAGCATTGTGCCACCTTTATTCTCAACATAGAAATTTCACAATCCCTTTCGACTTTAGGTATGTTACTAGTGAGCAGGAGAAGGACAGCCCCCACCTCTGTATTGTTCCGATGCTTTTTGCACAGATGATGGATTTAAAGGCTGTGCGCCGCCGAAGGGGCTGGTGGGCCTTTGTTTACAGTCTGCATTGACGTCCTGCACCGTTTTAAGACCACATTATGGCTGTGCATAAAAGGAATTGCCCTAAAGGCAGAATAGTAGTTTAACTGTGAACAAGAGTGGAAGTGTTGAGCAAAACAGGTGTCGAATCTCACTCCCTTGCCCTCTCCGTTTGCATGTTTGCAATCCTGAGAGCGTAAGCGATACTTTGAGCCTTTCTCCTCTTCGATGGGCACACAAAGTGTGAGATGTTTGCAGAGGAGGGTCCCATTGTGTCTAGTTCAAAGGTGCGCATGTGAAGGAATGCATGACTTGACTCTTTCATTCAGAAAGGGGCTTTTAATGCACAAGGTTGGGGGCAAATATGAAATAGATAACCAAAATCCATTCTTTCTGGAGATACCTGGTATATCTCCCTGGAGCAGTAATCTTATGCTGATCCAGACTACACAAATTTAAAATGTCTGTAAGGGAAACTTGGTCGACAGCATTTCAGGAGCCTGTAGATTTACACTATAATATTCTTCCTGTCAAAACAGTATCTAGCTCTAAAATATAAATGTAAGAAGGGTAAACATTTTTAACTTCGTGAGTTTATGTGACATGTTTGCATGTGAAAAGTCATTTTGGACCTTTTTTGGTTTGTTTGTCACAAAACTCTGATATTGTACACTATTTCCAAATCAAGTAAAAAAAACAAAAAAGCAGATACAAGGCTTTATGCAGCGTATGTTCTGTTGCACAATATTCAACGTTTCATTACGGGAAATGGTTTGCCTTTCTTTAAAACACTCAGGAAGGGTGAAAGAAAATGAATATACCAGGTGTGGTAGTAATGCTGGTTTAGTGCCAACCAGCCTTCAATCAAATAAATAAAAGTCAGAAAATGGTCTTTTGAGCAGTGCTAAAGGGACATTTCTATTTCCCCTAATGCATCTTTCAATGAGTGGTTCATTAAAGAAATATTTTGGTAAATGAACATTTTTAAGGTCAACAGAACCCCTACATAGTCTAATGGTTGTGCCAGTAACAGACTCAGCTTGTGGCCCAGTCAGATTGCAATATTCCAATTAATATCACCTTTTTTGGGGAAATTTGTTTTCCATTCCATTTCAAACACTTGAATCCAAAATTGTTACAAATCCGTATACAACATTTTGGAATGAAATGCGTACCTACAGAATTCTTTGTTCTCTTATGGCGGTGGCCTAGTGGTTAGGATACTTGCCTCTGGACCAAGAGGTCAGGGTTCAAATCCTACCTTCAACATACCTGGCTTATTAGTCATCGATTCTTTCCCTGAATAGTCCTATGCTTCCGTGTGATGTCCCAGTCTACAATGGTAAAGGGCTGCAGCTCCACAATGTGCCAGTTAAGGTTGCCATGCCCTCAGTCATGTGACTGAGAACCCAACTGTCTAGCTGTGAACACACCACCTTGTCTAAATGTGAAATTAAGACAAAGTCAAGTGTAGAGTGTCATATTTAACTCCACAAGATAAATCTTTGTAATCGCTTGTTTTATAAACAACTTATTGAATGCCGGAATTGTGAACTGAAAAATACAATGTATGGTCCCCAATGACTGGAAAGAATTTATGGACCAGGAACTCCTATTCTAGTGATCAACAAATTTTGATGTCTTGTCAAGGCAATACAACTTGGCCTTTCTTCCTATTCCCCTTCCTTTCATTCTGTTTCCTTGGGATCCTGATCCTTTTCTTTAAATCCTGGTGCCTTGCTGATAGATGAGGATTCCTACCCTTTCTTCCCTTTTGTTCAATAAAAAAAGCGCTCAACAGTTTTTCTCCCAAGCCAAAGCTTCAAAAGACTCCCAGTGAATGTGATTAGGTTGAGAGACCAAAGACAAATTGAGTGGACAAAAACACTGATCATTGTCTTGCCATTCACGCCCATTGTCCTCATTCACCAGAGTCACAAATTTCAGGGTATTAGCCACACAGCGTGACCATCTTTTTCCCTCGTTGGAGTTATCCTCCTCCCTCCTTTCACAGTCATTAGATTCATTACAGACCACAAAGAACAGGCAACAAAACAGCTTGTGATGTCAGCCTGATTCTGGCCTCCCTATGGGGGGATGGAGGAGGACGCTCTGAGGTGGACACTGGAATGGAAAGAAGCTTAAAACGATTGAGACTTTGACTAAAGCAACAATGGTCTCGAAGATACTTTGAAAAATAAATAAAGGTCCCCATGTGGTTCATGGAAAGGATTTTTTGTTCTAGTAAAAAACTTTGCAAAGGTTCAAAACCAGTTCACGTACATTAAATGTTCTTCACTCAGCCATTACAGTGACAAAAACTGATTTACAGGAATGGTACAACCGTACATGCCAATGTTGCCATTAATAAATGGAAGCAAGTACACACCAGTGATCATGATATATGGATATTGCTTGACTATAAGCTTTCATTCTTTTTAGCAAGATTAGCATTAATGGCCTGAACTAACGCTTTAAAGGAGCATATATTCAGGAACCAAATAATGTTGTTTATGGCATTGGTTGCAGGCCTTTTTAAGAGTGTAATCAATATGAACTTTGTAAAACAACAGCTTAAGTGTGTGTTGAAAATGACAAAAAAAAAAAAGAACTTCAGTAAGTCATTGAGCAAGAAAATGCTATCATAAATAACATATAGGGGAGCTATGTTTGTTATTTTTAAGTACACTTTCAAGGATCACTGGCAAGGAATGAAATGAAATGACCAAATGAATTTCCTTTGTATTCACAGTATGTGGCAGTGTTCTAGTGTCTGTTTCTTTGAAGTGCTGCAGCAAATAGCATGGCATGGCTAACTACTCCAGTCAACCCAAAGTTCATCTAAACCAGACACAGTTCTATTATTGATGTTTCTTACATATTCTTTAGTGCCTACTCCAGCGCCTCCCTATTCTTCCAAATGCAAGTGAGCAGAGCACCATGAGCTATGGCACCAAGGTTACATCATTGTGAGGATGAACAGAGCACAGCTGTGTGAAGAGAAGGGGCCCTCTTCTTCGGCGATGAGAAGCAAAAGCCTTTTTTGAACACATTGTTCCCTCCTTCCCTTTTCTCTAAAGAACTTTTCTTTTCTTCAGCCTTCTCCTTCAGAGATAATTCAGATCACCCATGCAATGCAACCCTAGCTTTACGACCGTAGACTTTTTAAGAGAGGAAAAGGCAGGGCAAATTCAAACCAGACTTTGAATCGTTTGTCTCTTTAATTTCGTTTCAAGGTATTGTTCTGATGTTATCCACACTTAGCTCAGGCACCCCTTTTTGGTTCTCAGACAGTGAGGTCTGCATATGGGCACTTGCGAAAAGCTTTTAATTGTTCCTGGTCTCTGTGAAAGACTTATTTAATTTCTCAGTGAATATATGTAAAGGACTGCTCTGATTTTAATAGAGGTTGCCTATTTAGAAGCAATGCCTTTTTAAAGCAATGGCTTGTCAAAGGTAGCCTAGCAAAAATTCATTCTCAACCTGGCAAGGTTTCTCTTTGCATACACAGTGAAGCTGAACACAGGCCTTTCATAGCCAGACCGGTGAGTGTGTTCTGAGTAAACAGTAGCTACCTGCTTTGAAGGTATAAGAAAGACATTTTTCATCAAATCTACAGATGAAGTGACCGTTCTGTCATAAGTGAACACACCACAGCGTTCAGCACAAAAATTCTTTCTCATTTAACCCATTCACCAAGTGAAGTAGCGGGCAGCCAGGAACACAGCGCCTGGGGAGCAGTGTGTGAGGGCGGGACCTTAGTCAAGGGTACCTCAGGGTTGCCATGAGCAGTCCTGGGATTTGAATCCACAACTTTTTGATCGCAGGGGTAGCTCCCTAACCACCAGGCCACCAGCTGCCCCAAGAAGGAACTGAAAGTTCATGTGAGATTAACCTTTATCAAAGATGAATCAACAGCGCTAACACCTGAACACGTGTGCATGTTTATAAAGTATTTCTGAAATAAATAAAAGTATTGGATAAAATTATCCGCCAAATGAATGTAATGTTATGTAATTAATACTGGAATCATGAAGTCACTATGGAAGCATTTTGACTATGACTTAATAAGAAAACTCTCATTACCAAGTTACTCTTTTAGCTATCAGTTTTTGTACATGCTGAATAAAAAACCAACATGGAAATTCTTAAAATTCTTAAACCGATGTTTCAAATGTTTTGGATAACTAAATAATAAAGTCCAACAAAGTCACCCATGCACTTAAAAACAATAGAACACCATAAAAGAACCACTTGTGGTGCCATCAAAAATCTTTCGAAGCACAATCTGTTCTCGAATTGGAATGGATGAGTGAGAAGTTGAAGAAGCCTTGGAAAGAGGGGTTTAATGTGAAATGCTCCATTCTAGATTAACACACCAAGTCAAAAGGATTCACACAATGGTGATGGGAAGAGTTTTCAAAGTCTCTAAAGCCACATGTCTCAGCAGTTCTCACTTTTATAAGTCTCATTCTGTGAATGAAAGGTAAGAAGAAAGCTTTGTTGTTGAGGGCAAAGATTGAGTTTCCAATTGTCTCCAAACACATGAACTTTGTGCTCTGTGAAAGCCCTGTTCTTCTGAGAGATGTTTAATCCACTGCACGCTGTGACCGCGGAGTGGCAAGGGATGGAACATCTCTCGGAAGAACGGGGCTTTCATAGAGCGCAAGGTTCATGTGTTCCCCACGCAGTACCTCACACTCATCCATCTGCACCTGTTCTTTCAGAGGCTCCTGGCACGGGCTGAGGTGCATTATCATCTTAATCCTCCTGCTACTCTTTCACTCCAACAGTCATTCTCTCAGCACCGCTCTGACTGGGAGGTCTCTCTAGGGACTCAGGAACACAAGTAATATAAACCTTACATGAGACCTAACTGATATACTAATGCTTGATTTTCTGTCCCACTGTGATCTCTTCCAATCAGATCCAGGCTTAGCTCTTTAAGGTCTCTACAAAACTTAACAAACATCTCTAAGGTAGGGATGTTTCAAAATAATATCCCCTCACTTAAAGAAGTTGGTCTTCTCTCAGGTTTCTCTTATTCTTCATTATCAAGGTGCCAGTAATTCTGTCCGATTCTAGAGAGGACCCTATCTCCTTAGTAAATAATGTGATAAGCTTACAAACCACAAAGAGAGCTCTGATAAGGGTTTCAGTGGGTAATTAAAGCGTTTATGAAAGTTAGTGCAGGTCTGGAGTCAGTTCTCTAAACTCAACTAGATAAGGCGCCGAGCGCGCGCGCGTGGGGAGAACGCGCCGCCCAGAAGGTCTGCTCCTGATGTCACTGACGCTTATTTTACTCAGCAGCCCGACCACCGAGCACCTGTTGAAGAAACTCTCGGGGAGCCTTTAGGTTCTCTCGGCTCTTCTGTGGATCACTTCTTCGGTTCTTCTCAAGCGGACACTCTGGAAAAGCCGACGGACTTCCACGTGGCACTAAAAAGTTTTATTTCTCACTTTGACCTGGGCGCGGGCTGTTTTCTTTGCTTGAGGAAAAGTAAAAGTTTCAGAAAACATGCCACAGCCCTAGCAGCGACGCGTCCTTTCCCCCATGTGTGAGGATTACGAGGCTCTGTTCCAGCTGAAGAGCACTTTAGTTTTGGGAAGGGGATCTCGGCGCAAGGAGGATGTCGAAGCCGAGCGAGCACGTGAAGCGCCCGATGAACGCCTTCATGGTGTGGTCCCGGGCTCAGAGGAGAAAGATGGCACTGGACAACCCGAAGATGCACAACTCGGAAATCAGCAGGCGGCTGGGTGGAGAGTGGAAGCTCCTGTCGGACTCGGAGAAGAGGCCGTTCATCGACGAGGCCAAGCGGCTCCGGGCGGTGCACATGAAGGAGCACCCGGACTACAAGTACAGACCGCGGAGAAAGCCAAAGAGCGCGGCGCGGAAGGACCGGTACCAGCTGAGCGCAGCGTACAGCCTCGGGGAGCCCGACTCCCTGAAGGGGGCGCTGCTGCAGGGCGGGGCTGCGGAGCAGGCTGCAGCCGTGGCCGCTGCGACCCGCGCGCTGCTCGGACCCCTGCCCGCCAGTCCGTACCCGTATCCGGACTTACACTCGAAAATGTCCGAGCTGAACGCTTCCACCTTTGCGCACGGCTCGCTTGAATACCCCGGTCGTGTTGCTGCGTTTCCCGCCGTTGGGGTCCTCGGGGGCGCCACGCACGCACACCCCAGCTCCGCAAACCCGGGATACATGGTGCCCTGCAGCTACCCGGGCTGGACGGCCTCTGCCCCGCACCCGCCCGTGGCTTACGTTTTTTTACCGGGCATGAGCAAGGCCCTGACCGAGGCCTACCCCGCGTACGCAGCGGCTCTCTGAGGGGCAGCACGGCCGTGGGGGTCTGTTAAAGGTTAATGTGCTGGAGGGCCACTCTGCCTTATGAACCACGACTGTATATTTGTACAAATGAAACTCCTGTAAGTTGTATTCTGACTCTGACTCGGACGGTTAATAAACCATTTAAAGCATCTGTCAGTGGCAAATATGATAAGACAATATATGTATATAGATAGATAGATACATACATACAAACATACATGCATAGATACATAGATATTAATGTATATATTCTTATATGAATGAAAACATTCCTAGTTTATTGAACAGATTTTTTACAGACTTCTTTTTCCAGAATGGTTTTCTCGTTTTTACAGTTTACAGAAATGGTAAAAAAGTTTGGAACACTTGAAAAAATATTTCCTGGGCTTTTATCAGTTGTTATTAAAAAAAAAAAAACATTCCGAAGTTTAATATACTTCACCATTAACTCCAGATATTTATCCACTCTTTTTTTGTGACGCACCGCAGTGTTCATGTGTACTGTTTGACATCAAGCGGGTGGAAACTTGATCGCAGTATGAAGTATATATATTCATATATATATATCAGTATATATATATACTTATTGCATACAAAAATAATCCTATGGAATTTGGGTTTTCAAGAATGCTCTTTAGTATAAAGGTGTCACATGTTCTGTGATTATAGTGTTGATATTTGACATTTTGATAAGAAACCAGATTAAATCAGCTTTTTGCGGTTTCCAATTATTTGTGACGTAATTTATTTATCAGTGACAAAAACGTGACCCTTTCAGGTAATGATATAAGAAAAGTTGGGAACCACTTACCTTTTTCTGAGACGTGACATTTTATTTTATTCAAATTTTTGGTTCACAAACAGGCGCGTGATGACGCAGTAACAAGAACACTTCAGTGCGCACACAATTCTGTTTCTGGACCATAAGAAACGTCCCGAGACAGAACTGGATTCACATATTAAATGCAGTTTTTTAAATCCTATCAAATGAAATGAATTGTACCTCACAGCATGAACTACACGCGACCCTTTTGAAAATATACTTTTTTTAAAGGTTTGTCTAATTTGCTTTTATTCCCTATAACTGTGTCCAGTCATCTACTGCCTGTGTTCAAAACATTTTAATTTTGCCATTTGAGAAGTAAATCATTCTGTGGTGGTACAAGCACATATAAATACAATACAATATTCTGAGTCCAGGTTAAAACAACGTATGAAGGTTTTGGTCCCTAATTACCTCATATATCAGGAAAAAAATATATATAGATCAACAGCGTGCTGCCGCTTCGTATGTTGTTATATGACGTAGTTTACGCTTCATGCGTTTTAAAATTGCGACATTAATTTATCCTGTAACTTGCAGTTGATTGTTTACCCACACTTGGAAGGAAACAGCACGGAGTTCATGCGACTCCTTCTTCTTAGTAGCGGGGCGCCACCTGGTGGGCTGTGGAGGTGCTACACGGTGTCCGTCCGGGAGTCCAGTTTTATGTGACGCGATGTAACGAACCTGCGTTCTTCTCTGTACAGTCATCAGTAAGTCAATTGAGCCAAATTACAGGCTCTAATTTAAAATTCGCGTCTAGGTGAATACAGATAAAATACCCGGATGTCTAGTTAATTTTATCAAGGAGGTTTCAGGAAAGGGCTTGGTTAAGCAAAGTGTCCATTTATCATACGTGAACACAACACAGCACACTGCGTACAGCACAAAACTCTTCCTCTGCATTTAACCCATTCACCATGTGAAGCAGCAGGCAGCCAGGAATACAGAGCCCAGGGAGCAGTGTAGGGGATGGTACCTCATCCAAAGGTACCTCAGTAGTGCCACTAGCTATCATGTTTAAAGATGCTGGCTGATAGGCTCACTAATTGCTGTACCAACACAAAAGGCACAAGTGTGATAAAACTGCATGTTTTACCCTCTAGCATTGGAATATCTTTAATTTAGAATTATAAACCCCATTTCCAAGAAAGTTGGGACACTTTCTAAAAATGCAAAAAAAAAAAAAAAAGCTTATTGAAACTGTATTAAGTACAGTTTCCCCTTATTGTCATGCGTGAACACACTGCAGCACAGCACATAGTGTGAACATTGTAAAATTCTTTCTCTGCATTTAATCCATTCACCAAGTGAAGCAGGGTGCTGCCAATGAGCAGTCTTTTGGGACTTGCTCAAGGGTACCTCAGTGGTGTCACTAGGTCTCACTAGGTCCCTTCTGATCTCAGGGCAAACTCCCTAACCATGAGACCACCCAGCTGCCCCAAAAGGCAAAGAGAAGGTCACACATGAATTTTGTGCAGAAACGCCAGTGAGTTCTCTGGGCCCAAACTCATCTGACATGGAACAAAATTTTGTCCAAATATTGTCTTGGGGAAAATCAGATGTGCCAAAGATGAAAAAGACAATCCAGACTGCCATCAACGAAGGGTGTAAGAACTAGCATCTGTCCAGTCCAGTTCAAATGACCTCCAGTAAGCCTTGAGCAACATAACATACTGTAAGTAGTACTATCTAGCTTGTAATTACAGCCTCTCCAGTTGTCTAAGTGGATTTAGGATTAAATGTTACTTGTAATTACGGCTCTGACATTAGTACTCATGGAATTAATTGAACAAAAGTCTAGTCAACATGACCAACTCCATAAGCACTAGTGTCAATACTGAAATTATAAGGCTTGTAATTTCAGAATTAATGCTGGTAAAGCTGGCAAGTGAAAAAAAATCCAGCATCACCTGGTGACCATCTTTGTTATTTTTGGATATTTGTTTTTCTGGCTAAGCAACACATTTTTTTAGGAGGTGACAGATTGACACTTTATGATTCCCAACCATGAACCCTGACCCTGATAATAATATAATAATAATGCATTTTATTTAAAGGCGCCTTTCAAGGCACTCAAAGAGATCTTACAATACACAAAATCAAACATACAGTAATCTGCATCAGTGTAACAAGAAATAAAATGTAGCATAATAAGTTATAGGTTTAGTAATAAAATAGTTATAGTTATAGCCATTAGTGCAGACTGAATAAGCAAGCTTAAAGAGATGTGTTTTATGGTGAAATCTGAACACCGGAAGTGAGTCAGTATTACGGATGTCTTGAGGAAGAGAGGTTCAAAGGCAATGGGCCAACATGACTGAAGGCTCTGGACCCCATGGTGGCCAAATGGGCAGGAGGTATAGTGAAGCTGATGGAAGAGAGTGACCTAAGGGTATGAGAAGGTGTGCAGGTGCGAAGTAGCTCAGAAAGATATGGGAGTGCTGGGTTATGGAGGGTCTAGTATTTAACCAGGAGCCAGTGAAGTTGCAGGAGACCCATGTAGACAACTAGTAGTATTGCATATATAAAAAAAATAAGCATGATATAAGTGATATTATATTTGTGCTACAAAATGTAAATAACTGTCAAGGATGACACTCATAGCAAGGATGAAACTCTTAACAAGGGGGAGGGAGACACTGTAGCATTGTCAACAGGCAGAGAGAAAATGTCAAATTTGGCCAAGGTAGCATTCATACCGGTGGACAGCCAAGATTTATTTCCCATTAGACCGTCACAAAAGGAAAAGGGTGAAAGAGAGGGAATTAGGCTTAGTAGACACGTAGAGCTGGGTGTCATCAGTGAACCTAAATTCCAGATGTGGCCAAGAGGCCGGAAGTATATAACAAACAGGAGGGGCCTAAAACAGAGCCCTGGGGATGCCACTAATACTGAGATCTGTAATTTCTAGTGTACAAACTAAGTGCGACCAGAGACATATTATTTAAATCAGGTAAGAGAGGTGCCAATAATGCTAATGGATCTCTCTAGGAGAATATTGTGAGGGACAGTATCAAAAGCTCAAGTCAGTTTATACAAAATGGTTCATAGTCCAGATTCAGCTGCCATCAGCAAGTCATTAGTGATTTTGACCATCGCTGTCTCTGTACTATGAAATGGATGAAACTCAGACTGAAATTGTTCAAACTGTTTAACTGTTAGGTGTGGGTAAACTTGAGTCACAAATATATTTTTAAGTAGTTCCAAAAGGAAAGGTAGATTTAAAATTGGATAGTAATTATTCAAGTTGTTGGGGTCTCCACTAGGTTTTTTTCAGAACTCCAGCTGTTTTGAGAGGTGAAGGTACACTAAGTAAGGAATGTATAATGTCAGTTATTACAGAGGAGAGAATGGGTAGACAAACTTTTACGGAATGAGTAGGAAGGGGATCAAGCCTGGTAGAAGATTTAGATTTTTGAATAAAATCCGAGATTTCAGTCATAGCTGGAAGCTTAAAAACTAGAAAGAGAAGAAAGAGGGGGACTGTGGAAAAGCTGGATAAGGTGAGCTGTATGGTATATTCCTGGGATTTGGTGGATGTTTTCAATTTTACCATTTAAAAAGGTAATGAAAGTGTTACATTGAGCAGTACAATACAAATGAGGTCGGAGGGTATCAGGTGGCCGGAGGAGGTTATTTACAGTAGAAAACAATACTCTTTGGCTGTAGAAAGAGCGTCCTTATAATAATGTATGTGTACATCATAAATGTTCATATGAAAAACAAGACCAGTTTTTGAATAGAGTCGCTACAAATGACAGCCTTTGGCTTTGCGTTGCCGTATTTCAGGAGTATACCAGGGAGCAGAGTGGGTAAAAGAGACTGTCCAGGTTTTTAGAGTAACAACAACATCTAAAAGGTTCTGTAGTTCATAACTGTAGTAGGAGACTAGTTTATCCAGGGTAGATAGATCATCTCTATTGAGAAGGTTATCAATTCCATTGTAAAAAGAAGATAAGTACACTGATAAGATAAAATTAATTTTGATGTTACAAAATGAGATGGTACAAAGTGGGTTTGGTTCAGATAAATTTAATATTAAAAGACACAAACTTATGATCACAAATGGACAGGTCAGATGGCATAAAGTTAAAAGGAGTAACACCAGAGGAACATATAAGATCAAGAACATGACCTTTAGAATGTGTAGGAGGCCCTAGAGAGCCCTAGAGGTCCTGTACACTACTGGTGATGTGCTCTAACATTTTACTCTTAATTGTGTCACTTTCAGATCCTGGTAAAACTAAACATAAGATAAAATTTAAAAATTCACAAAATACCATTAATACAACACTCTTTGGATGTTCGCACCTATTAATTCCCGGGTTCATTGTGTAGCATTTGGGAGATAGGTCAGTCAGGCCTAGAGGACCTCTTGCTCAATCCAGCAGCATATGCTCATGTTGCTCTGGATCTTCCCTCAACAAGTTAAAACCTAGAAGAAATTAAGTAAATAAGAAATAAAATATACCCTCTTAGGCAGGGGCGCCAGAAGCATCTTTAAGGGAGACATATTATACAAAACTCACTTTTTGCATCCTTTTATGTTTCCATTTGGGTCTCTACTACTCCTATAAACCCTCCAAGTGCAAAAAACCCACCCATCTGTTTTCTGTGAATCAACTGAAAGATTTTGGTGTCAAGAATCATATGCTTCTATGAGTCGTTTGGACGGCTCCCCTATTGTGACGTCAGAATGGGGAAATTTGCATAGAACCACCCCTGCTCTGTTGAGCCCCCACCCACTAGATTAGTTGAAGATCTTCCATTTTTGTCTGCTGGTTTTACGAGCACGCATAAAACGCAGAGCGCTATGGCTACTGGCAAAGGCAAGTCACACATGAAGTGTTGTGTTCATCTTGCTCTGGGATGGGTGAGGTGTGGCCAGCAACACCTTATTTGCATAAAAGTGACAGAGCCCTTAAACGGCTCATTTTGAAAGGGACTGAAACTGTCAAGAACAGAGCTGGTGAGATCTCTTTATGTGCGAGTGATTTTGTGCAAAGAATGCATAATATGTGCCCTTTACTGTAGGGGGGACGCATTGGTCTACGTCTCACCAGGGGTGAGTGGGAGGCATTTGGGGGGGTGCGCACACGTCTTGGCTTTTGTCCAGCAAACAAAAAGTGTGGTGATATGTCCCGCCCATGCTCTTAGTTTAAACATCAAATGGAAGTGACCATGAGTCAAATAGTAATGCTTAACAAGCAGTGGCCTGTACGGATTGTGATGGGGAAGTCATTGTATTTGCTAAAAACCTAACTGACCTAACCCTGACCCTGACCCTAAACCGAACCATAACTTAACCTTAACCTTAACACTGAACCTAACCCTAACCCTAACTTGCCCCTAACCCTAACTTACCCTTAACCCCAACTTACCTCTGACCCTAAGTAAATCCTAACCTTAACTGTCACTCCTGTTTGATGTTTAATCTAAGAAGGTCTGTTTATATCTCCTACTTCTATAAAATTTTCCAGGTTTTAACTTGTTTAGCAATGCCTCTACAGGTGGAGAGAGGCAGTCCTCTTCCATGACTCCATAGGAAAATTGCAGCAACCGGATGCCACATGTCATATGTAAAAACGTAGGACGCTGCCCTTTGCCTCCACCCCCCCCTCCTCCACCGTTGTGTGTTTTGTGGCGGCTCCGGAGGTGCGCTTTAGGAGGGGGGGTACTGTCAGGTCTGGGGTGTGTAACGATGGGTGGTCACTAGAGGCCACCCTTGTTTAAGTTAGTATTTTAGAGGGTTTGTGTTGCAACTTTTATCATGCAGGATAATGCGTCTAGATATTAGTCACAGCTGAGTTTAGTTTTGTGATGAATGCTTGAGTTTGTTTATTGGTGCTTGGTTTTAGGTTTGTGTATTGAAGGGGTTTGTGTTCTGTGCACGGGTTAACTGTCGTTTTGGTTTGGTTCTCATCTGTCTCCTTTATGTTCGTAGAACAAAAGCCAAAAGGTCTGTTTCTGGTCCTCGCACCAGCTTTTTTTTTTAGTTTAAATAACAGTTATCATCATGAATGTCTGCCTCCGCGCCTGCCCTCATTGGGGAGAAAGAAGGGAACGTGACACCACCCTCTTCGTAGAAAGAACCTTTGTTCTGCATTCAACCCTGTCTGTCAATAACCTTCCACAGACCAAAATGCATTTGTTATTTTCAGAAAACAAAAGTGTTTCAATTGTAAAGTGAATAGTTGATTTCAGGGTTTGTGGATGGCTGGACCTCAGTGAATGTCCCTCTGTTTCTGAGTCAGCCAGACTTTGCAGGGAAGGAACTGCCACGATGTTCAGGGAGTGCACCTCGAGCCCTCAGCTGGTTTGACAAAGGAATCTCAGTATGATGCTCTGATCTACTGTACTTTAGTTTCACTTTCATATACCTTTTGGGCGCGCAAATCTCCTGCATGTGCGCAAATCTCTCTCTCTCTCTCTCTCTCTCTCTCTCTCTCTCTTTCTTTCAGGGGCGTCAGAAGCATTTTTAATGTGAGGGGGACGCATCGGTCTACGCGTGGGGGCTTTTTGAGGGTGGGGGTGTTTGGAACCCCCTGTTGAATCTTGAATCTTGAATCTTTCGCGAAAGAATCCACTCCACTTAATCAATAGAAGAACACACACACCACTGGAAATCCGCTCAGGTTTGCATCCAACTCTTTCGCGAAAGATTCAAGATTCAACAGCGCTGGGTGAACTAATTATTTATGTTAAATGTGGGGGGGTCCAAACGAATAATTATGAAATGTGCGGGGGACACGTCCCCCTCAGATTGAATGGTGGCCACGCCCATGCTTTCTTTTACATACTAATACTGTCAGGTCAGTGCAGATTGCCATTCAGTGGAATGAGTCTGAGTTAATGTAACATTTTCCTCTGGTAAATGTTATCTTAATCTCAGGAGTTGGTTGTACATGATGCTACTTCTGTAACTAATCTATGTAGTATAATTTCTCCTATTCTGTTAGTGAATGCCTGTGGTGGTAATAAATTCCATAGATATGAGTAGGTAAGCATATAACTCCTTCTTATCTGAGTGCCCCACTAACACGCGCATTCTGACACAGACCAATACACACACACACACACACACACACACACGCACCCATGCAGTTTCAGCTCTTTGATCACTTAGCAACTATATTGCATTGTCCTGTTAAAGGGTTTTACTCACTACTGGAAGACTCTGGAATAACCTGCCTCCTGATATTCGAAATGCAGAGTCATGAGTTTTAAGACTCGTTTAAAAACCCACTCATTTGATTTGGCCTTTATTTTGAGCTCTGCTTAGGCTCGATTGGGTTGTTCGTAATATACTGTATGGGTTTTTCTTTGTGTCTGCCTGTCATGGGCGTCACCGCCATTCAATCTGAAGGGGACGTGTCCCCTTCACATTTCATAATTACTCGTTTGGACCCCCCCACATTTAACATAAAATATTAGTTCACCTAGTGCTCTTGAATCTTGAATCTTGAATCTTGAGCGAAAGAATCCATTCCACTTAATCGCTAGGAGAATATACATACTACTAGAAATCCGCTCTGGGTGCCCCCACCTTCACCCCCAACCCCTAAGAGGACCAAGACTTTGCACGCATGCAGCAACCCATACACCCACCTACCCAAACATTTTCAGTTTCTGAAAATTCAAATATTACAAGAGAAATCTTGGAAAACATCACCAGTAGTGTACAGGCCTCTAGAGTTGGGGTTAAGTTTAAGGTTAGGGGTTAGGGTTAGGGTGAGGTTAGAAGTATGGTTAGGGTAAGGTTAGCATTAGGCTTAGGGTAAGGTGGGGCTTTGGATTATGGGTTAGGGTTAGGTATTGGTTAAGGTTACGTTTACACTTAGGGTTAGAGTTAGGGTTTGTCAGGGTTAGGGTTAGGATTATGCTTGGGGTCAAGTTAGGGTTATGGCTAGATATACATTAGAAAAGATAAGATAAGATAAGATAGAACTTTATTCATCCCGAGGGAAAATCTTTTGCCATTAGCATGCGCAAAGCACAAGAAAGAATAAAAGATAATAGACAATATATTTAAAAAAAAATAGTTAACAATAGTACAACAAGAACATTATTGTAACAAAATAACAGTGTAACACTGACATTGCTGTGTGTAAGATTTAATGTACTGTACCAGCAGATCAGTAGTGCAAAAAAGTTCATGAAAGTGACAGTGTTAATGCAATACAAACAAAAATAAATGCCAGAAAATAGCAGCAGATGATTAGGGGAATGAGATTAACGTTCAGTCACATTCAGTCAATTCAGAGATTACACAGCTGAGTTATATTGCACAAATCCGATTCGGAACAGAATGATGTAAAACTCAAAAATGGATGGCGGATGGTAAATGGTGGACTGTGGATGGTGGGTGGCGGATGGTAGATGGTGGATGTTGGATGGTGGATGGCGGATGGCACTCAAATGGTCCAGAGTTTTGCTTAAACCCAACATCTCTATGTACCCAGTACGTTGAGAAAGGGCAAAAATACTAACCTCCTAGTGGAGGGACCGGTACCAAGACTGGCCCAAGTTCCTGACTGGTCAGTTCTAAAATCAGTTCTACAATACTGAACAATACTGTACAATACTGTCAACCCCCAGAAATTACAGGTTATGTTCCAGAGCTTTGTGAAAATTGTGAAAAACCGTGAATTTGTGATGTGGTAAAAAAAATGCCTAAATGCCTATTTTTTTCATCTAAACCCTAAATAAATATGCCCCCAAATATGCTCCCAAAACACTTTAATTTCATTTTAAACTCATCTTAGTACAATACCCTTAAAAATGTAAAGGTAAACCCGTATCTGTACTGTACAGTTTACACCGAACTGCTGTCTCCTGTAGTGCTAGAATGTAAAATACTGATGTTACCCCATATATATTATGTGCTGTAATTTTTCTTTGGTATGCGCTGTCATTTTTTTGGTATAAGCAGGGTAAATACAGTAATAATTTAATTTACAGTAATAAAATACAGTAAAATATATCTAGTTCTATTTTAAATGACAATTTAGCTGAATGTATGTTAATATTTGTTACAAAATTATATTATAAATTATATTTTTCTTAATAATTTAGCACTAATATGCATGAAACATTATGTATTGCCACGAAAAAACGCTGAAGATATTTACGGTTTCCGTGAATTTGCAGGGGTTTCCAGGGACTTCGGTTATAAGAAAAAATCCGCGAAGGACTGAGTATTCAAGGAAGAGAAATTTAGTCATTTTGGCACACGAGAAAAACATCACAGAAAATCTACACATTAATGAACTTTCAGAATTTGCCCAGAGTAGCCGCAGACTCCTCCTGTAGATAATATCCAGGTTAAACACTGTAAACTGATCTCCTATAGCCTCCCTATTGACTACAATGAGCCACGTTTCTGTTCTTGCTCTCATATGATGTATACAATGACTTTATTGATATTTACCTTGTAAATGTAGCTCTATATTTGTTCACAACAAATATTAAAAGTTCCATTGCCTCTGTTAATTTTATTGAACAATAGATTATGATTTCTGCCACAATTTTTGCTTTTATAAGTTATATAAACTTAATATTTATATAACTTGATATTAATATTAGATAATAATAATTATTATTATTATTTAATAATATGATTATCCATCATTACCTTATTACTAAACATATTCTGGTTTAACTTTTTTTGTTTACTGCATACTCCATGTGTTCCTTCATCATTTTGTTGGTTTTCAATCTTAATCTACAATGTAGAAAATAATAAAAACAAGAAAAAAGGTGTGTCCAAACTTTGACTGGTAGTGTATATATACAGTACTGTGCAAAAATCTTGAGCCACCCCTCATTTCTTCACATTTTTCTTTCAAATATTTAGAATTTCTCATATTTTTATGTGGTCTTGTGGAACATTTCTCTAGGCTTCCTGAAGGACTTGTTGGCTCTGAAGGTTTTTCCACAGTATTGTACTCACACGCACACACACACACACACACACACACACACACACACACACACAAACACATAAATGCATATATGTCATCTTTAATTATATTTGTATTTAGTTGAGTGCTCATATTTTACCAAAATATTCTGGCTATTTTAAAACACAAAACTCCAGAAATGCTTGCTGGATCTGAAATTCTGTCCAGAAATGTATTCACAATTATTTTTCTCCTGTTTGAAAAAAACCTGATTCAGCTCAGATGTACACTGTGACCTGCAGCATAGCAGCTGGCAGGTTGTGATTGTTATTATTTATTTATTACTGAAAATGGTGTTATGTATTTTTCACTACCTCAACACCATCCGTCTGCCCCTCCCCGAACATGTTCCAAACTGCTGACCTCCAAATTGCACAGACACTGGAACCCCCTGCTAAACCCACACATCTAACACTGACACAAACTATACATTCAGTTATAGCTGTGAGAACTATTTATTTCACATTTTATTACTATTTATTTCACATTTTCTGACTAATAAATATAAATGTGTGGGCTAGAAATGACTTCAGATTCAAATCACCTCCAAGAAAAGCCATGAGTCCACTCAGATTTTTATTTTCTATAATAAATATGAGATTTATGAACAATTTCCTTACTGATGCCATGGGTCTGCTGTGCATTTAAATACTCCATGCTCTGATTAAGGACACACACACACACACACACACACACACACACACACACACACACACACACACACACACACACACACACACACA
>JBBIGA010000106.1:5557171-5574670 GCA_037576975.1 Alestes dentex | reverse complement strand
GATACTGCATGGAGCTCCAGACTGAGGGCAATTGATGGTTATGTTATATTTCTTCCATTTCCGAATAATCGCACCAATGTTGTCACCTTCTCACCAAGCTTCTTGCTCATGGTCTTGTAACACATTCCAGCCTTGTGCAGGTCTACAATCTTGTCCCTGATGTCCTTTGACAGGTCTTTGGTCATGTCCATGGTGATAAATAGGTTGAATTGCAAGAAACTGATTCTGTGGACAGGTGTGCTTTATACACAAAATGAGGTAAAATCAGGAGTATCTATAATTGATAGATTGATTGTATTCTGTGTGCAACATTGGCACACAGCCAGACTGGAGCCAGACGTCTGGCTGGGTTGTGGGGGATCAAATACTTATTTCACTTGGTGAAATGCACATCAATTTATAACTTCTATGTAATATGTTTTTTTCTTGATTTTTGGTTGATATTCTGACTCTCTCCATAAAAATGAAACTACCTAATAAATTAGAGACTGTTCCTTTTTTTGTAAGTCAGCAAACTTACAAATTCAGCAGGGGATCAAATAATTATTTCCTCCACGTATCTCTGTTCTGCTGTAAAGGTGATGATAACTTTACCCCATGCTAAAACAGATAAAACCTGCTTTCCTTTGTGCTTGTTATCTGTTTTCAGATCAACTCTGAACTCATCACTTTCTAACCTGTCTCAGTTCGACCTCTGCTCTGAAAACCTGATGTGGCTGTTTCAAAAGAGAGGAGGACAGCTGGGGAAAAGACTCTAAACAACCATTGATCAAAAGGCCGATGGGAGTCAGGATAAATCTAAAAAGGTTAAGAATTTGGACAATCCTTCATTTGGAGCTTGCAACAAGGCTTGTGCTATCATAAGAACCCTTGGGGCAGCTGGGTGACCTAGTGCTTAGGGTGTTGGCCCTGCAATCAGAAGGTTGTGGGTTCAAATCCCAACTGCTAGTGTCACCACTGAGGTACACTTGAGCAAGGTACCATCCCCATATACTGCTCCCTGGGCACATCCCCTCATTAGCAGCAGCCCCCACTTCACTCGGTGAATAGGTTAAATGCAGAGAGGGAATTTCACGTTGTTTGCACTGTGTGCTGTGCTGCGCTGTGGTGTGTTAATGCGTGACTATAAGGGATAATAAATTAAATTAATGTTACATTCTCAGAGAAATATGTGACCATATGACAGTTTATACCAGTGGCTGGCTTTAAATTAAGACACAGCTGCAGTATTAAGACTAAGCAAGAAAATCTCCTTTCATTTTTGGTGCTGGACAAGAGTCATTAAGATCTAGAAAACATTGTGAAGGAATACAAGGTATATACATGAAACTGTGCTTCGTTTTCCCTTTCACTCTCCTGTTCTCTTAACTGACCAATTAATCTGAAATGATTCATGGATTAATAACAAATGTATAAAACATTTTTAGTAAAGAGTTTTTGACCGTGTATGAAATGTTTCGTTTGTTGCCTACATAATAAAATGAATAAAATGCTTCTTGGTTGCTGAAAGGGATGATGTGAGGGCATTATATGTTTATTGTAAAATAAACCCAGATGATGATTGGCTCACTGTACATTATGCTTCTTATTTCTTGGTATTTAACATGGCCATGCAGTAAACTGACAAATTTCCATGGGAAATACTTAGAATAACAGGCTTGAAATAACATTCAATACTCAAGCAACAAGCATTGAAACACAGGGGCTTTAAGAAGGCACCCACAAGGAAAAACACTTGGGAGACTTCTGAGACATACCTGGCGGGACAAAAGGAGGGGACCAGGAAAGATAAAGAAACACATTGGGAAGTAGTCGAAAACAAGGGAGAAAGAGAGATAGAGAGAGATTAGGGGTACATGAGAATGTGACTGGGTAGTGGGGAGCAAGGGGGCACACAAGAATGTGAGAGATAAAACATGAGCCCGCATGAGACAGCATGAGAGCAAGAGAGAAACCACAACAGCGTACCCAAGACACATAGCATGAGAACACAAGAGACAGAACACAAGTGCGAGGCCTTATGGAATCCACAGAAACTGGGGATATATCAGAAATAGGCAAACTAACAACTGGGAAAAAAAAAAAACAGAACATAAATGATAGTACGGATGAGGAAGAAAAATGTGCCACGCAGAAAGCTGAGCTTCGGCTTTAAGGCTGACAGGAACACAATAGATTGTCAACTAAGCTGAGCTTTTTTATTAGGGCTGTTTTGGTCCTGTGATGAGGCCGGAACCCAGATTGGACTGGGACAGTCTGGACTGGGACAGTCTGGACTGGGTTTGCCTTGAGTATAGGGATGGCAGATTCAGATGATGTTCTTTGGAGGAGCAGAGGGAGCGAGTAGGAATATAAAGCTGAATGATAGGATTAAGGATTAAGCCCTGAGGCCTACAGCAGGATTTGGGTGTTGAATTACTGGATGTCCAAGTGAAGCTCTGAAAACAATGTGGGTTTTATTGACAATTTGTCCACATTTGAAGGAAAGCCTTATCTCTTGGTTCGGGAAGGTATCCACCCATCACAGGAGGGTGTAGCTCTCATTTCATGCAGCATAGCCCATAGCCTGTTAGCAGCATAGCCTGTAGCCTGCTGACAAACCAGGCTGATGCCAGGCAGTAATCCTTTAATCAACTTTTCTCACACAACCAGCAAATTCAGCACCTTAGGGTTAGGCTTATGAATTATGATTATGGTTTCCTGTTAGTATTACAGCTGAGGTTTAGGATGGGTTAGGCTTAGCGTAAGTAAAGAGGCCCCTTATTGTCACATGTGAACACAAGACAGCACAGCACAGCACACAGTGTGAACAATGTGAAATTATTCTCTGCATTCGACCCATTCATCGAGTGAAGTAGTTGGCAGGGAGCAGTGTGTGGGGATAGTATCTTGCTCAACAGTACCTAGCCGTTCAAACCCTCGACCTTCTGATTACAGGGGCAGCTTGCTAACCAATAGGCCACCAGCCACCCCAGGTTAGTGTTAGGGTTAGGGTAAGGGTTAAGTTTACTGTTAGGGTTAGGATAGAGTTATTGTTAGGGTTAGAGTTAAGTTAGGAATAGGCTTAGGGTTAAGGTAAGTGTTATCGTTAGGGTTAGGGCTATGGTTAAGGTTGGGGTTCAGGTTATGATAGAGTTATTGTTAGGGTTAGGGTCAGGTTAGGTTTTAGGGTTAGAGTTAGGGTTACAGTTACGGTTAGGGTTGGGAATAGTGTTAGAGTTAAGGCTTGGATAGGGTTATATTTGTTAGATTTAGGGTAAGGTTACTGTTAAGGTTAAGTTATGGTTACTCTTAGGGTTAGGTTAGGATAGGGTTAAAGTTAGGTCTTAGGGATAGAGATAAGGTTAGGATGAGGATAAGGGTTAAGTCAGGGTGAGGATAGGGTTATTGTTAGGGTTAGAGTTAATTTAGGGTTAGGTTAGGGATATGGATGGGGTTATGGTTAATTTAAGGTTAGGGTTAAGGAAAGGGTAATTTTTATTGCTAGGGTGACGGTTAGGATATGGGGTTAGGTTTGGTGTTTGGGTTAGGATAGGGTTATTGTTAGGGTTAGGCTTAGGGTTACGTTAGGGTTTAGGCTTAGTGTTAAGGTCTCAGATACAGCTAGGATTGGGATTTGGGTTAGGGTTATGGTTAGGGTTAGGGTTACGGTTAGGATAGGGTTAGGGTTCAGGTAGGGTCCTAACCACTAACTTAACCATAACTCCCAACCCTACAGATACTGTACATTATTGGTTGTGTTCTAACCTTTTCCTTTTAATAGTGTCATTTTCAGATCCTGATTCAACCAAACATAAGACAAAATAAAACTAAACATACTCAAAATACCAATAGTACAACACTCTTTGGATGTTCACACCTATTCATTCCCTTGTTCATTGTGCAGCATTTGGGAGCTTGAATAGGTGAGCAAACCCTGAGTAGGTGAGCAAATCCTATGGATCGTTCCCAATCTGCTCAACAAGTAAAAACCTAGCAGAACTAAAATAAACAGGAGATAAAAATAGACCTTCTTATATTAAACATCAACCAGGAGTTACCATGAGTCCAATAGCAATGCGTAGCAAGTAGCGGCCCATGTACTACCCTCAAACTTTCTACTCAGCAACACAGGACAGTGAATGGGGAAGTCATTGTATTTACCAAAAATGTAACCCAAACCCTAAATAATATAGACAGGCAGTTGCCACAGGCAGTTACCACAGGATCTTCAAAAAGCCATGTTGGTAAACTCATACCTGGGAGGTCTTTAAGTCAATGCCTCTTTAAGTCAATGCCTCTTAACTATGGTGCCTCCAATTAATCAATATATTTATTGTCAAAGCAAACAGGATCAGTAAAATCATGTTTGCTACCTCCAGTCTACGGCATTCAGAAATAGCTGAGAACCACTGGCCACATGCAGTCACAACACATCTGCATTGCCCTGGTTCATCTTGGCTTCTCTGATGAGTGTTGTAATCGTTCCTAAAATTATAGAATACTACCTTCCTCCCTTTTGTTCATCTAGCCATCTGAAGAAAATCTTCCCCTCAATACAGGGCAAAGAAATTATTCTGAACTGAATTCTGCAGGTCAGCAAGGCCACAAGGCTCCAACTATAAATCTCTAAGTATCTACATTCACTTGATGATTGTCATAGTCTCCACTGTCTTTTACACATCTGTTTTTCCTGTCACTCACAGAACCATAATATCTACACACCTTCTCATTCAACGATTTCCTTTGTTTTTATTATTGGCTACATTGTAGATAAATACTGAAAACATCACCTACTGCTCTGATGACAGCTTTGCACACTCTTGGCATTTTTTCAATCAGATTCATGAGGTATCGACCTGGAATGCTATTTGATTAACAAGTGTTCTTCGTCAAGAGTTAATTAGTGGAATTTCTTGCTTTCTTTATGTGTTTGGGACCATCAGTTGTGATGGTCGGGTTGGTACACAGTTAGTAATCCTATTCGACGACAGTTCTACTCCACATTATGGCAAGAACCACTTAACTAAGTAAAAAAACAGTCCATCATTACCTTATTGCTAAACATATTCTGGTTTACCTAACTTAATCTACAATGTAGAAAATAACAAAAACAAAGAAAAAACATTGAATGAGAAGGTGTGTCCAAACTTTGGACTGGTATTGTACATCATGACCAAAAGCTTAATGTCAGAGGCTATTTTCAGACTGTGCACCAGTTTTATAAAAAATCAGTGTCAGTTGGGGACTAGTTCTGAATCTTGTGATTTTTAAGAATGCTTGAACAGGCCTTATTACTTAATGTAATTACTTTGTGGTGTCATTTCAGTCCATTGGTTTATCAACACTGTCAAGAGTAACTGGAAGTGAAGAGCATCACATGGTATAAAAGCTAAGGTACGGAGGTAGCCATTGCTCAGTCTTCACCTTCACCCTGCCAGATCCTCTCAAGACCGTGAGTACTCGTTTCCTACCAACTGTGTGTGTGTGTGTGTATGGGAGAACACATTCTGGTGGGAATCTTCACTCTATTTGGAAGCATTCTCAGATTAAAGTGCGTGGGCTACCTACTCTCTCGTGTTACTCCATGATTGGGTTTATCCTCCGCGCCACACTGGTGTAACGGTTGTCCTTTGTTCATGACAAAGATTCCCTCTTGTACATTGGCAGGAATACCAACCAATATGTACTATTTCAACAGCACCTTCACTTACCATTATTTATGAACTTAAAACATGTTAAAAAGATCAAGATCAGAAAAAATAACATGCCAGTTAATCTTATATGCACAATATATGTATTAACAAAAATGTTTTAAGCATTACAATTCTTTACAAACCATGACAAAGGTGATAGTTATCTGTAAAGATTTAAGTCTTTGCTTGTGAAGCATGTAAACAATTCAATTCAAGATCAATAAATATCCTCTATTTTTTTTTTTTACTATTAACCCAGCAAAAACAACACAAGTCCTTCACTGGCAAAGTGATTGTCATTTCAGGCACTTGTGAAAATGAACCAAACAATGTACAAGATTGAATGTAGTTTGTAAATCAGAACACAACCATTGGCATATTTTTTCAAGTATACCTCAAATATAGCCTTAAAAACATGCTCCTTATTACATTGGTGCTCTGTGCAAATGCATTTGTATTCTATTGCTTTATATCAGTGTTTCCTAACCCTGGCATGTGGAGCAGCACATTTGAGGGCTTTCCTTGATGTAGCACACCTGTTTCATCTTAGTTAAATGTGGTTTGTAAGGTGGGCCCAGTGACTCAAAATTCCTGGAATGTTAAGATCATCTCAACTGGTAGCGTGAGTGTACAGTGTAATGCATGTTCTACCAATTAAACCATCTTTGTGCCAAGATCCTTTTGGGAAATCCAGCCTGTATTAGTTTATCAGGTGTGTTAAGAGCAGTGAGAACACTAAAATGTGCTGGGCAGTGGGCCTCCAGGACCAGGGGTTGGGGAACACTGCTCCGTTCTGTTAAGAATCCATGAGCTTTTCCCAATAAACAGTTCCCAGGCCTATCGTCTTACATGAAGTCATGTTTCAGAGAAAACAACACAATAGTAGATTGTGAACCAGCAACACGTTTCTTGCTGTTAAAAACAGAAAGTTCAAATTCCGTGTAACTTTGAAAGAAACAAGTAGAACTGCAGACAAGAAATAAAATGCCATGCAATGCAGAATATCTGATAAATGCGCTCTTAAAGTACAGAGATTCTTGACCTTCCAAGAACATGACGATTTTGTTTCTCATCAGCAGGTGCTGTATTCTTTTTCAAAATTTTCTACATTATGTCCTGTTTTTATGTGCCTTTTAATTTCAGAAGTTCTCCAAAACATCAACAGTCCATAACATGAAGGGAAAACACATTCCTGTATATTTTCCTGTTTTCCCTTCTTCATGTGGGCTTATTTTGAACAAGGGACTCCTGCCTCCTGCTCTTCTGCAACACTCTGTAGGAGAACACACATATGTGTGTGTGGGTGTATGTGTTTATGTGTACATTTGTGAATACACATGTGACTTGTCTCTACACATCTGTTCTGTTTAGAGTAAGCAGAGTGAGGTCCTCTCCTCTGTACCCCTTACAACAGGAGTGTTCACAGTGTTACTTCCTGTGCATCAGTAATGGCCCCGAGGCCCCCTGGACATGGTGAGGGGGAGTGTGACAGAAGACAGTGAGGACACCTCCCAGTAAAGACTGCGAGAAAGGAAGAGCCTGTACAGGATGACCACAGAGATGGACTGACACAGAATCACACCAATGGTTATGATCTAGAAACAGCAGAAAAATATAAAGTCAGAAGAAGTGCTGAAAGTTATTCTCATCCCTTTTTTGTTACCAATAGCATGTGACTCAGCTGTTGCCCTACCTTTTCTTTCTGATGTTCATTTAACATTAAAGAAAGTGAAACAAGGACTGGGTGACACAGGAACCACAGGAAACAGCCCTAAAACAAAACAAAGCTTCATTACTAAAAGTAGCATTCATTCAGTTGATATTACAGTGAGCAGAGAGCTAGACAAATGAGTCAACACTAGACAGCTGTCTAGGTAAATCCATTGTTAAGCAACTTTAAACCGAATAATACTAAGCAAATACTTTGAGAAATAGAAATCTGATTGTCATGTTTGCTGTGTTTCAGAGGGAAACACTGGCAGGAATATTTTACTAGATGCTGTTTTATTATGACAGGGTGGTGAACGCCAACACAAAATGGTTTGCAAAAACTACAGTCACTGGACCAAGCTCAACAGACAGTCCAAGACAGATAAAAGTCCAACAGGAATTGTGAGTAAACTCAGAGCTGACCAACAGACAAACACAGACAGAAATGGCTAGTAGGAACAATGGTGACTGGGCGCTGCCTTTCAGTTAGGACTGGCTTTTAAACCTTGAGGGTTAAAACAAGACTGTGGTGAAGCTAAGAAAGGAGAAACAGATGCAGATAAATAAGCTGATTAAGGGGCAGGACAGAGGTGGAACTAGAAAAAAGCCTGCATGGCCCAATGGTATACAAGAGCAGAGATAGGTAAATCGAGGCAGGGTGTGATAGATACTACTGAATCTGACAAAAGCTGACCAATAACACTGACTTTTGTTAATATGAGAGAACAGAGACACTTTATCCTCTGTTCTCCTGTACCACTGATTATCACATAATGCTACTTAGTATGAAAACAGTTATTTATCAGTGATTCTTTGGTCAGTTAAAAAGCTTCACATGTTAATCTTATTCATGTAACAGTACAAAGGAGCAAATTAAGAACACATTTGTTTAGTATAATATGAATTATAATATGATATTATAAATCATTATGACAATCAAATTAATATGGAAATTAAACAGTGAATTTCTATGATAGCATAGTGATAAATGATGGCTGACAACTCTTTAATTTTTGGAAACAACTAGCAGTGCTCAGCATTAATTTCTTAATTCACTAACTCTTCTCTAGATCCAGTTTTCTTATTATTCCCTTAATTATAACGTCTATCCTTCAAATCAGGGACATCCAGTTCCAATCATGAGGGCCCCAGCACTGCAAAGAGTCAAAACTGTCCAATCCAGCCTCGCCACTTTTACACTTGTACCCAAGTGTAGAAGTAGTATAGCTGCCTGCCATTCAAGCATCATTTAAAATTTCATTGCAAGCATCCACAGAATTGACTTACTTGATTTAGATAAATACCAAGTCTGTCATGATTTTGGTGTGTCAGATCATAATAAGCACTAAACTTACATAGTGTTGGCCAGCGGTTGGGCTCTCTTGAGGATCTCAGGGTTTGTTCCATACAACTTTTGCATTAGCACAGTGACAGGTGAGCTTTTCAGCACAGACCTCTGGTTAGCTGTTTTTGGAAAACTGCTTTTGAAAATTATTTTGCAGCTGAACAGAAATGAGATGTTTTACCTTGGCAAAGCTGAGATAAAAGTCCCTTTTGAGTGTGCTCCTCTCTGCAGAAATAATCTGGTACAATACCGACGCAAGTAGCAAGGCAAGAACTACACGAAGTGCCATGAGTAATAACCCAGCGAGACTGCGGTGGGCATGGTAACTGTGGTGCTCCGTGTCTTCAAACTGCTCCCAGAGTAGCAGTGCCCCCTACAGAGCCATAAAGGAATTAAACTAAAGTGATGCCAGGTTCCAACATACAATCAAAAATCTTCATGCAATGGTTTAACACTCCTTCTGTACAATCAACAGGTTTTACTACAAATCTGTGATCAGGTAATCAGATTAAACAATGAGCATATCTTATTCTCAACATAAAAAATGTTATGTCGAGATTAAAATGTATAATCTCAAAATCATCAGGCTTGTCTCGGGAAGCCCATGGTACTATTATGGATATCAGGAAATACTTTAAACAAATGTAACAAATAATAAATATTTGAGTGTAATACTATAATCTCCTTTGCATAATCCTGAATGCCCCCAAATCCATATTTACCCTTTGAATCCTTTGCTTATTGTGAAACTTCATACACAGTAGCTTCTATAGAATATTTGATTTAGTAACTACTAGGTGGGTTATGTAGTTATGAGAGTGAGAAGTGTAGGCTCACTAGGGTTCAAAGGGTTAACAACAAATTTTTGGACAATCTTAACACTTTCTAAGTTATAGATTGATTGTAGGCTGACCTGTGTGACAACTCCACCAAGAGCAAGGGCAGTCGACGCAGGGGACGAATCCCACTGCAGGGGTTTACTCTGGGACTTCCTGCTTCGGCTCAGCGTCCAGCCCATGCATAGACTCAGCAACATGTACAGCATCTGCACCTGAGCCACCATGTCACACACTACACACAAACACACACGGACAGAACAGTCATGGAACTGTTTTTCAAATAATAATCACTTAAAATCTGTTTTTCCAAAGAAAAGTGTTTGAATTATGTTGTTGTCAAAAAAGTGTCACTATGGAAAAGCAGAGATAAAAATACTTGAATTTTAGAAAGCATGCATATTTAAACATACTCAAGTGTATAGAAACTCTAGAAACATTTAGAAACATACTCAAGTGTTTAACATACAATTTAACAGTTTCCTTTGTTCAGTTGTGTGTGATGCAGTGGTGTGAGGTGCAGCAACTAATCGGTAGCACTAGTCCTCGCAGAGAAAAAATTAAAATCGTTGTGGATATTATACATTTACGCAGACATGAGCTTGGTTAAATGTTATAATAAAAACCACACATGAATATGCATGGGAAAACACCTAATTGACAAAAGAAAGAGAAAAATCTGGTCTTTGACATTTGTAACATGGGAATTAATACATAGTGACAAAATACTCAATTTACTGATAAACTACTGAAATTATTTTTCACCCCATTATACTGTTTATGGTATGTAAGTTTCTAATGAAGGGACAGACTTACACTCTGCTAGGCTGCCCATTAGAGGAGTTCCGACTCCATCTCTTGCATATCTGCAGAATGGAACCAGGCATGATGAACATCAAACAGATCTGAGATGAAGTGAGATGCAAAGCTGATATAAGTTGCAAACTCGTCTCACCTGGCCATGTGAATGTAGTTAAAAAGCACAGATAGACCTTGCAGAAAAAGAGCTGTGGATAAGACCTTCAGTACAGTGTGCATTGGACCCCCCTTGTTCAAAGCCTGCCACAGTGGCTGTACATAGATGCAGGAGGCCACAAAATAGGCCAGGATCAGCATGAAGTAGAAGTTATGCAAACCTGGAGAAAGCAATAGGATCAGATTGTGTCTTAGTGTTTTCTAAAAAAGGCTGAATAGGTTATTTAAAAACAAATAGGGCAAATTTTAAAAAAAGGTTTGTTGCAAACATTATCACAGACCACTCTCATATCAGACTCACCGGCCTCCTCAGCACTGAAGTGGTCCAGTGGGTTGCCTGCAGAGTCTGGGTTTAACATGGTGATCTGGAAGCCCACTCCCTCCATCACTCCATTCATTTCCTCCTCCTGACAGGTGTAGCGGTCTGCATACATCACATGCCAGGCCTGGGGCCTGGCCTGCCGGGGCATGGTCTCATTGTGCTCTTCAGAGCTCAGTGCAACTGTAAACGTATTATAAACAGAATAGTTTCGTAATAATAGATCACAGTAATACAACTTGATGCTTAACAATAACAACAACATAATGACGATTAGCAAAATATCTGTAATATCTTTTCTTAACAAGTAGTATAATAATACATAGACATTCATGAGCCTAATACATACTTTGGACATATGTACGTTTTTTGTGGGAGTCTTGGTCAGTGAATCAACTCACAGCATTACCTCTCCATTTTGGCAATCTGTGTGCTACACTTATACTTTAAATGCATTCTATCAGAGATCACATTTAATTCTTAGGTTTGGTGTTAAAAAACTGTAGCCAGACTAGTATACACCTAATGTTGAGTCTTTTTTTTGCTACATTCAACTCTGTTTCCATAAATGCTGGGATGCTGCGTATAGTGTAAAATCAGAATGTGATGATTTGAAAATAGTGTAAATCCATATTTAATTGAAAATAGAACAAAAACAACATAGCAAATGGAAGAATTTAGGAATAATGTTCCTCAACGTCAGATTTGGGGATCATCTACAAAACCATTCAGAATTCGGTACATAATATCATTAAAAGGCAAAGAACCTGGAGAAATCTTTGTATTAAAGGAACAAGGCCGAAAACCAGTATTTAACACCCATCTACTTGGGCCCCGGGCCAACCATGCATTAAGAACAGACACGATTCTGTAGTGGAAATCAAGGAATGGGATCAGGAACCATTCCTGAAAACCATGTGCTGTGAGCAGAGCTTGTCACTGCAGCCTGAAATGCAGCTTAAATCTCCATGGAAGAAACCATATATAAACATGATCCAGAAATGCTCCTGCCTTTTTTTAACCTGAGCTCATTTGAAATGGACTTAGATGAAGAAAAAACTGTGGTAACCCTGGGTCTGATGAATCAACTTTTTTTTGGAAATCATGGACACCACACCTTCCGGGCTAAAAAGGGAAGGACCATGCTTGTTATCAGAGCATGATTCAAAGCCAGCATCTGTGGTAAACAAGTCCCTTTTTTGCAATGTGTCGCTGGCATCAAATTTAACATGACAATATATTTTCTTAAAACTAATACAATTTCTCAGTTTCAACATTTGATATGTTGTCTTTGCACAGTTTCAATTAAATATAGAGTTTACATGATTTGCAAATGCTGCATTCTAACATTTTTGGATATAGGTTTGGCCACTAAAAAAATAAAAGTGCTATATAGGTTGTAGATAAAGTTTGCTATAATGATTATGCACATTTATTTTATCAAAAGGCACATTTAGTTTATAAATAATACCAGACCAAAAACAATAATTTTAGCCAAATCAGACGCAGAAGTACCTAATAGTAATTATTAACCCAAAAAAATGTCAAGCATATGTCCTTTATTCGTCATTCTAGCTTAAGATCATTTGTAAAAGAAGTTTACAAGTGTTAGTACTACCAAGAAGGCACTTTGATCAACATTAAAATAAAGCAATCACCTTGTACTTTTTTTTAAGCTGAGCGTTTAGGCAATGACAATCTTTCATTCAGATGTTTTCATGCAAACTTTGTAATAGTGAAGTGGAGGTTTTTTAAAACACAACAACAATAAATCATTCTTTAATCAGAAACGTAAGGAAAGAGATGCTTTCATGGCTGATGTTTTAACCAAGGCTGGGTCATGATGCTCTTTCTTGGGTCTAGGAGAACAATGGCTGGAAAACATTTTTACCACTGAGTAAGATTAACCAGACTCACTGGTAAGCTGAGCTCCCGACACTCTGTCAGGACAGCTTAGGTTGTCAAAGCCCTCCGTGCCCTGGAACAGCAGCAGCCTGGCCTCCTTCTGCACCGCCAGAGGCACGTTCTCCAGCCGCCAGGACACTAAACCATTCTCCCCTGAAACAGACAGACAACAAACTGTGAGTAAAACTTACTTCAACAAACAGGCATGTCACAGGACTGAGGCCACACACTGAGCCTGACATGTTCACACACCATACACACTATACACTTCACACTGTATGCACACTATACGCACACTCTGCACACCAGTGCACACTCTATGCACACTATACATTCTATACACACTGTACCTGTTTTACTGCTAGTTAGAACATACAGACTTTCTGCATCTCAAATGCACTGTAGCCTTAAGCTGCTGTGATATCAGAGTGTCTTTTTAACTGCTGTGTAATTCTGCAGGACCCCGTCACCCACCGTGGTACAGAAATCTGGTGATATATTGCCCGTTGTTTTCCCTCGCCGTCTCGCTGCGAAACACTCCTGACACGGTTTTGCCTACAGCCGGACAGACGCCGAGTGTGAAAACGATCAGAATAACTAAAGACGAATACATGGTTTCATCACTGCGAACAAAAAAACAGACTTGTATTCTGCTTTCATGCCAATGAATGAGGATGTGCAGGTTGCTGCCCTCTTGCTGACTGTGGGTGATTGGCGGGACCGCTGGCCAATCAATAGAGAAGATTTTCTGCAGCGAGCAGGAGAGGAGCCAATAAGGAGATGGCAGGGGCAGGGCAACGACACGGCAACGCTGGCAACTCAGATGATACGTGTCAGCACTGCCGTAAAGCGTGGAAAGTGTGGTAAAGTTCGTTCGGAAGCCTGTGAGGAGCAGATGAGGGGATCAGACCTCAACACCCCCCTTAATCACTGAACTTCAGAAAAACCTATGTCCATCTAGTTATATTCTGTGAGAGAAGACTGATGGAATGGCGCAGTTTTAAATTTAATAATAGCTAATCAACAGTAGGCCGCAGCACAGCTTTAGTTTAGTTTCTTCTGTCTCTGCTGGAAGGTGAAACTAGACCTGGTTGTTGAAGCTGGTTGTTGAAGTTGGCTGTGATGCCGAGATCGGACCAAATCTCAGCTAAAGGGAAGAGAAAACAGCTCTTTATGGACGAATAATATGAAGACTCACATTAAGTCCTGATGTCAGATAAAAGTGAGGAGCAGTCTAAGCTCAGCAGGACAGTGCTGGCAAGTAAGACTGTCCTGGTGACTGGAGGAGCTGGTTTCATGTAAGTGCCATTTATTCATTTGTTTGTTCGTTTATGAAAAAAACCCGTTTTCATCATACATTTTGGGCCAATAAAAAAATCCTATTGCTCTTCCTGATTAGTGGGTCACATCTGATCATACTTCTGGCTGTGAGATATCCTCTGTGGAGAATCCTCAATGTTGATTCAGTGAGTACATTTAACTATTTCTTGTATTTGTAACTTTTCAGATGGACTTTTTGTAGAGTTCTACTAGACCGTCTATGGTTTATCATTTTGTATGGTTTCAGCTGGACTACTGCTCAAGTCTGAAGAACCTCAAATGCCTGGAGAACACAAGTGGCTACACATTTATTCAGGTGAGTCATACACATGGAAACTGTTATATGACAATCACTCTTCACACATGGACAAATATTTATATTTTCCCTGAAAAAATGTAAGGTTTTCACAGCATATTCACATAGGCTGAGATGGTTGCAGTTGCAGTATCCGCGTACAGTCGCGGCTTCAGTCTCTTGCAGATTTTTTTGGAGAACTGAACTAAACATTGTTCATGGAAAGATGTCGCAGCTTTTTCGTGGCATTTTAGTGCTAAATTATTAAGAAAAATATAATTGACTAATTTTGTAACAAATATTAACGCAAACATATTCTATATTCAACTATATTACCATATAAAATATAACTAAATGTTTTGGTCCAGAGAACACAAAGGAAGCGCGTCTTGGGATGGTGAAATACCGCTGTACTCAGAGCCGGGAGGTTTGAAAGTAGCCAATCCGAGAATGTTATTTATTTCTCCTTGCTGCTGCTGATTGGCTGCTGCCCTGTGACACTTTCTCAGGTGTTTCTCCAAGTGTTCTTGTGTTTTTCATTTTGTTCTTCTTGAAGCCCTGTATTTTTATTACTGTAAATTAAATTCATTTTTTACTGTATTTACCCTGCTTATACCAAAGAAAACATGTGTGCATGAATTACAATACAGTCTATATAGGGTTAGCATCGGTACTTTACATTCTAGCACTATGAGAGACAGCAGTTCAGTGTGCACTGTACAGTACAGATACGGGTTTACCCTTAAATTTTATAAGGGTAATGTATTAAGCTGGGTTTAAAATTAAATTAAAGTGTTTTGTGAGCATATTTGAGGGAATATTTAGGGTTTACATTATAAAAATAGGCATTTAGGAATTTTTTAACCACATCACATATTTGCGGTTTTTCACTATACGCGTGTGCTCTTGGAACGTAACCCCCACGATAAGCGGGGGTTTGCTGTTTTCATTATCCAGTTAGCAGGAATCTGTTGAACATTGCACTTTGTAGAGGTGTGTTTCAGTTGTAAGTTACCAAATTAAAGGTAAGTGGTAATGCTAAGTCTAACCATGAAGTTACGTAATTTGCGCTGGGGCATGTCACTGGTGTTGGAAGCTGATACATTTACATACCTACTGAAGTAGTGAAGTAAAGGGACCATTTGTCATACATGAACACACCACAACACACAGTGGGAACAGCACAGAATTCATTGTCTGCATTTAACCCATTCACCCAAGTGAAGCAGTGGGCAGCCAGGAACACAGCACCCAGGGAGCAGTGTGTGGGGACAGCTTAGGGCAACTCCCTAACCACTAGGCCACCAAGTAAACAGCAATAGGGTGAATGCACTGGCATATCAACCTTTAACCATTTACACTGATGTGCACTTCATTAGGTACACCTTCCTTGTATCTGCACTCATTGTCCAATTTGTCAGCTGCACTTGCCATTAAGATGCACATTGTGGTGCGTCTGGATTCTTTAAGAGTGTGCCCACTCTTGCTCTGGCATAAAGTTATTGATAGTTCATCGTATGCTACAGTTTGTTCTAATCATCCTCTAGTCCTTCATCAGTAGTCAGTTTCTGAACACAGGACATTGTTGGCTGGATATTTTTGGCTAGCGGACAATTCACAATCCAACAGTGATAGTGAGGTGTTTTAAGAGCTCCAGCAGTACTGCTGTGTGTGATCCACCATGTGTAGTGCGTACACACACACACACACACACACACATACATATGCACTACCATGTCAGTGTCACTGCTGTGCTGAGAACGATCCACACCCAAATAATACCTGCTTACTGGTGGTCTGGTGGGCTAACAGATGATTCAGGAAAACTGGTGGACCGCAACCTCTAATTGTAAACTAATTGTGGACATGATAAAATGGACAAGGAGTGTCGAGATAGATAAGTGAGCCACCCTTATAAGTAGTATGAGTTTGGATTCAGCTGTATTGTTATCCAAGATATAGCTGGCAGGTCCTCTGATTTTTTAATGAATATCAGAAGTTACCCTTGTATGCTGCACGTTGGCTCCTGTAGTGTTATTTCATCATTCAGTCGCACACTTTCCCCTAGCTGGCCATTTAATGTTATACCATGTAGAGACCTGGTGATTTAATATTTCAAGGGCCAAATTTAAAATGTCAACAACTCATATGGCTACTTTGAAAACACATGATTAACAAGCGGTGATTGACACAAAATTATAGCTTCTCAACTGCATATCATTTTGTCTCTTTTCTCCACAGGGTGATATCTGTGACAAATATTTCATTAAACACTTGTTTTCTACTGAAAATATTGACATTGTTTTCCATTGTGCTGCTCAGTCACATGTTGGTAAGTAATAGTTTTGAGAATTTAATTTAGTTAACCATCCAACACCTGCTACATTTGCATTAAATGAGTGTTGTATATGCATAGACTATTTTTTTCTGTTATCCCTTAGAGAATTCCTTCTTGTGTCCATCCCAGTTCATGCATGTGAATGCAGAAGGAACAAATGTACTGGTCCAAGCAGCATTTGAAGCTGGAGTGGATAAGTTCATATATATTAGCACTGATGAGGTATATGGAGGCAGTCTGGACAAGGTCAGTTTCACCTTGCAAGATTTTTTTTTTGTTTTAAAGTTTTTAATCAAAGTCCTTGCAAAAGCTCCTGCTATCCTGGTGATCTTCTGTTGACAGGAATTTGATGAGTTGAGTCCAAAAAGACCATCTAATCCATATTCCACATCTAAAGCTGCTGCTGAAAACATTGTAATGTCATACTGGGAAAAGCACAAGGTATTCAAAAAATTATGATTATGTGAATGTGTGAAAGATGTCGTTCACATTCAGTTCTTTTTCATTCACTTTCATGATATCACATTTAATAAAGGTTTTAGAATTGTTTTCATTTATACATTTTAGTTCCCTGTGATAATAACAAGGAGCAGTAATGTGTATGGACCACGGCAATATTATGAGAAGGTATATATTATCTTCATATATATAAATGTGTGTGTGTGTGTGTGTGTGTGTGTATATATATATATTATACATATATATATGTGTATATGTATGTATGTGTCTATATATATATGTGTGTGTGTGTGTGTGTGTGTGTGTGTGTGTGTGTGTGTGT